>JAVKLA010000024.1:6852208-6913314 GCA_034782735.1 Sagittarius serpentarius
CCCCCCCCCCCCCCCCCCCCCCCCCCCCCCCCCCCCCCCCCCCCCCCCCCCCCACAAAAAAAAGGAAAATTACTTTGTTTCCCATTCCTTTCCAACAAGATTAATGACCACATTGCTGTGTTCCACGGCTCTTCGGATAGAGTCTTTGTCCTTACAGTCCCACTCCTGTAACCAGAGCATCAAATGGGAAAAAGATGAGATAATGTGTAAATAAGTATAATCAAAGAAAGCTCTTTCACACCATTTCCATTTAGAGGCTAAACAACAGCCGGAGTTCTGACTTTGAGAATGATTAACAGACTTCCTTGTATAGCAATGGTATTGTATTCGATCTAAAGCCAAAGCAAAAGACTTACTAAGAAGAGAAGTTGCCCCAGGTCACCCATCGGCCGCAGATACATAAGGTCATACTGATCACAGCGATAGGGTATGATTACTTGAGATCCAATGCGACCTAAGTGTCGAAAAAAAGGAAGTTTCATTTATCTCAAACTACTACATAACTTTAAGTAGATGGGCTTCTGAATGTACAAAGCTTCCTTTTTCCCCTGGCATTAAAGCACAACAAATACACATAGATATCTTGAATAGTTATCTGCAAAGCTATAAGTAGAATACAAGTAAGTTTTTGAACCTGCATCACTGGAATTCTTAAACAGGGACATACTTGAGTATTTGGGCTTGTAAGACAAAACACAGAAGCTTGCAAGAAACTTGTTAACAACAAAAAATTCAGTGTGTGCTATGAACCTAGTACAATACCTAAAAATGTGTCACATCTAAGGATATTTGCATTTTAAGTTGCATGGAAAGGAGAAGGGGAAAAAAAAAAAAGAGATATTTTCTAAAACTTAAAACTCAAAAGGGCAATTTTAAAGAACTCCAATTAAATTCCTGCAAACATTTTAGTAAAATGTCCTAATAAGGGCAAAAGCAGAAGAATCAAATATGTGCCATACCTGTCCTCATATCTGCTTTTTACAGGCTGAAAAACAGTACTTGAAAGGAGAACAACTTATTTTAATGACTTTAACAATCTTCAAAAGCTTCTAAATTTCCTAGATTAAACCAGTTTTTACTAGTTGTCACATCTTGGCACTTTAGCAGACCAAACACTACGGAACTATCACAAAAAACACTTTTAAGATCCAAAACGCCAGAGACTTCTAGATCCTGCAACCTGAAGAAAAACTAGGGTTTCGTCAAACACTTAATTCTTTTTAAAAAAGTATTCCTGAGGAACTTTACCTAAACGGTTGACAACATATCGTCCTAGGAAACCTGTAGCCCCAAAGACAGTGGCCACGATGCCACTAATAGAGGATCGTCCACTTCTTCCATGAGGGATCACTGCATGATGAACTTGGCGGTGTTGCTGCAACACAGATGGTGCTGCAGCTAACACAGAAATGCCAGGGCCTACAACACAAAACAGGAGACAGCATGTGATATAAGCTAAAAGTTAGCAGTGTCAAACCATAGTTAATGTTTTTCTCATTACAGATCCATTTTCTTTAATCTCCCTCAGCCAAATTTCCCATGTCAAGACTCCTGGCAGGCTATATCAGAGACATCTGGACAGGTCAGAGGACAGCAGGCTTGAGGGAGCTGTTGATAAAAGTCAAAGACCAAACTAAGATACGAAAGGAGCAGACTAAGGTTATCGGTTCCTAAACAGCAAGTACAGCTTAACTGGCTAGCATTAGTATTTGATGTATAAGGTGAAGCGCAGAGGTTAAGCGAATAAAGAATACTTGCTACGGGCAGGTCCCCCCGAGTACATCCACATCCTGCTTCCAGATGAGGGAACTGCAGGACAAAGACCGCAGTATCACTCCGTATGCAGTTAACCAGACTTTTTACCTCAGTCTAAATATAGCAGACCAGAATGTTGGAAGAGGCAGCAATCCTCCTATATCATAGCTCTGGAGTAAAGGGAAATGAAGAGATACAAAGAGCCAGACCCGTGATGCACAGAATATTGCTCAAAGCTGTTCCTTTTCTCAAGGAGCTATGAAAACTTGAAAGCCACAGAAATAAGACATCACTAGGATATTGACATAAATTGACAAGGTAGCTCCAATAGGGAGTTTGAAAAGAATAAACATATGTCCTCTCCAACCAAGTTAGCCAAAAGCAAGAAATAAACTGCTTGCAAGAGATTTTTGAAATTAAAAGTGTCTAGTGTTACTACATGTCCATGATTATAAAAAGAAAGGAACAGATGAAATATAGAGTGCATAAACACACTACAGACATCTGGCTGTTGACAAGAGCAGACTGTAAGAGCTGTCATTGGAAAATTAGCTCGAGGATAGAACAGAAATCCAGTAACTGACCTTCCAACTTTTAGTAAGTCATGGCCATTATGCATTTTCTGGATAAGAATAAGCAAGTTTAATCTTCCCCCTATAAATCTAAGTATCAAGAATCATAATGAAAACAAAATTAATATTAGATATCAGAATGACGGATGCATTAGGAAACAGCAACAAAAAAAAAATCCCACTTGTACACTGAAGGAGTACATTTTATCCCGATATGGTTAGGTATTACCAGTTACACAGTGGCACTGATGCTGGAGCCATAGCATTAAGAAGATCAAAACAACAAGGTGTGTTTGGACATAAATTATATTTTGTAGATCAGCTGATAGAATTCAAACCAGAAAATCAGCAAGATTTCAGTGTCTGAAGGAGGTGTTTCTCTACCCAAAAGTTTGTCTATCCCTCCTCTCTCCATACCCCACAGATTAGAATAGTAAAAGATACCACATCTCCAATTTTGTCCTGAAAGGCAGCTTGACACACACTTAACTAAATAAAGCAATCACACATATACACTTGTACTTATCAAATTGATATACTATGCCCAAAAACTATACTCCAATTGGTTGATAGAAACAGGACAAAATAGCTATTACCTACACAAACTTAAATTGGGTATATGACTTCCTAAAAAGCAACTCTCCTACAAAACTGGTCCAAGCACAGGAACAGTTAAACTGGGCATTGTATCTGTCTTAAAGTGGCAGATACGCAGGGCCTCTCCGTTACTGAAGCAGAGACCCTGAGACTAACAATGAGAAAGAAGGAAAATACATTCTATGATAAGCACCCATTAAAAAAAAAAAAAAACACAAGCCACCAACCAAAGAAAAAACACACAAAAAATAAATCACACCATTTGTCAAAGATCTGCTGGAGTTTAATAGAAGTACACATTCATGTAGCATCCAATTAATGTCTACAAACTTGGTGTGCAGCTTGAAAAGTGACACAATATGTTCATATTAAACTTTATAATACCTCAAACTGAAATTTTAAGGAACGTGCCAACTCATCACCGCCATATTCACCACTTATCTTCACTTTCTCCTTTTTCTGTCATCCAGTTAATTTAACATTGCCCTCTAAAATCTTTGTGTATACTTCTGTGGAATTACAGTGAAGGTGAGGACAGTCAATTCAATGGATTTCCAATACAGCACATCTTAAAACACACTACCACACTATCCTTACAATGCTATCCGACACAACTACACAAACATACAGCCCATACCCTAGGTTTTTACATTCAAAACTCCTGGAGCAGGGGGTTGCTTTTTTTTTTTCTTTATTCTTTTAAAGGACAACAACAGAACAAACTTGCAAATGAAATCAGTAGTGTGTACTGAATACTCTGCACAGAATAAAGCCTGTAGCTATGTAATGGGTACCTGGAAAGTGGAGATTAACCAAGCTCAGTACAAGTGCAAGCATAAACAATAATACTGAGGGAGACAGCTGGGATGATCTTGTCACCTTCAGTGTTGTAGTGTTCTAACAACTAGGAGTTTGTTATTTAATCTATTTTTTAGGATAAGCAGACTCACAAAAAAATGTCTGGGTTCTTTATAACCAGCAAGATTCCTTCAAGTATACAAAAAAGCTACACGGTATGCCGAGATGGTGAAAGAGAATGCTTGATGACCTATACTCCTCAATACTTTGTTTACATACGCTTCTCCCTCTAAGGGTTTGTAAAAATAAAAATTTATACAACATTCATATTAACACTATCTCTGTTTCTTTTAGATTGCAACACATTTCAGTCCTTACAATATAAAACCTAAAAGCAGCAAGATTTCAGTCCACTGTGAGCACCCATTGAAAAAAGTATTATTAAACAGATCAGCCCATATAAGAATGACAAGAAAGTTAATCTGAAAAAAATTACATCTTTCAACTATTTTGTGGCTTTTTTGTTGTTATTTCTGCAAAAATTATTGATGACAGGCTCTTCATGATGCTATCACTGTCACACTAACAAATAACATCCAATTACTGTTTTGTATTCTCCCACCTTTGTGTATAAACCTGTCGTTGCTTGCCTTACACTGTGAGGTCTTTAGTGGTGTACAACTTTTCTTGTTCTGTAACTGTACAAGACCTGTCACAAATTATCACCACCTATGGTGATGTGCCCAGTTGCTACTGTATTATAAAAAAAAAGTTGAGATTTAAGGGTATCCGTGAGACTCAAAGAAAGCAGGCTAGAGATCCTCACACTGAATCACAACCAGTAAAGGACCTTCCACATGGTGTGGAGCTCCTATCAAAATGTAACATTTAGTTACTCAGGACAAGGTAACTTAATAGAGCCATACAGCTTTCACAGCCCATGTTAACACCTCCAGACTGAGCAGCACTGCTTAAAGCTCTGTGCTCCTGTGTAACACAGACTCGCACAGGGATTCTTTCCCAGAACAGTAGGATTTCATCTTCTTCACTAACCAGAATCTATTTGTCACTGGAAGCTTACTTTTACAATCCACATTTGAAGCAGTTTATGAACACTGGTTTGAATTAAACCTCAAATATCCACAGTAAGCCAGAACCATCTTTTTCTTGAAAAGATACATTGCTCCAATTAAAAGTATATTGAAGTCCTTCCTCACCTTTATCAACCTACAAAACTTGTTTGCCATCTCCCATTTTACTCAACAGAGTAGCACATGTTCAGTCAATGTAACTAAGAATCGGTTCTGTTTTGGCGGCAAATGCCCAAATACGACCTTTAAATGTAATTTTGGTACATGAGCATGCTTATAGACCACGGCCAAAATGTCAAGGTCACCTAAGAAATCATAAAAAGAACCCAAACTTTCAGCCTACAGGGCCGCATTTCATTTGCTGAAATTCTGACAGCCCCAACGAGACAACCCACTACTGCACAGCTACACCAGCAGCCTGAGGCAATCCCATGCAGCCCTTTGGGCTAAAAACCCCAGCTCCCCAAAGAGAAAGAAGGCGCAAAAACGACCACTTCTGCCGCGGTTGTTGTAGCCAGCGGCTTTTCAGACGCTGCCCTGCGAGCTCCCTCACCCAGCTCTACTCCGAGGGCGCCGCTGTGAGAGAAGGGAGGCCCGCGGGCTGGCGGCTGCGTAACACCCTACAGGCTCGGCCAGGGAGCGCAAAGGCAGCCTGGCTCCCCGCGGGGAGAAGCAGCAGCCCCCCGGCACCAGCCTCCCGCCGGCGGCGGCGGCGGTGACACTCACCTGCCCTTCTCAACAAGAGGCCGCGGGGAGCCCGAGAGCAGCGAGCCACGGCCGCCATCTTGCTTTACCCGCCAACCCCCGCGCCGGACGGCGCGGAGACAGGGTCAAACCTCTCCCCCGCTGCGTGCGCCAAGAGTCACCCACCGGGCTAGGGGAGGGAGGGGGACTGCGCCTGCGCAAACCCGCCCCCCCGGCCCCCAGCGCGCATGCGTGTAGAGGGGACCACTCTCCGCTGGGCGGGGCGGGGGGGCGGAGCCGCGGCACGTGTGGGCTCCGCCCCCCCCCCTCGCTGAGGGGAGGCGGCGCGGGGTTGGGGCTGCCCGTAGTCGGTGTCGGCGGCCGGCGCGGCCGGAGCTGCTGCCGGGCTCCCCCCCACCCCCCGGCCCTCCCCGGGGCAGGAGGGCGGTCGTAGGCCCTTGCAGCTCCTGAGCTGGTGGGCTGGAACCAAGGCGGCCGGTGGGGGACGGGGAGGCCGGGCGGTGAGGTCGGTGGCAGGGCCCGGTGCGTAGGCAGGGCCCGACCGGGGAAGGACGCTTGAGGTGGTAGGCTCGCAGCTCTGGAGGGCGGGACCGAGGTTTAAAAGCGAGGAATTTCAGAGGGAGGATGAGCCCCAGCGCTTGCAGGTGCATTTGAAAACCCCAAGCTGAAATATTGATTCACCTCTCTGGGGGAGCTCCTTGCGCCTGCTTCCGAGTGCCTGTGGAGTGGGAAACGAGCCAAGTCCAACAATTAAATGACAGTAACTTTGGCCACTACTGAGCTGGACTGATTGAGAATGTGTTCAGTAACTCATTACTTATGGCTTGAACTACCTGGCCTCATTAAATTAGCCTTAAACGGGGATTGAACAATTTTATGATTTCAGACATGCAACCACTCTTAAAATTCTTAACTCCCTCTGTCATCTCAGGTCTTCAACGTTTCACAGAGACTTTCTGCCCTAAGCAAGCGTGGCTGTGAATGTTGCGTCATGATCACACACAGGGCACTCTAAATCTGCCACTCGTACTATTATAGCCTCGTTTTTCCCATGGGTTCCCATTGCTTTTTGGTCTGCATTGAATACAAATGTCCATTCTTTTGTAACCTGGCTTACACCACTGTAGCTGGTGCTCATATTCACCAAAAAGTTTTTAAAACACCAGCGCTGTAAAAGGCAGAACAGTTGGGGAATATTTCTGGCAATTTGGACAGATTCCAAAACACTCGATTTGAACTCAACTTCTGTTCTGACGCAAATCCAAATGGCAGTTCTGCCAGACCTGTGGCACAGCAGGTGGTTTAGGGCAAAAATTTGGATGCTCTGTGAGCTCTGGCCATCTCCAGTTCTCAGCCGCAGCGCACTTTGTTTCTTTGATGTGTAAGCCAGGTGCACACCAAACTAAACGGGCTCCTCTCTTTTTTCCTGGTAGCCGGGAACTACAGCAGCAGGCCCCCTCCACCTCCCACCCCCAAACTACCTACCCACCACTGCTCTCTCCACCTTTGTCATGCCTGATGGTCTCACCACAGCTTTTCCGAGCGGCTCAGCCTGCCTCAACACCTTTAGGAAATCCAGTTTGTACGGTTGTGCTTAGAGATGGTGCAAAAAAGCCGATGCTCGCAACCTACAAATGTAATGGGTGCTCACGGGAAGCGGTGCGAACGTACCAAGCAGATCTGGGTACCTGGCTTCATTTCAGAAATGGTGCACAGCTACATGAAAGCATCTATCCGATTCCTGTATCTGACACGTGCATCTCGTTCTTGATCCAAGTCACAGCTTCTTGCGGTGGGGACTTGACCCTTAATTGTTCTGTACGGTGACATAAATGTCCATGGGAAGTGGTTTTATAACAAATTCTGAGCTTAGACTAGAAGGAGAAGGATGAACTAAGGCTAAGGCAAAGGACTACAAATCAGGAAATGTGTCTTCTGCTCCAGGCTTGCCACCTCCTGGTTTCAGGAGAGATGAACCAGACCTATGTGGTTTCCACATTTTTAAAAGAATATTTTCCTATTTCAGCAGTGCTATTGTAGGGATAAGATGTGCTAGTTGACCAGAGATGCTTATGTCTTATGGTGATGTAATCATAAAAAAAAGCGGTAAGATAATGGACGCATCCAACTTGTTACAGCCCCAATTACAAGTTAACTAGGTTAAATGTGCAATTTAAAGGGAGCTGAATTTGATTTTAAAAACAATTTGGAACATCACATTGCTGATTAAGGACTATCTCACTGTATTTGAATCCCAGGGAAGTTAGGGCCAAACATCTAAAAGCAGCCTCAGGGCTACTGATCACCTAAAATGTGTGAGGATTTATTAAGGGTCCCGTGCTGAGTGTTTCTGGCATCTCTCAGCTCTCCCACATCGAGGAACCGCAGGCTAGTTGCACATGCTGACTTTAAGGGCTGGCAGGCATGAATGGCATGCCTCAGTTTCCACACTACCCTGCACCGGTGGTCTCCTTGTGGCCTTACTGTTGTTATGGAAATACTGATGTCACTCTGCTTTCTGGCTGGAGCAAGATAAGCAGGAGACCAAAGAGCCTGTCTGATGAGAATGACCGAACAGCTTAGTTATAAAAGCATCTTTGAAAGCCCCTGGGCCCAACAAACACACCGGTGCTGCTGAGGTAGGAAAGTCCAGTCGATTCTTCAGGTCATTCAGTGCACTTAAGGGGTAAACAAGAACATGAGTTTAAACAACAACATGAGTTAATGCCTGGAGACCCCGTTTGCTTTCTGATTTCACCATCCTTTGAATTCATCTGGGTGTTTCAGCAGGTTAACAAACCTCTCTAGACTGCTCGCTTCTGAGTCTTCCCCTCGCCGTAGTCTCCCTTGTCCCTAACGTGGCTTTTTCGAGCGGTGTGTGAAGAACGGCGGGCAAATACTCTCCTTCTTCCTTTTCTGCTGGGTTTCTCTGCCGAGGTGTTTGGGTGGCTTAGGCCAGCGGTCAGGAGGGGTGCAGGGTGGCAGGCAGGAAGTACCTCTGCTCCGTACATGCTATGTTGCATCTGCTTCGTGGTATCCTGCATCTGTTTCCTTTGCTAACTCCCTGCGCCGCGTTTGAGTTGTAAGATGCTATGTAATTTCCCCAACGCGTTAACTTCTCGTGCTGCAATTGAAGCACCCCATGAATCAGAATGAAAGCAGCTTCTGAGTGCAAGAAAACAGACATAAGCTGCAGAGATCTTTGCATGATAGGTTGTTTCCTGTGATGCTACTTACGAATTTGACTCAGACAAAGCTAGACTATATACTGTAGATGGCAGAAGGGGATCACAGCATTGCCAGTGGATCAGGCACGGGGTTAGCACTCAGGAGACCAAGGGCGAGTTCCCAGTTTTGCTGCTGGTCTGCTCCGTGACATATAGAAATCATGTCACATTGTCACATCTCAGCTTCCCCATCCATAATGTGGAATAATGATGCCTACTTTGTGAAACACTTAGAAATATACTAACAAAAAGCACTATATTAGAATAAAGTATTGATATTATTGTTACTGGTTAACTTTATTTCCTATAGGTAGCATAATTTTAGGTTAATATCCCAATCCTTCAGCTTCCTCTGTTTATGTAGAATTATAACTCTTATAATACCTGTTTTGTTTTTTTTAAATGGTTTCTTAGTAGTGCAATACTGTTATTGTATTCTTTATCCTTGTAAGAGTGGTATCCTAAGTTATCCCAGCCTCCCCACAAATTGTCTTTCTCATAGTATACAACAATAAATAACTTTGAGAAAAACAGATGTGGGCATCTCACATTAAGACCAACATAAACAAAATATTTTAATGCTGACAATAACAGCTTGTTCTTAGATAAACTAAAAGCCACAGGGGGTCAAATTCTGCCTCGGCTGAAATTAATGTTACGCCTGCACGTGGGGCCTCTGGGACAGAAGTCTCACAGGAAGAGGAAGGTGAGGGCACACAGCAACCACATCTCCTGGAACTCAGGGCAAAGTGTAGAGCGAACTGGGGGTGCCCACAATGTTGTTATGCCACCAGTGTGAATTTCTGGCTACTTTTTGCTCCACTGGTAACCCCAGGGAAAACAGTGAGCACCTACAGTCTTTGTCCTTCCAGTAGATCTTGGATGTAAGCTAAGGGGTAGTTGATACTTGTGCTCGGATCCCACTCGGCACATCTGACCCAGTGCCAGAGTCCCATACTCTCTAATTAGGTGCTTTTAGATATTCCACACTTGGCAGGGGGCGGGGGATGTTAATGTTTAATGCCAGATTTACTTACCTGAAATTATTTGATGTTACATGGGATTTGGATTTAGCAGAACGATACGGCAATGTACGTAAGTCACAATACAAATACAAATGGCGCTTAGCAGACTACAGCGATTGCAGTGGACAGCTGACTCACACACAATACAAACGTGTTTCTCGTCATGGGTCTCTAAAATATGCTCACCATCATGATGGAGGGCATCCTCTGCTGCTGGGAAGCAATACACGGTTGAAAGCCAGCTCAGGCACGGGACAAGGAAGACTATCGTGAGAAGTCTCAGAAGTGAATAGTCTAGAACTATTTCAAAGAGGTTTCTCATGTGTACACTCCTCATCCTGGTCTGCCTAACGCAGGAAGACATTTGTGCTCTTTTGTTTAAGTCAGGGATGCGGAGTTCTACAGCCAGATGATTCAGTTTATCTAGAACAAAGGCCACCCTCCGGTCCCCTCTGTGTCAAGGGAAGTTCAAGTTTCTGTGCAGCAGCTGTGGTCAGTCACCCCGACGTTCGTCCCTGAGCTTCACGAGCGCACTGCCCTTGCCTGTCTCTTCAGAGGCTTCGTCCATTGCTGGGGTTCAGTGAGCGGTCACACCCAGGATCTGTGTAAAACATCGCTTCGAACAATTATCAGAATGCCTCTATTTATGCTGTCTGTAATCCGTAAATCTTGATTTCCAGCAACTCTTCCTCAGCCAGCACCAATAGCCTTATCTGGTAAGAGATTCACTTTCTGGATAGGTTGGGGTGAATTAATCTTCCTTTACAGTTAGGTTCAATGACAGCAAGACATCCCTGAGGCTTCCCTTTCCCATTTATCCTCTTGCTGAATTACACTGACAGAACTGTTTTTCTTGGTCTCCTTTCCTCTCCAGCAAGGCAGGCTTCATGCCACCATAAACTGGGTGGAATGAATTGAGCTGGGTTTTTGGTTTTTATCGAATTTAAAAGGACACAGTCAACTTGAAAGTTAGTCATTTCCAAAGTAAAACAAATAAAAAGAATTACAGGTACCATAGCTGTTCTTGAGATTTCCTTATCAGGATTTTGTAATCCAAGTTGTAAGCATTTTGTCCCACCTTTGTTAATACAGAACACTAAAGCAAACTAGGAAATTGGATGAGAAGACGATATGATTGATACTTACGAGAGTTCAAATTCCTCTCATGGCTACTGTTAGTAATATTAGGTGGGTTTTGTAACATTAAATAAATGAAAAAGATCCATGGGAAAGAGAACAACTCTGCAGTTGCAACCTTCCTCTATTTCACAGTATCGATAACCAAGCCATTGCAGCACAGTTAATCCAGATTCTGCAGCAGTAGTGTTGCAGACTAGAATTTCTGTGGAATTCTGTGATATTTTTAAAAAATGAGACTTCATAAGTGCAGTAGGATAAGAGAGCATGTGTTATGTGAATGCGGTAGCATTCTCTTTCGAACATGAACATTTGCCGAAGTACCCTTTGTGGACAGGCTCACTGAAATCAGCAGATAATCATCCAAATTGTAAAATTAACCATCTGCATAAGACTTTGAAGGATGTGGAGCATTTAAAACCTTCGAGCCCAACTCTTTCTCAACACTCTTCAATAACACTAGTGATATAATGTCTGCTCAGTTAATTATATTTTGGTTTATACTTTGCCATAATTGCATTTGTTACCGGGTTGTTTATATATGAAAAAAAAAAAAAAAAAAAAAGCCACAACCCAGAAAATTCCTTTGGAGAAAGATCAACATAGGATATTGGGGCAAAAGTATTTTATGTAGCATGAAAGGCAGTTGGATTTGAATTATGCATGCTACAAAAAGAAAAGACTATCATAATATTTAACAAAGTGGGGGGTCTCCCTGCAAAAATTGATTTTCATACAGCACATATCAGAGCTACTGCTTATGCACCTGGGAAGGTAGATAGATACCTCGGTGTGCACAAGGCTAGGCTTCTGGAGTACATTGCTTCAGCAAATTCATGCCCGTGGACTAAATGTGAGCCCAATTAAAGCCAGCAGATTATCTATATCTAAGCTGTCACTTTTTACCAAATGAGAACAAGGGAGGATTTGATAGGTTCTTGTTTTGCTGCCTTTCTGTTTTCGCACTCCTCAGTTACTATTTCAGCATTTGATATTGCTGCATTTGATTTATGTTGTTCTCAAATGAATTGCGACACCCCTAGTAAAGATAAAAATTAGCAAAAGCAGAGTGCCAGCGTTGCCATTCACAAAGATATTGTTAAAAGATAGTTAAAACCAATTTTTTGTCCATTTGAGACTCTAATTATATATGCCTGCCTACAAGGAGTTTTTCTTGGAAATGCTGAGGAAAATCACAATCTTTCAGCCTGTTGCAGGTACAAAAAGGTAAGTTATTTCAAAAACTTAATTTAAATACAGCTCATCTCCAGAAGAGGCAAGAGGTATTTTCTGGAGCTAAGGCATTAAATTACAACTTTCTACTCCTTTAGAAACCTGTGTGTAATATACTGGCTTACTTGAATTTAAAAAATTGCAAGCTTAGCTTACAAAAGCTTCTTTTATTTTTGATATTTGTATTTTCATTCAGACAGAGATTTTTTTGGAAAACCTTATTTTTCTCTGAAAAAAAACAGTTTCAGTGTGTGAGTCTGTCCATAAACACAAATAAAATATAAAGCGACCAAATTAAATTCTGACTTTTCTCTGGTGAAAAATTGAAACCCTCATATTCCTGTAATTCACTACATACTGCAAACACCTCTTTCCTTTTCATACCCATGCCTTTCCTGTGTTTTTATTTTTTTGCTCATGGATATCTGGTAATATTGACCGGCTGCAGAGCCAGAGAGCTCTGTTAAGTGAATCGTTGTGTTCTTGGAGGTAAGACAGAACAGAACTGGACAGTAGGAAATATTTATCTTTTAATTATTTTGTATGTGCATCTGCATGTAGAAAAAGCACCCAAGAAAACAGGAAAGAGGATTGTGTCTGGTTAAATATTTTTAAGGAAGTTACACCTTTTCCTTGTTAAATTTGCTAATAAAAGGAACGCTCTCTGCTACCAAATGTTTGTACGTGTGCAACACAACTTTGCATTCTTCTCACTGCTTAACTCTAGGACTGCTATCCCTTGAATGTAGGAATGTCACTGTTGCTTACATACAGTAGTTATTTGCTGCTTTGCAGTAAGGCATTTATTGTCTAAATAAGGGAAAGCAAAATTCTTCAGTTTCTTGAACTGTAAATTGGGTAAGTACATGTAGAGACCTGAGACTGAGAGTTCCTAATCGGATATATACATGTTTTCTTATCAGCCAAAGTAAACCATTGCATACTTTTTCAGACCATGTTCCTCAGTGCTTAATAACTTTACCCTTGGCACAAGCCAGGAGTATTTGAATTAAAATTTAGTGTGTAAATCCAAACCAAGTAACTTTGAGTTGAAGCTAGACCTGGGTAAGTCTAGACTAGCTCTTCCAGACCTCTCAGCAAAGGTGCTCTGGGTTCTTAGAGGAACTATAAAGGTTCATTTCCTGTATACGAGGACTTGGATGTCAACGGGAAGTATTTCTGGAAGCATGAGCAGTTCAGTCTGCATTCTCTGTGTAGCGATCACGTATTCTTTGACACAGTACTAATTTTCTATCTCTTCAAATTCATGCAGCTGCGTACCTGGAGTTTAACAGAATGTTTGGGGTGTGTTTAACTTCCAATTGCTGATACAAAGATTGCTAGGAAAAAAAAATGACAGCAGTCTGTGTTGCGGATTGTTTGCAATGGCTTTAGAGAGAAACTAGATACAGGTTACCTGGAAAATCCCATTTCCAAGTAGAAATTAAAGAAGAATGAACAGGTGAGAGGAAAAAGCGGTAGAAAGAAGAAGAGGCCATGGACAAATAATGTTTTTTCCACTAAACCTTTATGATAATCTCTGGTATTTCAGCTTGCAATATATACACACCTTTCATAAACAACAGAAGAGGTGGTGGAGTTCGAAAGGAGCTAGTCTGAGGAGAAAGGAGATCCCTCTGTTCAAATAAAATGGAACATAGTGAAGGACTGCAATTCTTTATCCTGTGTCCACTGGGTAAATAAAAAATCTACAACATTCAAACAGCCAGGTAGGCATATAAATCCATAGTCTATGACAGAAACGTAAGGAGGAAGGTAATAATTCGTGGCACAGCCACAGCATGGAAGGTACCTAGCTGAGAAGAGGCATCTGGCCACTGAGGTGGATGCCAAACGTACTGACTGTCCCAGCTAGCAGAAATAGGCCTTTAAGTGCAGTCAGAAGGACCCAAATATTGTTTAATGCCAGTCTGAAAAAAATTGAAGCTTTTAGACAATAAGGAGTGGCACAGCTGTAAGCTGCCTCATATTTCTGCTGTGGCTGTGGAAATACTGTGTAGATGAGAGTGCCACTGGTAAAATGGCTTATCCTGAATTCTAGCAGGCTAAATCAAGACCCTACCATTCTGTTGTTACCCAGCTGAGCTACAAATACATAAATAAACTTACACCTATCTTGATGAGCATACCTGTAACTATGCCTACAATTTTGAAGTCTACCACAAACTTACGCTTGCGTCAGTACTAAGTGTAAAAGATATTCTCCAGATGCAAACCCTTCTTATGCCAAAGCCATTTTTAGGCATTCAGAGGGGATGAGCCCAGGAAATTCTGCCACTAGAATTAATGTTGTCTGCTGAAATGGAAGAAGGAGCAGACATATGACATACCCACATTCTGTGTCCCTGTGTTTTTCCCAGTACTCGCTGCGCTGTTTGTACTGACATGTACACAATTTTTCATACAATCTTGCTGCAGATGCTGACTTGGGACCAATGCTAAGCTAGTTGTTTCAAGTCCACAGACAGGTTCAGAAAATGCAAAATATGCCAAGATACCTGTCCATAAATCCCCTCACTGTTCTGGGCTTCTCCTGTCACTCTTCTGTTTTTAAATGCACGTCTCCTTCACTCTGTGGAAAGATACACAGTTGGAGTAGCTGGCTGACTGTACACTGATTGTAAGAAACAAAACCACAGAGGAGTAGTGATTTATGGTTGTAATCTAACCTGAAATTAGAAGTGTCCTCACTAATGAGGCTGCAGTAGAGCCTATCAGATAGCAGTAACCATCACTTGTGAAGCAACAGTAGCCCTCAACAGAAAAAAATAAGACAAGCTTTAGTGACATGATGACAAAGCCACCTAACCTTTATTCGTACTAGTAATCACCTAGTTTATGCCACTGGTGGAGCTAGTTGCTACCATTGACAACATACCACCGAGATCAGTATACCTACTGATACTTCTGTAGTCGCCAAGAGCAATCAGAATTTCACCTGGTACTCCCACACAACTTCGTGACATGGATAGAGCCTTTGTGCCAAGGGACAAAGGTGTGGATAATGAATCATTATGCATTTCCATTTTGTTTTATTCCTGAGACTGATTCAGAAATCTGATCTACTCAAAATGTTGAGCTGGTTTCAAAAACACCCTGAAAGGTGTGCATTCAGCATTGATGATGTGCTGAAAAGCGTAAGAGTGATGGAAAATCAAAACATCAATCTGCTGAGAGGCAGAGCTTCCAACAGTGCAGTATATCACCAGGAGGAATCAGTGTCTATGGTGAACATACTAGTGTGGATGCCACCAGATTTTCACTTGAAGATGAAAACCACTCCAAATCCAAAGGAGCCAAAGGGCGCAGACGATGAGGCCACTACTTGAAGGCAAATGAGACTTAGAAGAGGTTTCCTTTTAAATTGACAGACTCTCTAACCTTGTCGTTGCAAAGGCACATAAAGAGATTAATGAAAAGTCAAATGGCCCTGACCTCTGTTTTGCTGTTCTTGGAAAGCCTAGTCATAAATCTGTTGGACTGGGTACAAAGAAAGATAAAAATAATCCATCAGCAAATGTTACTCATGCCAATATGAAAAAAACTAAATATGAAGAGAGTCCACCTTCCAAGAAGATATTTTTCATAAAGAAATAAACCAATCTTCTGATAGAAATGAGCTTTTCCAGAAGAGAAGGGTAGGACAATAGAAGGAAAAATGCTGTTACAAAAACGTTTTGGCCAAGATGAATTTGCAAATAATTTAAGCAAAGAGATACTAATTTATGCAAATAATGTGGTTTCAGTCAGGATGTCACAGTTATGAAGACCATAGAAGGTTAGGCAAATGACTCAAATACGACTTGTACTGTGCTGAAAACTTGTTACTGAAGGACTCTAAGGCCGTGGTTTCAGAATTAATAGACTCCTGTATGAAAAACTTGCATGGCATAGCAGGCAAGTTCTTGACCAATTCAGATTTTGCTTCTTCAGCAAACCTGACTCTGTTCATGACCCTAGGCAGTCATAAGTCTGCAGAAATTGTACATGCAATGTTGAATCATTTTCGTTCTACCTTGGTAGTGCAAAAACCTGGAGGACGTAACATCTAGCATATGCCTCTGTGAAGACAGGTTCAAGAACAGATGCAAAGGCTCAGAATTGAGGTCTGCAGCAACAAGGACTGAAACACTGCCAAAAGAAAAAGAAATGACCTGTGCAGATGCAGTGGGTAACCACATTATTAAGCAAGGGTTTACCCTTTGGCATGAAAACCAAAACCAATGCATCCAGTGCTCAAAATCACAACCAAGAAGGGAGCTGAAACAAGCTCACCAAAGAACATGCCCTGGAGTTCAGAAATCTGGGACGTAGCCAAAATGTTACCAGATTCGCGGGCCTGGTGATTGCGACTGCATTATTGCCCATAGGTTGTCACCTAATCTAGCAGAAGAATGCCAACAAGAAAGCAACAGAAGGTGGCAATGCTAGCAAAGCAGGTCCCACTGCCTCTGGGTTGTTATTACAGGGGTCTCATGATCCCGCCTTCCAAACATTTTCAGAAAGATATCAGGATCCAACAAAAGAATCTGAGGAACTTCTGACTCACAGTAGTTAGACACTGGAAGGCAGAAGCCCGAAAACAACATGTCCAGTGCTACCTTAATGCTAATCCAGAAGTTAATAAGCAAAAATAGAAGAAGTTTTTTTGTTTGCAAAGTAGAAGGTCAGCCTGGAAATCCAGTTGTTGATGAAACAAACCAAAATACTAGCAAAAGCACTAAGGGACATATTGACCTTTCAGACACAGAGCAATCCTGGGAAGAGGCCCTATCTGGATTGACTAAAATGCTTACTGATCAACTCGATCTGAGCAGAGAAGACAGCAGCAGCCCACAATTTACTGGCAGGGTGGTGGCTACAGCGCTAAAGCTGTGTCTTATGATAGTTAAATACAGCAACTCTGAGTCACTTCTGGCAGAGTCAAGGAGCAGGGAGGATCAGTAGGGGCTAAGGGCATGGGAACTGCTGACTCCGTGGCTGGATCCAGTAAAGGTACTGTATCGGGACATGGGGTGGTAGCGGTGAATCAGAATCCTTCTGAAAATGTGCGTAACAGCTCTGAGCCCTCTTGCAGTGGCTGATTGCCTCTCCGGCAGATATGCCTGCGCTCTGCTTCTCGGATGGCGATGAGTTCACGAATAAGCAAGGCAGAAATTAGAACGTGATTGGACTTAGCTATTTGGTTGTGTTCCGCCAATCTTGCTGCCTTATGGGGAACAAAAATCTTTTTCTCAAAAAAATCTTTTCTAGACATTTCTCTTTTTAAGCTAGTACCCTGAGTAGCAATGTGAGCTACTACCAATCTAGCCGTATAGAAAAATGTGTTCCTTTAGCTCAGCACAAAGGTGACAAAATTATCCTATGTGCTGTATTTCCCACAGTGGGTCTAATCTTAAAGGTAACAAATACATTTGCTTTCAACATTTATTATGTAAATTAAGATATTTACATTCAGAAATGTTCTAATGGCAATGCCATTTAATAAAGAATTATTTACATTATAAACATTATGAGTTGTTCACAAACATTTTTACCCACATTACTGAATTGCTACAGATCCCGAGTATCCAAATAATACAGAGTCCCAAAGTACTTTTCACTCTGTATTTATTGTGTTTCTTTCAAGTTGGACAACGAAGAGCAGTCTGAGTTGTATTTAGAGTCGTCTCCCCTTTGCTAATGACCTAGCTCTTCACCTCTTTTGTAATCGTTCAGTTTGGCAGAAATCCTCTTACAGAATCCAGCCAGGGAGAACCTCCAACAGCAGGATGGAAATAGCGGACTGAGATGCGTCTGCTACATCATGCTCACTCACACACACAGGCACACGCATGTGCACAGTCTCTTCAGTTCCCCTTTAAAATAACTGACCTTATCAGTACATCTGCTATATCACACCCGTATATCGCTTCTAGTGTATAACACATTTCTGTTGCGTTTCTGGTTTTCCGCAGTTTCAGAAACTGTCATCAGTAGCAGTGGAGAAGGGGTACAGAGCAGGAGAAATTTTACAAGCAGTGGTGAAATAGAAGAAGGAAAGGCAGCCTGGTGACGCTGTAGGCAACTCCGTTCAGTTGCCAGTCTTGAACTGGCTGCTTAATAACTCGTGAGCAGGGCCATTGCCTGTCCTGTCCTCACCAGCAGCGTGATGCTGGGCCAGCAAAGCACAGCATGCTGGTGTCAGCCAAACACTTAGCAGAACTCCGTCAGCTCAGACTCATTTATACACCAGTGAGTTGTAGGAGCTGATACTAGTTGTACTACTCCTGCTTGGCAAATGTACGAAGTAAAAAAGCATGCAAAATAGCTGGGGAAATCTGCCTGAAAAAATGTAGGCCACAAAAACTACCGTTTACCTGCCTCCCTGAAGAAAATGTTGTGTGCTCTTCTTGGCTGCCTCCACCACAGAGGTCCTATCCTTCCTGAGTATCCTTCTTCAGGCAGAGTTTGGCCCAGTGCAGAGGGACCTAAGCTCTTCACCTCGAGTTTTTACTGTGCTTGGAGTCAAGCCCAGGAGATACTGAGTCGTTAGCAGTTTTGTTTGTCCCCTGTACACACTGAATGCAATACAGCTCGATTCTCCCTCCGTTTCTTAGATAATTGCCCATGAACGGAACGAGAAAGTGGGAGCATCCAAGGAAAGGCAAGCGCCTCGCTCTCCGGAGCGACGCGGGGTTTGCAGCAAACCAGCCTGTCCCTCATTCACTCTGACCAGTCCTTGTCCCCCAGCAAGCGCTACGGTTTTAGCATTCCTCAAACTTCACTCTTTGTCCACTAGAAAGCTTTTGCGAGTTTGAGAGTGTTGTCTAAACAACCAAGTTTTTTGTCCTGTAATGCGCGGATGTTTCTTTAGAAATCTGCATAGTGACACGAGAGAAACCGCAGAGATCCAGGGAGAGCATGTTGTAGCACCAATTTAGGGACTGGAGGTTAAGAGTGATTTTGTATAATGTGGAAAATAGAGAAAATAGCATATTATTGAAATTTTTAGATAATGCCAATAAGAAAAAGACAAAAAATACCACTGAGGGCATAGAATGTGACCCAGAAAAAAATTAAATGTATAACACAAGGAGAGATTGCATGAAGCATCAGGAAAGACAGAATAATATAATATTTATAATGTAATTTATAATATCAGGAAAGACAGATTTTAGAAAAATGCAAGGCAGCTGTAAAAAAACCTGAAATACAAATACACAGTGGAAAGCAGAAGCCAGGAAAACAGCACCAAAAGAGACCAAGGAGTGACAGTGAAGATCAAGTGAGATGTGTTTTCAATACACTGTTATACAGAGGCAGAGAGACTATAGGGAAATATGTTAAGGCCTGACTTAACGAAGTGCAAGGGTACCATAGTCCTCAGTTGTACACCCCCGTAAGGTTGCTCCTTGAACAGCAAATCTCATCCAAGAAACTACTTTAACGGAAAAAATACTGAACTAATGGAGGAAATTCAGAAGACAGAAAATTGTTAATGGGCTACAAGATGTGATTTTTTGAATAATCATCAAATATACCTATGTGGGTTACAAGATTTCATGTGAATGGACATATAACATAATGTCTGCTTGTGCAAGAGATCTTTAAATATTGAAGCAAGAAGGGAATTTTTTTAGAAATGTACTAAAAGGCATAACTAAAATAACAGAGGTAAAGTAAATACCAGTAGGTAATCACTACCCTTCATCAGGATTTAGAGTGTGTACTTCATAGCTGATCCTGGCCAGTCATTTGTGTTACTTTGTGAACACTTACATAGCCAGCAGATACACATTAAGGTTACAGAGAAGGTCAGTGAATTGAGAATTCACACGTTTCTGTTCCTTGCAGCCTACTGAATGCATTTTTGCCCAGGTTTGATTGTGTTTGCACTAGCGTTAAACCTGGAATGAGTCCGTTGAGTTCAGTAAACAAACTGACCCTCTGCACCCTAAAGGGCTCCTGCGACAGAACTAGGACCGTATCAGGGGGACAGTGTGAGTCTTGGGTGACCTGGGCGGTATCTTCCCAGATGGCTCAGCTCCCTGCGTGGGCAGATTCTGCCAGTCCCGTATTTCTCGGCAGGAAACTGGCATGGCTTGTGCCAGTAGTCATGCTGTGTTTTCCACCACTGAAGGCCCTCAGAGAGGATCCTGCAGAATGAACTCAGTAAATTATTTTGTCCAACACAGCTTCTCTGTGCTTAATCTGGTGAAGCCCAACATCAGACTCTTTCCATGTGTTCATAAGATACAGTGATAGAAAGAAAAAATATCAGATAACAAAATTCCTCTCACAGTGAACAGGAAAAGTTTCGTGGAGAAAAACATTCTGCACAGCTGGAGGACCACACAGATCAACCTCATTTGCCAGAGTGTAGCGATGATCTCATTTCAGTGCATGATGTAGTTAAAACAGGGAGGTCTAATTAAAGCTTGCTTTGGATGGAGAAATAGTATCAAGAGCGGGGAGAAATGGAAGGATTGGTTTACCCTGTGGCTATCATCTTAACAGAGCTAGGAGACAGACTTCTCAGATGGTAGGTTAGTTCATTTGGAAACATTACCTTCTGTTTCCTTCCAAAAGGACAAGTGAGAGCTGTCAAGAGCCCGTGGGAACAACATCCAGTTGGAGCAGTTAGAAAAGGGCACAACAATCACAAAGTGAATATTGGAGGCAAAGGGAACCAAGCAAATTTTCATATCTGGTAATGGGACATCTAACTCCCGCGTGTAAATTACAAATAGGTTCAGTATGGGAGTCCGTAGATCTTGCACAGAGCAAACACAGACTTTCCCATTGCTGCCATCAGCTGATATAAAGTCTTCCATGAAGTTGTACTGTGCTTGGACTTGTGCTTATGGCAGGAGCTGCCGAGTGCGCCACTGAGAGAATGGAAAACTTTGTGTTAAAGAAAACATCTAAAACAAAATTATTGCTTCTGGACTCTAAGGAAATAAAAGTCTCTGAAATTAATAGGTTGGTTTTTTTCTCTGTAACTAGGTAAAAAAGTGGTGCCAACAGAACACCGGGTGGGGTGTAGTATTTCTGTCATCTCTGTCTACCCACATTTTAAAGTTCCTTGCATAAGCAAGGGTCTGGAGTTCAAACTGATTGCTTTTATCAGGTGGAGAAGGAATTTTCCTCAATGGCTTTAGATCTCCTTGTAAACAGACAGGTAGGGAGCATAGCTGGTAGCCAAGGCAGGTAAAAGAAACTACAATGTCTAACAATTTGCAAGAACTGAAAAACTAAGAGATTGTCAATATCTGCATTCATGGGTTTTTTAGCAGTTCTTCATGCTGCTTTCTATGATTTATCTCATCACCTGAATTCTTCCCCACCTCCTTGCCTAGTTTTTTCTTCCAGCTAGTCTCAGAAGTTTTGGATATCCAGTGTTGGTACAATTCCGTGTCCATAGAAGCCAGCAAGAGGAATTTTAATGTTTACTAATGCCAGTGAATCAAGACCTTGCTCAGACTGCCTTACTACACATAAATTGGAGGCGAGGGCGGGTAAAAGGGTGCCTGTTACCTTACTTACTCTGTTGGAAAACAACATTCAGCCAGATCGCCATCAGGCCTTATCTCCAGAGCTGGCTGTTGGTCTCCAGGTGAAGCTTCAGGGACTCAGCACCAAAGCTGTTTCCCAGGGCAGGTGGTCAGTTTAATTTTGCATTGTAAAATAGCATGGATTTCTAAACACTTCCAGCCAAATATTCAATGGAGGTATAAATCAGCTGGTAGACTGTTACCATGAGTGCTGGGGGATTTATTTGTGCGCCTCAGTTGCAGGCAGCAGCAAACCTGAATTTGAAAGTCCCAGCTGAGCTCCATCCATTACGGTGGTGCTTTAAACACATCAATCTAATTTGCTGTCCTCAATCCGCCAGAATACTCCTTTGTAACATAAATGATTTCCAGGTTTCGCTTTCCCACTGAGGATATTATTTCAGATTATATTTCCCCAAGTATGTTAGCATGCATTTTCCAAGCGGAATCCTGTTTTATTTTCAGCCCACATTTCAAATGCCTGTGTGTTATTTCTCTGTCATCTTTCATTTGCAGTTCTTCATCTCATATGTATATTTTCTTAAACTTTAGTTTGTATTTAAATGGGTTTAAAACATTACCGCACACCTTCCCAAGTTTAGCATGTTCTTGGCTAACACTCCTTTCTGTTTGTAGGCACAGAATCAAAGAAGATAGATTTACAGGAGACCCGAAGAGGTCTCCTGGTCTATCCCCCTGCTCCACCATAGCCTCAACACTACCTAAATAAGTTGTTCCTAGCAAACATTTGCCTGGTCTCTGCTTAAGAGTCTCCAAAATTAAAAATTCCATGATTTCTCTAGGCAATGTATTCTGTCCTATTCTATTAACCAGCCTTACCGAGAGAAAAAGCGGTGCAGTGTTTAGTTTAACTTTCCCCTGAAAGACTTGCAATGGCTGAATAATCACCACTTTGATCCTTCGTCTTAACCAGTTTTCATTCCAGTGTCTTCTTTCAGGTTGACCCGAAATCCGTGCCCCCTTAAAGATACGCTTCGGAGTAATTTTCAGTGAGGGTGAAAGAAAGGAATATTACCCATTCCTTAACAGCCTCAGTATTACTTTGTTTTGTTTTGTTTTGTTTTCCAGGTTTAGCTTGAGAGTAGTCCATAACAAAAGAGGATTTCAGAAGAGATCTCAAGGAAACGCTTTGACTCGCCATTCAAAAAAGTTTAACAGCACAGCAACTACAATAGCTAATAGCCACGCAAAGACATCTTAGGAAACGTTTTACACAAAAGACACAGCGAGAGCAGATTCTAAGAAATCTCAGCTGTATTTGGCAGTGTAGTGGTTGTAGGTCAATTCTTGGATTTTTATTTTAAAGGAGCAGTTCACTGCTGGTAAAGGGAGTCAGCCTGACAGGCACAGTGACTTCAACCTGCAGCCCTCTGGACCAAATACCTTTTGGAAAACATGAGTGGGGTTTACACTCATCTGTCTGTTCCTCCAGACCCCTCGGTGTGGGGCACGCGCGGACTGATAAATTCATTATTATTGCCTTCACGCCCTTTCCTTCCCGGTCTTCTGACCCCTGACCACTATGAAGAATGGAAAATATTTACTGTCTGCAGCCATTGGTCACTGAGCACATTGCTGCAACCATCTTTTCGCTTAATGTGACTCACTGAATAGCCATTGGTTGGTAGCAACTTCTGGTAACTATGGGCCTCAATTGGATCTCATCCAGTCTCTCGCAGACCAATTCAACACTCAGAGAGACAGAGAAATCTTTCCATCGACTTTAAAAAGCATTAGCTTGGGCCATCTCCATAGATTTCACCTTCTATCACAATATTCTGCGCTGCTTAGCTGTTGCTTGTAACCTTTTAGAGTCTATGTATCGCTTAGCCACAAGTAAAGCTAAAGGTTTCCTCTAAAAATGCCTGAAAATTATATTTTCGTTTTATCTTAATTCATAAATATTTCACACCGGTGCGTTGCTGAAGACAGTCGGGCCCCAGACGCTCCAGAAGGTTTTAGCAGGATTATGTTAGCACAGGTCAAAGATGACCCGTGGAGGACTAGTAAATGCTGGCCTAAGGGTGTGCTGGGGGTATAGTTGTGCTGGGTCTTTAAAGAGAGATTCCACTGCCTTTAACCAAATGTCTGACAGGTTCAGATTACTAAATGCTTTTTAGGAGTTCACCAACAGGCAACCAGGGCTGGCAGAGAGCCGCTGAAGGTCAGGATGGTATTAGCACTAGTTCTCTTACTGGGGTCAAGGGAAAGCTTTGCTTAGCCTGTTCACGCCTTTCTCTGTTTGAGCCACTTCCAAATCTCTCTCTGGACGGCGGGAAACCGCATGCATCAACTGATCTCAGAATGACCAGTGTCTGTCTGCGTTCAATTTCTCTTCTACCACTCGTTTACTCCCTTTTTTCACTTTCTTCCTTTCAGGCCATTCTTTCTCCCTGTCTTTTCTGCTCCTTCACATTCTTTCACCCATATCTCTTTTCGCTCCCATCTGCACTCTTCCACCAATTGATTTGGTTGTTTGTTATAATCTATGTATTTACTTATTATTTCAACTGCAGTAGCGCCAACGGGTCTGAACTAAGACTGAGTTCCCATTGTGCAGTTTAAATGTACAGCAAAAGACAGTGCCCACCGTGAAGAGTTTATACTACGAGTGGGCAAGAAAGGAGAAGCACAGGGAGTTTCCCAAGGTCCTACAGCAGGTCAGTGGCAGAGCAGAAATTAGCGCTAAAGTCTCTCACCTTGGTCTCCTGAGTCTCAGCCTAGTCCCTGATTATTATACCTGTTACTTTTTGTCCTCTTTTTGCATGTGAAAGTACATATTTTGTTCCTGGCAGTCTTGATCATCTGTCCATTTAGGACCAACCTGGGGAATGGTAGACAGAGTTTTTGCGTTATTGTTGTATGGTGATGTCTTGCCACACCTTTTCCCAGAACTTTGTCTCCAAATCTGAGGCATCTCCTGGGATTTGCATATAAAAGTGCTATGCTGTGTCTGCTTTTGCTCCAAAGCCTTGATACACTCGGTGCACTGTATGAGCAAGGCTACGCCTGTTCTCAAAGCCAAACTTGTCCACTGCTTTTCCAGCATGCTTATAAGCTTTTAGCACTCTCTGGAGGAGGAGAGTTGGAATGCTTTATGTTCCTCGAGGCGTGTCATAGCTCCTTTATGTAAGGCATATAACACAGGGATAAGGAGAAACAGCACAGCCTATGCTATTTACGTATCTTTGGTTCGGCTTGCTGAACCGCAGAGTAGACACGCTGAGCGCTGAGCCTGGTCTGCTTAATCCTGCTTCTCACCTCGCAATACAGCTAGAGCACCAGCCCTTCCTCCACTTACTACAGCACCAGGGAAAGCTCGGGAATTAACACATATTTCTAGAATAAATTGCTTCAGAGCTCTGTTTCCCTTCGAGAATGAGGGGTGAAATTATCTTCTTAACCTCTTTCACCTTGCCTTTGCCACCTTTGCCGCCTCAGCTTTTGGTGGAAACTCTGCAGGCCTACTTCCAAGAGCTCATATGTGAAATAACCAGAGGCCCATGCAAAAAAGGACCGTTACAAGACTAATCCTGGGAGATTTTGTCCTCTCCCTCCTCCTTTTTCCTAAATATTCTCCTCACTGGATCTAAACATGGGGTATCATCACTTCAACAGTCACCAGGTAAAAAAAAAAAAAAAGCCTGTATTTTCAGTCACTTGAACAAGTGCTTGTTTAAATGGTCCTTTTCCAGCCCTGTGGAAAGCAAGCTGAATTTATAATCAGTAACTTTGTCAAAGTCAGTCTGGGCCATATTAGCATCTAAGCAAGCAAAACAAAGAAAAACCCCGAACCCAGCACACAAGCTTATTTGAGTGGCAAACAGAAGGCATAAAATTAAGAAAGAATCTCCGTGGACCGTTTCCTCTCCACAGAAAATCCTGAGCTTGGAGACATTTTGACAAGCCAAATGCTGGGGTTGTATGATTATAGGTGCTGCTGTCAGTAGATTTATTTTGTGGGTTTCTTCAGAGATTATCTCCAGTTCCGTGGTTTTGTATTCCGATGCAGGGCGCGTTTTGTATTTCGATTGCGTATGTGTTGGAGATATTCATTAGGCTTTCAGAAGGATATTCCATAGCTGTAAGCCTTTTAAATCACATACAATGTGTTTCTTATTTCCCTATGGCATTCTGCTTGCATCTGCTTGGTATGTGGAACGTCCAGGCCAGCCGCATTTCAGTGGACCGTTTGTCTCCCAGTGATGGAGCACGTGGCTGATAATACAGGGACATGTAAGCATTCATGGTGCTTTTCTTTTGAAAGCACGTGCCTAGTGTTTAACACAGTCAATACTTTTAGGGACAAAAACAAGACAGAATTGTCCTCTGTACCCAAGAAGAAGGGAAAATATTGGAGCATTTGTGCTTGCGGAAACTTCGCTTTTGAGGTTCATAGAAAATAGACTCGAAATTCCTCCTCCTAAGGCAACGATGAGGATTCACAGAGAATGTTGATTATGTTTGCTAGTTTATTTGCTAGCAAAACCCCTGGATCTGTCTCAGTGGCTACAGAATCAGTGCATTCCTGCTTCACAATGAAATAGTTTACTGGGGGCTGCAGCAGGCAAGCAGGGCGAAGCCTGTGGAGAGAAAAGCTGCAAGAATATCTGAGAGAGAAATCCTCCTGTTCTTCCTTTTCTTTCTTTTCTGCACTCATCGCAAAGGAGCAAGGAGAAAAGCCGAAGACATGGGCTGGGATTCCTTAAATTCCTCAAACACCATGCAGCTGCCTAAACGCCCTTGCCTCTACCAAGTGTTTTCCCACAGGTCACTAAGCATCTGAACATCTGCTGCTGGATAGATGTACTTCACTCCTTTCCCTGAGCAGGGTGAGTGCATTGAACCCTGGTTAAGCTCTATTAGTCTCCACAGGAGCTCTCCATGCAGTTCAGCTGCAGACTTGAGCCTAATCAATGTTTTCAGAGCACACTTCCTCGGTGAGGCTCCACACACAGAAGCCAGAAAAGGAATTTCTTTCCTTGCCTCGTGCTGGGCACTTGGATGAAATAGTTAACATCCAGGGTCAGACCTCTCCTCAGCCCAAGCACGTGTGTATTCACATCTCCAAAGCAGATGGTGAATATTCAGGTCGACCACTTCAGAAGAAGAGACCAAGACAGCCTCCCTTCCACAGATAGCTCTGTGGTTAGACGTTCAGCTCAAAGCCGGTAATGGCAGCAGACAGAGCAGGGACCGAAGCTGAACCTAGCCTAGGCTGTTCCTCTTGTAGAAGGCTGTACCTTGCAAGCAGTTTTCTTGGCTCAGACACAAAGCTCCAGAAGAGAGCTTGTCGGTGGGAAGCCTAAACAGCGATGGATGCTCTTCTATAGAAGACTAACATTATGCCATCTCCCATTTATTGGTGACTACATAGGTGTCTCCCCTAGTTTTTTGGGGTGCGGTGTTTTGGTATGCCTGACTCTCCACATGTGTTATTTTCTGGGTGCCTTGCTTAGTCAAGGACTCTGAATTCCACTGAATGCTTTGGGTGCCTAAAAGCTATGAATCCTTTCATGGTTCTAGCACGGAAAGCTTCCTCACGGGACTCAGTAGACATGCTAGAAGAACTCCACAGAGTTATGGGGACAGCCTTCCCTTTTCAGCAGTCTCCCGTTTTATGTAAAAGGGACGTTGGGTTTCCAAAATGAAGACATTTAGTGAGACACTCAGCTGCATTAAGCCATAATGCTTCATAAAAATTGTGAAGGTCAGTTCATATTCACTAAGGAACGGCCATGGTTTTAGTCTTTTTACTGCTTATTAACGTTATTCAAAGATTTAAAAATCCCAATATTGTGCTTTTTAATGGGGAAAACTGCAGTGTTTCAGTAACCCAGAATCTTAACAAGACATAACTGTACCCGTTTTGTTGCCCCACTTAAAATTTTGCACGGCATGACAGAGCAGGAGGCGCCATCAAATGGGCTCAGTATCCCCTTTCACAAATAAAGCGTGTACAAAGTGTGTCAGCATTTCAACTGGGGCCCTTCTCCCGAAGGCCGTTAATTAGTGCAGAACGCAGACTTCAGTTCTTTTGCCAGGGTAGATGAAAATGATTTTGGAAGACAGCCCAGACAGAGGAATTTGTCATAGGTTAGAACTGTTCCAACTCTAAGAACCAAGTGTACAGCTTATGCAAATCACTTTGCTAAACACAGATTC
Source organism: Sagittarius serpentarius (assembly GCA_034782735.1). Taxonomy (NCBI): domain Eukaryota; kingdom Metazoa; phylum Chordata; class Aves; order Accipitriformes; family Sagittariidae; genus Sagittarius; species Sagittarius serpentarius. Next base: position 6,880,092 of record JAVKLA010000024.1, read on the forward strand.
TGTGTTAATTTTTTTAAGGCTTTTTCTTTGACTAGCAACAAGAGCTCACTTGCCAGATCTTGTCTGAAATCAAAAAGAAATGATTCCTTCTCTGCGCCCAAAAAAAGAAAAATGTTTCTAGTCTAAAACATGTCGAGAAAGAGCTGGGATGTAAGAATAAGGCAAATGTTCATAGGAAGTAGAAATGGAAAAGCCCGATGACATCACCGCTCCATCTGCCCAGGGCCGTCAGATTCCTCAGTACAATGTGCTCCACAGTACATTGAAGATGAGGCTGGAAGAAGCACTGAGCAGTGTCTCAGGCTGCACTGAAGAAATGGCTCTGCAAATTGAATGTCAGACCATTTTCCTGATAACTGGCAGGTGCCATCACTGTTCCATCCAATAGACCTATTCATAGCACATAAATCTGAATGCAGGTAGGTCTGGCATCTGTTTCCAATTATTAATGCTGAATTTTGTCAGCTGAGATCAAGTTTTTCGGTGCTTTAAAATTTACCGAAGCAACATTTGAAATACTGACAAAATCAGCAAGAAGGCAAAGCTTGAACGTGAATTGCCCAGTTTCACGTTTTAAGTTTTCCGAATGTGGGTACATACTTGCATCAGAGACGAAATTCAGCTCGAAAAGCAAGACCTCATATACCTTGTTCTACCACACAACTATTACGCCTCTTTTTAGAAGTTCCTGAAAATGCCTCAAAACAGCAATACTTTGCAGGGACTGGCAATCACTAGTGTTCAAGTCAGTACAGAGCATCAGAGACGCTTGCAATGTGATCATTTGCAGGAGGAAGTTTCTGCTCATTTTCTTTAGATGACACATTAAATCAGAGTTGAGTGACTTTGTCACCACAGAGTACAAAACCTCATTAGATTAATTCTGTTTCGATGTTTCCATCATACCACGTTAAAAACTGCTTTTGAACCCTAAGGGGGAATAATTTCATTAAGGATCCACACAAAAATTAAATCACCCTATCCTTGATAAATCTGGAGATTCAAATGGGAAATTGGCCTCAATATATAAGAGGTATTTATATTTAGGGTTTAATGCATGAGCCACCTATCGTAAGGATTTAAGTTTAATGTATGAGCCACCTATCATAAGGATTTAAGTACCTCTTATTTTATTACAAGTCATAAAATACAGAGTAAATATATCTAGTAAAACACTTTCAATTTATTAAAATATCTGTATTATGATCTTTGGGAGTCAAAGCTTTGACAGTTCCGTATGAATTATACGTACTCTTGTATGCATTCTTTTTAAATAAATATTTGTTATTTTCCAAAGAATGAGGGATATGACAGAAACATAGATGGTACTTAACACATTCTTCTACTTTTACAGTCCCTAGAAGCTTGTGAATCTAATTTCTATAGCAATTTCCAGATCTAATGACGACTATAATTTCCAGTTACAAGGCTGTATTTTAGATTGAAAAAGTTAAACAAAGAAGGTGTTTCTTCTCCATTTAAATTCAGTGGCCTCCTGGGCAGATGGGATCTGTTTATACAGGACCTGGACAATAGGACTCAAGTCGTACTGGCTCCCTGTGTGGCTACTGTAAAGCTAATCAATAGAATCATGGAATCACCGAACGGTTTGGGTTGGAAGGAACCTTTAAAGGTCATCTAGTTCCAACCAGCCCTGCAATGAGCAGGGACATCTTCAACTAGAGCAGGTTGCTCAGAGCCTTGTCCAACCTGGCCTTGAATGTGTCCAGGGCTGGGGCATCCACAACCTCTCTGGGCAGCCCGTGCCAGGGTTTCACCACCCTCACTGTAAAAAATTCCTTCCTTATGTCTAGTCTGAATCTACCTTCTTTCAGTTTAAAACCGTTACCCCTTTTCCTATTGCAAAACACCTTCATTAATCTTTTTAGTCTCAGTACCAAACTGTACTGAAGCTTTCTGAATTGCCTGGAATTTCATCTTCATCTCCGTAAGGCCTGAGAAACAGTTCCCTGTCTTTAAAGACGAGGCACTCGTTAAGCAAGAGAAGCTGGCTGCATTTGATGCCTCTGCACTATAGGTGCTGGGCTGTTGCACAGAAGTCAGCGGACCCACCCGCATCCTGAAAGCCAGCCACATGCTTGCCTTACCTCGTGTGCCAGGCTCACCAAAGCCTCTTAGGTGAAGAAAGAAGTGGAAGAACAGCAGGAGTGGTTTTTGAGCCGGGAGAGTGCATGGAGCTGCTCCCCGAGCATCCCATCCCTGGTAAGGGAGCTGCCTTAAACACGGGCCGAGCCCAGAACTGCAGGGAGCTGCTGAGGCCTGGGGAATTAAAATCTAAACCCAACTGAGGTGCTGAAGTTCTGGGGAAAAAAAAGTTAGCCATACGGGTCAAACCGGGAATAGTTGGTATATTTATAGGTGCAAGGCCTGAAATTCTAACGTTACTGGTCGCAGTGACAAAAATCCCAGCAGATGGTGCCAGCACTTCCCTCAATGAAAAAACTAAATTCCAAGACCAGGCACTGAGCGTTCATCAGAGAGAAACTGGATAAAGGCTTTAGGCTTCCCAGACTGTCTGGTTCAGTAGAGGCCGTGAAGTGATGACACTGGTGTGTATAACGCCAGGATAAATACAAAAACCATATATTCTTCTTTTTACAAATTTACATAATTTCAGAAGTATGTTTGTTTCTTGGCTGTTTTTAAAACAAGTCCTTTTTTTCTTTTTTTTTTTAATCCGCAGAATTTTTTCAGGAGAGTGCTGAGTTCAGTGAAAGGAGAAGACAGACCTGGCTTTGAAGCAGAGATACTGCTATTGAAAGTAGGATTGCCACCGCAAGCAGTACGCCATAAACTCATCAAGGCTTAAGCAAAAAAATCACTGGTTGAAGTTAAACCTTAGACTTAACAATGGTCAGAAAATATGTTTTTAAATTTGATACCTTTATAGTAGATGCTGGTTAGCATTTAAAGCTCCAGTAAGTAACAGTGCTTAACTATTGCAGGGCTTTTGTTTGTTTGTTTTTGTTTGTTTTTTCTCAAGTCCAACACCAGAGACATTTCAGAAATGCCATTTTTATACTGTTGTAAAGACAGCGGGAGGAGAAACAACTTTATTCAGATTTAGCCACAACTCTGCAACGGGGCTTTAGAAGAATGTTGTCTTAGTTTCTCTGCTTCCCATGGTGTTTTCTACCAGAAGCGTTAAGTATTTCCTTCTTTCCTGCTTCATCCTTCACAGCTCAGCAGAGATCTGAAGCAAAACCTCCGAGTTACATCAGTGAGGCCGCGTTTTGTTTCAAGGTCCTATTAGAGCGACATGTGAACTTGCCCCATCCCTTACTGCATTTAAGGCATTTGAGCTGATTGAACTTACAGGCATTTCAGATGAAGAAAACATAGGTACTGACTGCTGCTGGGGACTTAAAAAAAAAAGAAAAAAGTCATCAGTTGCTGCCTTTTGCAAAGGAAACATGTTGGTCAGAGAATAAGCCGCACTCCCAGTAGGATCTTTGAAGCTGACACAAAGCATTTCTAGGAATTATGCATGTTTCTTTCGATGGCAATTCAATGCGTTTCTCTCTCTCTCCCCCACCTGCCCAAATCTTTAGCTTCAGTTCGACAGAGTGGCTGAGAACAGCCGCTGACATCCTTCCCCAGACATATAAATGTATAAAAACCCCTGAGGCCCGATTGTATCTGTCATTTGTACCAACACTCGTGGGCTGCGAAGGCTGAAAACAATCCTCCCCCCTCCTGTGCCAGGGCGGCGCAGTCATTGTTGTTCTCACTGTTTTGTCCCGCGGCGGTGCCCCCAGCATCCCCTGCACCGAGCGCAGAGGGACAGGGGGCAAAACCCGGCCCTGAACCGCTCGCGCATCGCTTGAGCAGATAAACGAGAGGGAAATGATATTTGTTGTTTCCATCGTGCAGTCAGAGGAGCCAGACCCAGGGGCCGTGGCAGCAAAGGCACCCAGAAAGCCTCCGGCAGAGCCAGGGGCTGAGCCCGGAGCTTGTAGGTCCCAGCCGGCTCTGTTGGCCAAAGGAGTCATCCGTCTCCCCCAAAACAGCTCCTGCCTCTCCAGTGTATGGCCACTACCCCCTGTTAGCACTCCCCGGGGCCCCGGGCCTGGTGGGTAGACAAGTCTGCGGGAGGTCGGCTGCGGCACGAGGCCCTTCACGGTGGCTGGCAGCCACCTCTGGCAGCTCCCCGAAATTCCCTCAGCCGGGGCCGAGGCGAGCGAGGGCAGGTACCTGCCCGAGGGCTGCCGCAGGGCCAGTCCTCCGGAAGAGCAGCTTCTGTGCGTCAAGAGCAGCCGCCGGGTTTCCCACATCCTCAAGAAGAGCACGGATACATCTTCAGTTCCTAGCCAGGCCAAGTCAGCTGCCACTTGCCACCAGTTTGCACGGCGTGGTCAGACTGTCCGACTCAACCTGAGCCGGTGGCTCCCCTCCTCTCCTGCCCGTGTTCCGCGGGGCTCCCTGCAAGCTGTTGTTTGCAGTGAGCGCTCCTCCTTCCCCCCTTCCCAACTCCTGCAGCTTCCCAGGCGTTATCTCCCCTCTCTGCATCACCAGTCCTCCTTCTCACTTGCCCCGTAACCCCGTCCGTGTAGCACGTGCTGGCATTTTGGGCGCTGAGGCAGTTACCGCGCGTGTATGCTGGTGTGACTGTGGAGGGAGGGCAGGCTCCCTGCCTTCTCCATGACCGCAAGCTCTCCCTTGCTGGAGTCAGTGTTCCCTGCTGCATCCCCACAACTCGCTTACAGCTGTGCCTCCGTCTCTACTTTGGTCTCATCTTACACATCTCATACCTCCCCCCTTTATTTTGTTTTCTCTTCTGCTGTTCTTCGACTTCCTGTCTTCTGCGTATCTGATACTTGCATTAGTCTCTTGTATTGTCTATTTATGATGTACGTACGGTTTAATTCCTATTATGTCTATTTGCTTCCTATATAAAGCAAAGTTTATTGTTGGGGCTGATCCAAAACTGGAAGGAAAATGCCATCGCTTTTTTTTGTCCCCATCAAAATTTGAGGTTCCATATTCAGCTCTCTGAGTGGGTGAGAGAGGTGCTATTTTCAGAAACAGTTTAGTCAAAACCTCCAACTCTGTTGTCCAACAAAATCTGAAATCGTGCTGGAAGTTTTCACTGAAGCTTTGAGTTCCAGCCAGCTCTGCTCTGCTGCTGCAGTTCTAAAATGGTCACTTTGTGGCCATTTCCTAATAAATACCTGCCAGTTTGGGGGGAAAACAGTCCATTCTCTTTAAAAGGCTTGCCTGCCCTGCAGACTCCATCTCACACAATAACAATAAGATGCCTAAAAGAAACCAGAAAGATGCCCAAGTTCAACAGACCCAAATTTTGAAGGGAATTTCAAGACTGGTAAATTCTGTCAACGGGCAGAGCAAGGCTCTTTGCAAGCAGTGGGTATTCTGTTTCCTGTGCTAGCTATGCACGCTTAGTACAGGAAAAACACTTTGAAATGTCATCATTAACAGCAAACAGAAGATGAAGCAGAACTTCTCAAGAGGTAACAATAGCAAAAGCAGCACAAGTTCGGAGAGGTTTTACAGCTTATGTCATGGGTAAAACTTGCTTTTCTGCCATATTCATAACCTTGCTTCATTACAGGGTGGCTGAGGTACCCATAAAACGGGCTGGGAAGACATCTCCCAGCACATGGCAGGATCGCTCGGGGGTGTAGCACAATGGGCTCAGGAGGGTTTTGTTACCTCGCGGCTTTGAACTTCATCCCTGCACCTCCCTGGTCTGTGTTGCAGCTCTCAATTCCATGGTTCAGAGCCAGACATGCCACGTGGTGGGCATACAAAATGATATTACTGGTAGATACAAACACACAGGCATTGCACGGTGGTTCATTTTAAGAAGTGTGTTTTGCTATGCACCCTACTGTTTCCAAGAGGACTAGAAGAAGCGAGGACCTTAAATTAGATCATAACAGTTCCAGGTGCTAAGGCAATGGGCAGCAAGCACGTAAGGTATGATGTCTTCACTACTTTTCCTGGTTGCGGAAAAAACCATGTGTGTGATACTGCTCACGTGCATAATGCTGAGGAGATCTCACCACGACAGCCATGAAAGACCCGACTTAGCACTTAAGCGCGCACCGAATTTCATGAAGGTGCTTAATTGCCATTGTTTTCTGTGGGCTGGATTTTTTTTTTATACTTTTAGAGTGCTCTGCCAAACTGAGGGACTCAAACCACACCCCTGAGGTTTCCAAAGGATAAACAGTAAGAGCACTTAGCCTAGAGTCCTAGTGAACCCACTGTGCCTACCTATAGAAGAAATGACTGGAAGAGACCCCAACCTGATCACGGTCTTTGTCCCGCAAGGCTCTTGCTGGGCACAGCAACGTCCCAGCTCTCCATTCTGCACGTGGCTCTCGTGGCTGCTGCTTACAACAACGGGGGCTCTATTCCTTCTCGCCCAGGCAGGAAAACAGAAGCGTGGTGAAAGCATAAGCTACTCAGAGAAGATTAAATGCAAGCCATGTAGTAATGAACACCTCAAGAAGCATTTAGGTTTCCATTCTCAGGTCTGTGCCCTACTGCCTCGAGTAGATGCCACTGTGGGACTACCGAGCTCACCTCCACCTGTACGCCCATTTGTGTGTTCCCCGTCCCCACTACAGATATGGAAATATGCTGGAGTCCTACCCAAGCTCAGCTAGCAGAGAGTTCTCAGTAAATCTGTGAGCAGATCTGCAGCTGAATGCAAGGAGAGCAGCATTTCCACCACTTACCGCCATAAAAGAAGTCACTAGGAGAGACCCCAGTGCTGAGCACAGAGCTCTGCCAGTCCATACCAGCGCTTGATCCAACCGACCGTGCTTTCCTCTAAATCAGAAAACAAGGTTGTTCTCACAAATAAGCAGAAGGGTCAGGAGGAAAAATTTTAAGGCAGAAGTTTTCAGGCTATTTCAGATTCCAGCTTTTATGCAGAAGCAATTAACAAGCAAATACGTGTTACATGTCTGATCTTGGCAAATTCTGTCCCAAACCAGCACAGCACTGTGATTAACTGCATGGGTTGCACTGCATAGTTTGTCCCGTAACAGTTGGAAGAACAGTCTTTTCCCTTGATAACGCCTGAGTGTCAGGTTCAGGGAGCCCGTGTCGATTTGGTGGCCATGCCTTCTCCCCTGACTGAGATTACCTACCATCTGGTGACGCTTCAGAGAAGAACCTTTCCCCATTGTCACTTCCTTTGCCTGATGGTCTGTAACATCTGACCTCTGCTTCACAGGTCGTGGCCTTCACCTCCTTTCTTTCCAACAGGAGTAATGACAGCAGGGTTAAGTTTATATGATACCTCTGGTAAGTGCCACTTGTGAGCGCTGGGCTTTCGCAGCACTCCTCTTTTCTTTGATGCTAAAGTTTCTGTTTTGACCTCCTTGCAACATTAAATCAGTCTGCCCTGTCTGCCACCAATCTGGCCCCTTGGTTTGCAGGGATCTGCGCTTCTATTTCTCTCTTCAGACTCATGGTCTGTGAAAACCCTGAGCTGAAAGGTGCATACCAGTTGTCTTTGCAAGGGTAAAAGCTTTTTCTTTTCCTATAATCAGAGCCTTAAATTCTCTGCCTCGTTCAATTACATAGCTCTTATTTTTTGTTCCATGTGTAACTGATGGACTAAAGGGCCACCAACCATCACAGCAAGAGACAGTCTTGGCCCCAAAGCACTTCCTCTCTGGTGTCAAACAGGGGACGTTGAAGGACTGAACTCCATGGCAAGACTCCCATCAGCTGCTGCGAGACCAAGATTTCTTGTTAAGTGACTTCCCTAAATTCATGGCAGAACCTTCTAGCAAGATGAGTATGGAGCCCTAAATTCCTGAATGTCTGTCCTTGCCTTGTAGCAGCACAAGTGCATCTCTCCGTATACGGGCCCTGCGCCAGCGTCACTGAGAAGAAGAGCGTTTCCACTTGCAGGCTTCCGTGGTAGCAGAACACGCCGTGGTCTTCCAGTGTCACTCTTCCTGCCACTGTGCAGGGTCTTCCCATTTTCATTACACAGACTGGGAAGCTCAAGCTGACAAAGAAGTCTTCTGCAGTGAATTTAGGGTCCATATAAATGGTAAGCTTGACAGCCTCGGAGGCAAACATCTAGCCACATACAAGAGGTGTAGACATGGGAACAGAAATACAAATGCTCCTTGAATGAACCTGCCAATTCCTGGGCTTGGGGTGGAAGCTTTCTGTGTACAATAATAGGATTTTACTTTTCTCTGGCCGTTCAGGCATGTGTTTTTGAAGAATTCAGGCAGATGATGGTGCTCTGCTCCCCTGGGAATCAGTTCAGGTCAGAAACCTAATCGCTTTTAGGTCCCTTCACTGCCGTGAGCGTGGAAAGAAGAGATGCTGAATGCATTGGCAGTTCGATGATGCACCTGCTAGCATCCCGGGAACCAGACCGTGCGAGTCCCACAGCCACCTCTTGCCAGTCCCTGCCACCGCCTGGGATCACGGAGCGTGAGCAACCTTTGGCTCGCAAGCTCTGCAGGCGTGCGGCTTCACTGCCCGGCCCGCAGCAAGGCTGCAGTTATGCAGGGATGGCTGAGCAAGCTGAATCCCTAGCTCGGGGAGGAAGCAAGGTGGGAGAGGGGAGAGCAACCGTCCCGAGGTCACCTTGGGAGGGAGCCGTGGGCCCAGGCCTGCCTCAGCCTGTGATGGGGCAGGGACCCCCCAGGCATCCATTACGTACCTGTCCCAGGGCACCTCCTCCCTGGCTTTCCGAGGTGTGGTTAGCTGTCGTGCGGATTTTGGTATGCAGTTCCTGGCTGGGGAAGGATGGAAACTCTTGAGGCACAATTCACCGCAAAGGTGCATTTAAGAAGTACGGCCAGATAGTGCCCTCATTGTTATCAGGGGCTGCATCAGATGCAATTTCCTTTCTAGGTGCTTTTCAACCCTATTTCTCTGACACAGCTGTGCGAGTGCCACAGAACCCATTGCAAAAAGGTGCTCTCACCACTGTTATGGTCTCTCGGTGGGCGTTTGGCTTTATTTTGTTCCCTGTTCTCTCATGGCTGGGAGTTGGGCTGGAATGCTGCTGCTGCCGCTTGGGCTGGCGGGGGGAAATCTCTTTCAGGCATCCTTTCTTACTTTTGCAAAATATTTTCCAAATTATTACTGAAAAGGCTTTTACAATTCTAAAGAAATGGAACTATTTCCAGTCATTTTAACAGACGTGAAAACAGCTCAGATTGAATTTTGGAGGAAAAGAAAGCAAAAACATGATTCTGTTCTTGACGTTTTGAAGTAACACCATGAATTTTTCAAACTCGACCAGCAGCATCCACCTCTCTCCGGCAGCTTCTCCAGGAGCTCGGCTCTTGGGCGATCCAGGCAGCAGAGAGACCCGGCTCCCCGGCGGGTGCTGCCGGTGCCGGTGCCGGTGTTGGCAGAGGGTGGGCATGGCTCACTGGTGCCGAGAGACGGAGCTGCCGCCACCCTGGGTGCTTGGCCCCCGCCGGGGTGGCCAAAAACTGGAGAAGTGTTGCAGGTGTAACGGCCTCCAGCCGGAGATGGATGCTGACTGCTGGCACTGCGTCTGGGGATGCGGGGGTTTAAGCTACCTGCTGAGCCTGCTCTTCCTCCCCGGGCGTGTTTGGGGAGTTCTCAGCTGAAAAAGAGAACCAGATTGCCCTGGCTGAGTCCTGTTCCCAGCGCGGCAGAGCGCTGGCCTTGAGCAGGGGCCCCTGGCTGCTACTGTAGTACCATAGAAATAACCATGAGGAGAGCAGCCTACGGCTGAGACTTTTTTGAGAGACGAGTTCTCTGTGTTCTCTTTTCCATCTGCTTTTGCTCCTTCTCTGCTTTTGCTTACCTGCTGAAACCTGAGCTGCTGAGACAGATTCTCTTCTGCAACCAGCCCCGCTTCAGCAGAAGACCGCCGCATGAAATAGCTTACCTTCCCTGAAGGGCTCCTTTCCGCTGCCAGTGGGACTGGGGGAACTTCAACAGAGAATGAAGCCCACAGTTTTATGACTGCTTTAGTCTGATGTCTCAGAGTATTGGCTGGCATTACGTACAGGCCAACCCAGACATGCGGAACTGCTAGAATTGCGTATGAGTAACGCAAGGCATGCAAACAGTTACCGGTCATCTTAGCTAGGGAATGCTCACTTAAAGGACACTTACGTACGTACGTTGTACACAAGATCCCTTTTTGCCAGAATGGATAATGAGACATTTTCTCTGCACATCCAAGAACCTAGAAAAACCATGGGGAAAATAGTCCAGGGCATTTCTCTTTGGATTTGGCATTTACTGTAGCATTCAGAAGTTAACCACACAGCTAATAAAAGAATGTGCAGTAATTCATTTTTAATGATCATTTCCTGGGTGTGGTAAGTGGTTTTGTCGCTTTAAATTCTTATGCAAATAAAATCAGGCTAATCTTCTTAAATAGGTAGCTGTAGCTGTGTCAGCCTATTCTGAGCCAGCAGGAGAGCTGCATAATACTTGGAATTCTCTAAATTGTTCATGTCAGTGGGATATCAACAATCGGCACAATAATAATGATAATAGGCATGTGTTTGCTTGCAAAGAAATTATTGCATAACTAAGGGCCTCATTAAGGGTTTTCAATACCTCAGAAGAATGCCCCTAACTTTCTGATTGTTTTCATCCTATTAATACCAACATCACACAAGCCACTCCCCAAGAGACCTCTAACAAGCATGTTGTTTTAATCACTGGTTAGTTAGGAAATTCAGATGCAGCAACATCTTTGAAATGAATTAACAGTGCAGTTATGCCTGGAGTGCTTTGATTAACAGAGAAGAGTGCCTGCTTATGAGACTGCCATCTCTCCAAAGTAATGCTCTCTCATTCCGGCTTTCTTGGATCATGCAATGGTGCTCCTAATGTGATTCCAGTCATCCCGCATAAGTGGTAGAGGAACAGTAATCGTTAAATGTAAACCTTGTAGTGATTTCTACAAGATCCCGCTAAAAAAGTGAACAGTACCAACACAGCCCCACCCCAGCAACACAGGAAACCAAATGACAGCTCTGTGGCACTCAGGCAAGATCACCCACATCAACAAGTCCGGGGCATCGCAGTCACAAGCATCCTGCAGTCTGACAAGTTCCAGGGAGTATCCGTGCCCTCTCCTCCCACAGCACGTGTCACAAAGTGCTCCATCACCCAAAATGGTCTGAAAACCTTTGCCACCAAACCTGCTGTGCCATAGGGAAAGAACCCAAGACGTGAACGGCGTGGCCAGATTTCCAAATTGCACGCTTAGAGGGATTTTATTAGGTGGAGATGCCGAGATGACAGGGCAACCTGAAGGATGCTGACAGCCCTGAGGGTGCCTTGTACGCCTTCTGAGACTGGGGTCGCTGCACAGGGGCACAAAGCGGCTGCGTGATTATATGAGGCAGGCCTGAGACCTGCAGGGCTGGATCTGCTTTGCCACTTGTGGGCCTAAAGCCTGGGTCTTTAGCGTTTCTTAAGATGGCAGTAGATAATCTAGGAAGCCAACCACAACCCACACTGCAAAGCAAGGAAAACAAAAACAACACGATAGTCCCTGCCAATGTGACCTAGGGCAAAATTCCTTCCTGACCCTAGATCTGGCGATTGGTTTAACCCAAGTATGTGAGCCACACCTGCCCACAGGTACTTGAGAAATTTTCCAATACCACTACAAGCATAAGCATGCTTGTCCAGCCTCCTTTTTTTCAGCCAGGGCAACGCCAGTGCTTCAAAAGTGAAATTAAACTCTGCAGTGCAGGTGATAAATCATAGCAGTTGTGAAGACAATTTCTTCCTAGTCCTCAGGCAGGCAGCAGAGGCATGAAGCGTGTGCCTGACACAAGATAAATGCAGTACAGAAAATGGTAACCGACTCACCTTCGAACTCCTTTTCCCCCCTCCCCGTCACAGCCTTGAGAACAATGACAAATGAGCCCCCACATCCCCCAGCCATGTCCTGATGCGCTTCCCACGTGCATGTGCAAAGCAAAGGGACGAAACAAAACTTATCTGACAGGGAAAGTAAAACAGCAACCTGGAAAGAGCCGAGTGAACCAGCGCTATGCTGGCAAACTGTCAGCCTTAGTCCTGTACCACCAGCACAGCTTGCTCCAGCATCTTGTAGCAGCCCTCCTGTTGCCACCATCAGTGGTCACGGATGTAGCCCCCCCGGCATCTTCCCCGCTCGTTGCACTCCACAGCTTGCCGATGGAACTGGTTGCTGCCCCGCTCCCCCGGTTTGCCCTGCTGAGGCATCCAGCCACGTGTCTCTGGGTTATTCCCCACAAAGCCTCCATCCAGACTTTGTAGAGTCCAGCTGTTAGGTCAATTTTTACCTCCAGAGAGGCAGAGTTTTCAGCAGCCCAAGTAGAGACCGCAGCCCCCGTACCGTAGGGAAAGCCTCGGCAGGGCCCTCTGCCTGCACCATTGCTTTCAGCCAAAGACCTCACGGTTCTCCTCAGCACCTCAGTGCACCACTTCAGCTTTGTAGGCAAGAGCGACTCCAACGGCACAGAAGTCCTCAAACAAGTCTTTAGCACAAATACTCCCAGATCAAACTTCTACCATCCTTTCGAAGGTTGCTGCCCTCGGGACATCTTGACTGCAGTATAGGCTGTGGTGAGCTTTACTGCCAGACACATTAGGCACGATTGTTCTCTCCATTCATACGCAGTGTGAGTAACAGCATTGCGTTCACTCCAACTTCACATCCTAGCACAAGTGTGTGAAAAAAGCAGCGTGACTGCATGCAGCTGAAGTTTGGCCCATCCAGTCAATTCCTCGCTCATGCCAACAGACAGTTCCCACCACAGAGGGCACAGAGTTGGGGTTTCTCTACTTCTGGGTCCTTCTCAGCTTCTCCTCCACCAGCCTCTTTGACCTGACTGCAGATACGGCCAGATTCTCTTCCCCTTGAAGCGAAGAGCAAAACTGCTTCTGCCTTTGCTTCTGAACAGGCTCAGTCCCCATGAAGTCTGTGGGATGTAGGCTCCTAAAAGCCCAAGTCGCAAGTGAACTTGGTACTTCACCTCCAAGGTAAGGTGGCTGATTTTGAAAGTTTCTGTCCTCTTTTCCTCAGCTAAGGCTCGATGACTGTAGGCAGTCATCATGGGACAGAAACTGTGTAGCTCATTTACACCTTTGTTCCTTGTCCTCCTCCTCACCCTGAACTTGCCAAGGACTCACATAACACCTAGCACAACCATAACTGTGTAGCAAGTACTGCAGGCGTACCACCAGCTGTGAACTTGCAATACAGCCATTTCAATAAATGGTAACAACAAGAACCGTGTCAATGTTTTGTCATTCTCTCAGCTTTGGTTACCCTATGTCTGAAGACTATGCATAAATACCAGCCTGCCTGTGCTTTTACCCCGTCTGCTCTATAAATGGAAGATAGCCCTCTCTTTCTTCTTACATTAAAATGAGTGTATGGCCATTAGCATAAAAACGTGCAAAGCAGATAGGCAATTACAGCATTTTGTGATCATTGGAAGATCTGTGTTCCACATTTTAAGCCTATCAAACTGTATTTAAAAACAAAAAGGAAATTGGCTGCATATTTGTTTTTAAACCTTTTTTCTGACAGCCTCAGATAAGGTCAGGGCTAGGGGTAGGAGCAAGGCTGGGGAAAGAATTATGGTTAAGGATAGACACATCCGGGACTTCAGAAGAGAGGCAAAATGAGCACGTGCCGTTCTCCTAAGGCTGTCAGGGATCTCTGCTGGTGATCCTGAATATGCAGAAGAGACCAGATGGCTGGCAAATAGAAATTGGATCATATTATTAATGAAGCTGTAATTTTCATATATGTTACAAACCAGGTTGTGTATTATAGCAACAGGCAGGAAAATTATAGCCTCCTGATCGGTGCAAGGGGGGTTTGGGAAACAGCCCCACGCTGATCGTTACGAGCAGGGTACGAGGTGTTTGGACTCAGTTCCACCCTGGCCATGGGCTTGCTGTGGGAACTCCATCAAGTCCCTCACCCAGGCTTCTGCTTTCCCCCCTGCTTTTGGTCTGGGTTTTTTTAGTCTGAAAGCCTGGGAACAGGCACTGCCTCCCAACGTGTGTCTTCTTCAGGACCTGGCATGACAGAGTCTGATTTCACAAGGACGCTACATCCTACAGAAAGCGTAGACAAAAGCTGTACTAAAAGGACATCGTTGACATTGTGATTATCTGTAACGCGGCGGTCCAGCAGTAAATAAAACACAGGCAAAGTCATCTGCCAGGCAGGAAAGGGGATGGACTCTGCCTCGCCTAGAAACAGATGAGCTCCCCTGCCCTCCCTTGACTCCCGTTTCCACTGCTTGGACAATCCGGATCTGTCACTTCCTCACCTTCAGACATGTGGCCGTGCCAGCTCAGTAAGGCTGGTTTTGTACCTGTTTCCCTCGGATTTATTTAGAGGTAAAACCCTACGAGATCTGCTATGTCAGAATCCTACTTACCCGCCTCACCAGGGAAGATTTTTACACCCAGAATACCTAGGATTGCAGGACGCATCTCTAAGGCTTTGTCTTCAGGACCACCTGTGTCCAGTCTCAGCAGAAATACACTTCTAGTCCTGGAAGCTCAGGAATGTTTCTGCATGCTGTGTCAGTAGGCCTAGGATGGAAAACCAAGGCCAGCTGCCTCTGTAAGGAGTTACCACCAGATATTCCCAAAGGAACACCGCTCCGAAGTGAAGATTCATACTGCTCTGGGGGAGCACAAGAGTCCACGTTCAGTGGTATTGTAGGAGATTCCGGGATTTCCCTGACAGTCATAGGGAAAGAACAACAGGATTTTTAAAGCCGTTTCTGTACTAGCTAAATCTATGTGGGATTCCTTAGGACACAACAGGGTTTCCCATGTCAAAACTTCCCTCAGGTAGATTTCAAAGATCCACCATAACAAAAGAAAACACAAATGCAGGTCACCATTGCTCGGTCCTGTAACAGTAGCAACAACAGGAGCAATGTTGTGCTTTGAAGACATACTTAGCAAGGCCAACAGACCCAATCTGGAGCTGACAGTGTTGCTCCGTTGAAGCCAGTGGAGTTATTCCTGTGTAAGTGAGAAAAGAAACCGGCCAGTATTTTGTCCTGTGGAGCTGAGGCACCAGCGAGAACACTGCTGTCTCCTGTTTTCTCTGTAGGACCACGGGTAACACTGCAGTGGCAACAGCAGCCACGCTGAAACTAAACCCAAATGCTTAGATTTGGCAACAGAGGAAAACAGCGTGTCTCAAAAATAATGCCTGTGATGAAGTCTTCAGCAACTCAGTCTTTCAGGCACTGCATGAGTAGCAAGCTACCAACTTAGTGCCTTACGCACTGAGATGTTTCTAAGATAAGGTCTTCCTAGAAAGAGATCAAATGTGAACCTGTTTTGCACGGCTGTGTTTTGCACTGGTGCTTCCAGAATAAAGCAGCTCGCTCTTCTTTGTTTTGCTCCAGACTGTACGATGAGTGTCTCACGTCGGGTGCTTCTTAGACGCCCTTTTAATAGGAGCAGGGTATTTGAGGCATCAAATTGTATCCTGTGGGAGTTGCAGGATTAGGCCATAGAGCAATTTATGTTATATGTCCTGAAGGACACATAGCATTTTATGTTTCTTCTGTTCACTTAGCTATGAAATGGTGACCCGCTCCACCAAATTTTGGCTCGAATTAGCAATCATTTGCCTTAATCTTGTTCTCCTAAACTGTCACACCCCATGTGGTTTATGCTAGGAGAGTATATTATACTAATCGTCTCCTGATGCAACAAGTACATGAGAGCAAGAACAACCTGGTGTGAGAGACTCAACGTCAAGGATCCGGTATCTGGTCTTTTCAAACATTAGGCCTGAATAATCAGTTGGTTGACTCTGAACTTCCCTCTTTGCTCTGCACACAGTTCAAAGCAGGAAAACCACAAGCCCTGCGGATCGCTAAAGGACTGTCCTGGAGAATTTCTCTTTTCCCCTTATGCAGCATGTTAAGCTCCTGGCTTTTGCCTGGCCAGACCAGACGCTGGTGAGCAGTTATGGTAATTTTTGTGGCTGATGAATTATTCTGTGGAAGAATTCTTGTACTGTTACTATTATTTATTATTTGCTGAGTGCTGGCAACATGCTTCCACCTCGAAAGAGAAACTTTAAATGGGGGAACTTCTTCATCTGCATATGCGCATGGATATATACATGAATATGCCCGTAATTCTACCTCAAATTCTGGTGAGTCGTCATTTCTCTGTGAGTAGCTGCATGAACTGCTCCTACAGGAGCGATGCCTGGATGGCGAGACAGCCCAAGACGGTACGTATGGACTTGATCAAGAACATTAGTGTCTATCTTCTGGAATGAGTGCTCTCGTGTGGGGGAAACTCATCAGACCCGCCTCCTCCAGCTGTGCAGAGCAGCCCCAAACAGGAGCCACATTTTGTGCAGTCATGGCTGACTGCGTGCCAGATGTAGCCCCTCTGCCCATTTCCAGGCCCAGGCCAAGAGCAATGGCAATCCCATTGTGTGCGTCTCTTGGGGGAGATGCGATGGTCCCAGGGCACTTGAAGACCAACAGGAGGTATGGTGGGAAGAGGAACAGGCTTCAGATTACCCCTGCTCTAATTTTAGAGTACTGTTCTCAAAACCGTGTGTGCCCCATGGACAAGACCAGACGTTATTCACAGCAGAGCTCCCTTGATCCTTCTGGACTGGGGAGTGACCGCCGAAAAGCTCTGGGGCAGCTCTCTTTAAACGCAAACTGGAATGTAGCATGAACATGAATAACACAAGCTGCACATTAGCCTCTATTATTTATTTTGATACTGAAGTACATTTATCTTAGCCTTTCCCTAAACATCCTCAGCAGTCTTCCACCGAAGTGGGAAGAGCAGTACAAGGAATACCGCAAATACCAAGGTAACGTTATCTGTTTTTTCTAAAGCAAAGTTGGCAGATTTTGAAAGGACACCCACTGTGGCAAATTCCAGGCTTCAGTAAAACCTTCAGATAATGAAAATATGAAATCTCAGATATCGATAATAGAGGCCAGACTCTGCGTTTTGTTGTGGCCTTTTCAGACAG
This sequence comes from Sagittarius serpentarius, assembly GCA_034782735.1. Lineage (NCBI taxonomy): Eukaryota > Metazoa > Chordata > Aves > Accipitriformes > Sagittariidae > Sagittarius > Sagittarius serpentarius. Next base: position 6,897,118 of record JAVKLA010000024.1, read on the forward strand.
GGGCAGAAAAGAACCCATGCAGCTTTGCAGTAATGGAGTGGTGGGAGAGGAGCTCAAGGATGCGCCCTGCCCTATAGCTCCCGAAACAAGGAGCTCACCAGGGAGGTGCAGAGATGTGATGGGAACGCGTAACTTCAGCTGGTAAAACAGCTCATGAAGGATTGGTACAATTTGGCTAGGGAGGCACAATAATATTTTCTCTTTGCGCCACCACCCCACCCAGCCCAATCACTTCCAACTGGACAATACATGGACATTGGGCTGGATGGAGAATCTGGCCCCTGAACCACTAATTAAATATTGCAGAAAACTTTCAATTTTGTTAATTCTGCTAGTTACTGTCACGGTAGGGATACTTGCAAAGACTTGCTCGCTCCTTTTCAGGCAAACAGATGCAGATGCAGCACATTATCAAAATGAAGACAATTTAGGCAGAAGACCGGGGAAAACCTTCTGACGATGAGACGCATGTGCCTGCTGAGTAGCATCAGTGTATAAAGAAGACACTGCATTTGAATAACTGAGGACTTCAGTATGTAAAACCCTAGAGCCCGTGTTGGGGCAAAACAGTCCTGCCTCGACTGAGAGTGGACAGTCACACCGTGTGCCCTAGCAAATTTTTCTCTCCCAGAACACGCCATGTAGACAGCTCTGAGGAAGAAACCTCTGTCCCTGTTCCCTTTTGTACAAGGGCTATAGTATGCATGCTGAAAGTAGGCTGTGCTTGAGCTGGCCAGAGATAAACCAGTCCCTTTGCATCCATTGACGTGTTTGTTTGCACCTCTACCTAGCCACAGCTACCATAGCGAATGTTTCTAAACAGCAGATTATCAGAAAGCACGAGGTGAGGCTGCAGCCAGACTGCGGTTTCTTCTCTCTCTCTTTGAGGCGGAGAGCATTTGTAACCACTTTCCTGTCTTCACAGAGCTGCTGATGACTGCATCTTCTTGGAATTTGCTTGCTCGTGCTGGCGCACAGCGGCAGGCAGAACCACCGCAGCCGCCGGGGGCTCGCAGATTGTCTCTCTTCTCCTGCGGCTAGCCGGGGTCGCTCCGGTTTCTGCTTCCAGGGAAGGGGAGTCCAGGGGCGTGCGTGTGATCTAGCTCCAGCTAAGCTCACGGTGGATAGCCGAGCCTCAGGAGGGGTGGGAGGAAATGGGAGTGAAGAGGAGATTAACTCTGCTTGAAGCCCAACGAGGCGCTGAACTACACTGCAGCAGCTGATGGGCGGCGGGGTGGGTGCGGGATGTTTGGCCCTTACCTCTCCACATCAAAGCTCTTGAGGAAAAAAAACCAAAAAACCAAAAAACCAGCATCCTGAGAATAAGGGAGGGTAATTAACAGTGTCACAGTGCCTGTCCTACAGAGAGCGAGCGCTTCTAACAAAAGGCAGCTGACCAGGGCAGGGGTGACTGAATGCAGCTCAGGGAAGATGTCTTGGGGTTGAACTTCCTACGAAATTGTTGTGTGGCCTCAAAGGTGTGTGGCTCCTCGACCTCTCCCCCTCCGCAGGGGCTGGTCACACACTCAGACGGAAGCAGTGGCGTGCAGAAGACATGTGGAAAGGCTGGCTGTTGCCATCAGCACACCGGGTAAGGTCTTAGCTGAGATGAGTCCTTAGCCCCATTGGCAGGAGGGCTTTTCCATTTCACTCCAGGTGAGGATTTGGCTCTCCTCCTGCGGTATCCATTCAGCAAAGCCACATAACCTCTATTTGGAAAAGCATGTCCTGAGGAGTTCCCCCTTTTTGGATGAAATCTCTGTCTCGCCTCTAATCTGCCTGTCTCGCTAATCTTGCCTGCCGGGATATAGCTCGCTCTATCGCTGCTTCCATCTAAAGCTGGTCTAACCATAGCCCTTTCTTTTTTCTTTCTTCTTCTTTTTTTTTTTTTTTCTCTTTTGACCAATTTAATTATATCCAGTTAGAAATACATGTGCTTGCGCTGGTGCTGCTCCCTGGTGGGAAGCTGCTGGGGGGTGCAGGCTGCTAATGCCCAGAGCAGAAATTAGGAGGCTGGGCCCCACGGACCACCCTTTGCAGCTGCTTCTGACCAGGCTGACGGCATGGGCTCCTCATGGGCTCTGCGATGACTTGTGCAGCCCACAGCCTCTGAAGAGCAGCGGCTTGTGGTAGTTAAATGACTGCTTGGTTCTGCCCAGGCCTGCTCAGCCTTTAAAGTGTTTTTTTCGCTTCTTCACATAGTCTCTTTAAGCACGTGCGCCGAGGTGGGCGCCAGCCTCCTCTTGCTAATCCATTAGCTGGTTTAGCCTGATGCTTTCAGGGAGGGGATGTGTGAAATGTGGGTCTCCCTGTCTCTCTGGCTGATGGCATCCCCTCCCCTGTGCCAGCATCCTTGCTTGAAAAGCTGTGAGGGAGTCGGATCTGGGACCTGATCCATTGACAGATAAACCTGGGGTGGTTAAATGATTTGTTTTCAGCCAGGTTAGTTCCCCCATCCAGCTGACCCTGTCGCAGCTTGAGATCTCACAGAGCTACGACACGGGCAATGGGAACAGGCAACCAGCACCAAAGGAAAGAAGGAGAGGACCAGCACTTTTAACGGCTTCCTAGCTAAAAGCCATTCTGTCTCTCTCAGCTGCGAACACCGCGTCCTTGCTACCGCCTTCATTCTGAACACCCTGAGTCCCGAATCCTGCTCCCACTCTCCACACAGCCCCGTCTGTCCGCCCCCATCCAGGTGCTCTAGACAGCTCACTCTGCCCTGGGTTTGGATCTTCTGCCTCCTCACCTCAGACCTTGGCCTCTGACGTGCAGTTCTTCTCAAGCTTTTCCCAGTGAATTACTCCCTGAAGGCTGAATATCACTACGGCTGACACAATTAATTGAAGCTGCACTGGCCAAATTCTCTGCTGTTCTCTACCAAAAACATCCCCGTGCTTTTAAGACAAGAGAATACTTGGTCCTGCGGTACCAAGCTAGAGGACAGTGTGAGCTATTAATGCCAAGAAATGAAACAGGAGGATGAGAGTCCAAAAAAAAACCCCAAACCCCAGGATAGTGGGCTAAGCACAGGTCTACTGCAAAAAGATAGTATCTGTGTCTCCGTCAATGTGTACTGATGGCATATATCACTGATAAACGCAATGGGGAAACCAAGATGTAGCCCGAAACAGCACATAGGAACTTTCAGCTCTCTCATCCTCCAAACATTTTTACAAGTTTGACGTCTTTGAACACTCAGGGCCTTATCCAAAGCCCCGCGAAGTCACTGGAAGGCATGCCAATGATTTCAGAGCCTCTTGGATCTTGCTTGCCTGCCCTGGCCCCTGGAGGAGAAGGAGAGGCAGAGCTGTTAGGGGAAAAACAATTCTCATGCTTCAAGAATTTTTTCAGGATTCCTCGGGGCGTGTCAGGCTCGCAGCATGCCAGCAGCTGGAAAGTGCACACGCTGAGTGCTCTCCTTTGCCATAACCTCCCATCACGAATCGGATGAATAAAGGTCCTTCGCTTCATCTGACTTACTCTGTAATGCTATTGGTGCAAGCCTTGAATACCCCTCTTGAATTGTAAAGTCACTGCGTGGTTTTTGCCCAAAGTGCTCTCAGCCTGGGGAAAAAAAAAATGGTGACGTCCACCAGATCAAAACACTGTGATCTCTTTAGAGAAGTACCTTTATGTCTTGAGAAGGGGGATGAATGAAGGAGGCATCCACTGCACATCCTCTTTTTACTCCATTTCAGCCTTAAGTCTCAGTTCAGAATGATGGAAATGTATCTGCCTGTTTTAGGGGCAGAGCCCAATTCTGGATCAAGACAATCCCCAAGTTTGCCGCCTGCTTGCACCAGAAACCTCTTGAGATTTCTGTTAGCGTACATGATCTCCACTAGCACAAGCCGCAAGTAAAAAAACCAAAAACATTTCTAAGAGGCTGAGAACCAGACAGAAAAGAGCAGACTAAATGTAAAAAATGTGTCAGGTTGAAATTTCAGACACATATATGTCCTTTGCACGTCAAAGACTGCAATTCTCTGGAAGACAAGAGCCACCCCAACTCTATTTAACCTCCAGTGGGTAAGGAGAAGAATTCAGGTGTGACTCATGCAGGTGAGTTAAGCCGCAGGCCAAGGGCTGTTCCACACTTGGAGTAAAGTGATTAGTAAAGGCACAAGTGCTGGAGAAGGGCACACAAAAACTTCCTGCAGTCTCCACTGGGTTTTCAGAGGTGGACGCTGGTTCTTTCGGAAGTCCAGGATCATTCAGAGCAATGGCAAGAAGCTGGGAGCACTTAACACCTTCCTGATTGTCCTCTTGACTCCTTGTGGAAGGACTTGCCTCCTCAGGACTGCTCTAATCTATAGCCAGAGCGCAGGAGGCATAGCTAAAGGATGCTAAAGGATGCTCAGGACAGATAAACTAAAGGGAGTAATTTCCATTCAGGAATTTGTAAACAGATAGCTGAGAACAAAGTGTAAAGCCTCCTCACGTCAGATCGAACTCCTCTGCAGCAACATGTGTGTCTGCGCTTGAGCAGGAGGCACTTGAGGTCAGAGGTCTCTTTAGGAAGTGTTTGGCACACTCTGCGTTTATGCTTGCTTCAGTCCTTCCACGCACACCTTCCAGTTTAAGCAAGAGGAGGGAATGGGGATGTATGAGACCATATGCCCGTGCTAACACAGGCAGGGGCTAAATCCCACCGGACCACGCCACTCATACCAATACCAGCGGCAACACAGCGAGCAGGATCAGATGGCGCTGGCCCCACCACGTAAAGCAAGGGTAAGAGTGTGTCAAAACCTGAGTCTACAGCCGGAGAGAAATGGCTAACTAACAGAAACAGGGACTGTGGTGCACAAAAGTGGCGTTCTGCTGGTGTGTACACGTGTGCGTAATGAGTTGCGCATGTGTAGTCTGCTTTGTGTGTGTATGTGTATGTACGATGAGACATGCCTCAGCCTTCAGCATTTTGAATTTCTTTCTTCTGCTTTTGCCAGCATGGGAAGGCTGCCTCCCACGGCTCACCACACCGCTTTCCCCCCGCCCCGCTCTCTTGCTGGCCCAGCCTCGCTGCTAATGTTTTCAGCTGCATCCATCTATCCGATGCGAATATTTAAAGCTGTTAAATTGATGGGCTGAGTAAATAGGATTAGCTCCTTGTGCCCAAGGGGGGAGCGCCACTGCTTGCACAGACTGATAGGAAGACAAGGGGGAAGGCTGACGAGGAGAAGATTGCTTTCAAGCCGACAAGAATATGCTATATGGGAGGTACACAGATAGCTTCCAATCTGCCAGTGATTGGATTAGACATGCTCTTAAATGTGAAGTGCCTATACAAGTCTGAGGCTTAGCTGGTGCCGGTCCGCTGAGAACCTGCCGAGGTGCTCCCCAAGGATTGCGGCCACCCCAGCAGGCCCCAGAGACGTCTGACTGTCAGGGGGCAGAAAGCCCCCGCCGCTGGGCCCTGTCTAGCCCACCGTCCCAGGCATCAGGTCTTTCACCCGCTCCCGGTGAAAGCTGAGATCCTTTGCCTCCATCTGTTCACATGAGATGGCTTTACAATTGCCCCCGTAACCCACCAAAGGGAAGCGTGAAGTGATCTCTCGCTGCCTGGTGGAAGGAAATCGCTCCCTCCCTCCATCTCCCCCGCTATTCCAGATGAAGAATTTGAACGTCTTTCATGGTCTGTTTAAAACATAAAGTGGGTTCTTGACACATTTTTTGAAGCCATGCTTGTCTGGGCATTGATTATTGTCACGAACAGCAACACGAGGCAAATGCTTTCCTTTTTCCCCGAGCTTTGATAATATCTCCAAGAAATTCGGCTGCTTTTTTATGAAGTCAGTTTCGGAACCAAAACACTGATAAAAAAGGTTACACCTGGCCTGTTATGTAGGATAGCAGTGAACGCCATTGGGTGAGACCTTTCTTAGGTTTATAGAAAAATAGCTCCAAATATTTTTAATTGGAGCAGAAAAAAATTTGAGCAAAAATATTGTAGTTGCTCAACAGAGGAAAAATGAAATTAATTTTCCAGCTGCCAATCTTTTGCACAGTGTGCAACTGTGATAACTGGCGTTTATTACATGGATATTATCCTTTACTTATTCTCTAGTCAGAGGGAAAATATTGGTGAGGAAAACCTTTGTTTAACACCTATTTTGACAGTGGTTAGGCAGCACTCTGATGTCCATGTGCTCACTCTTAATTAAACACTGTCCTTGTTTTTGAAACAGATGCTTGCCCTGATATTCTGAAAAGGTAAGAGTTATACATCTTTATTTTCTTTTTTCCTTATTTTTGTTATTCTGGCTGGAAATAACAATATCTCGCCTGTGAGGTCTAAGCTGCAACAATAATTTGGATGAATAGAAATAGCTGAGAAAAATACAGGAATGAGCATGACCTCTGTAGCCTGTTGCAAAAATTATTGCTGTTTTAGCTAGGGAGAAAGAGGAGCAAAGAAGTGATTTGACCTCAAGAAGTGAATTATGGAGCCAGAAGCTAAGTCCAGGCGTCGGTACTGACTCCCAACCTGCGCCTCTAGTGACTTATTCTGGGTTACAGGCAGGTAAAAAAGCATGAGGCAGGCGTAGAGCAATGCCTTATGGGCACAACCAAAATTGAAGCGGAGCATTTCCCTCTGCAGGAAAGGGCTGGGCTTCCTTATCATCGCTCGAAAGCTGACTGAGAAATACATCTAGACTTTAGGGAGATATTTGTGTCGGAATAATATCTAGCTATGTGTGCAGGCATGACGGGTAACACAGACACTACCAGTAAACGATATAATAAATAGAACGCAAGAACTTTCAAACACGATGAAGTTTCTTCACCACATCACGGTGAACCCCATCAAATAAGGTACACAGGAGGGAAAGAAGCCGGCCAGGGTGTCCCCCGGCCCATGGCAGCTGCGGAGGGGACACCAGGAGACCCTCTCAGCTGCAGAGACCAGGCTTGGTCTCGCTGCCCTAAGGATGAAGAGCGCAGTCAGGCCCACAGCCAGGCTGCTTCTGACAGAGGACAGAGAGGAGCAGAGGGAAGATGGAAAGAGAGGAGCAGAGGGAAGACGGAAAGGAGGATGCGAGTGACCGAAGCCCAGCCTCCCACCCCAGCAGCAGCCGCTCCCTCATCCTTTCCCTCAGTAACAGCGGAGGCCATCCTGGCTATTTCGTGTCAGTGAGGTGGACAACAAGGCTGCAGCTCTTTTGCACACACCTTGCACGTTCCAGCTTGTAGCCCTGTGTAACCACCTGCTTCGCCTGTGCCTGGGAGTGCCTCTTGGGGCACCCCTGTTCGAAGGTCTGCACACTAATATGGTGGGATAACAAGTCCTGAGCCAAGAAAGCATCTCGTTTTGGTGACACGAGGGAAGTCTCATCTCGTTCTTTGTCTCAGAAGAAATGACTCTGCACTGAGGGGCGAGTGCACCTTTTTAAATGAGTCAGCAATTCACAAAAAGGAATGGGGAAAGATGTTCTTCTGAGCCCTGATCCCATACCCCATGTGCAGGTCCTTCCACTGGCATCCATCCGTATTAGACATCCTGTTTCCCCCCAGCCCAGCCCACACAAACACCTGGACCTCCCTGGGTTCCTGCGCTGGAGCAGAGGGGCAGGGAGCACTAATCCACGGGGACTTGATTCCCATCACAGACCGGCTTCAGGGCAGCAGAACTGGGCTCAGCTCATCACTTGCTCCTGCTTCACGGCTGTATACCCAAAAGCTGAATCCGACCTACCATTTTTTTTAATTTCCCAGACGTTGGCCTCTCCTGATACAATACTTGAGGCCCATTGCTCACCGTAACAGGAGGTTGAATCCAGGTGCCCCATGGCCACTGGCAGACCTGATGGTAACATTTTTGGGAAGAGTGGGTCCCAAGTGTCTTCTCCACTGATCAGGTCTCTGCTTCTGAGATCATGAATTATCTCCCCATTAATTTACGAGCTGTAGTGACGACATGTTTACTCATGCTGTTTTCCCATTAGGCATGGGGGTATCTCAAGTGGGCCTGCTGACTGTATTATCTTTGGCTGGAAATTGAATGCAGCCATGTAAGCATTCCTCCTGCCCTGGGGGGGTTGTGTATATCTGATACCCACTGCCATTTCTCTTTATTTTTTCCTTATGCTTCTGCTCAGGTAATTTCTCAGTCACCACCTTCTTTCCATTTCTTGGGCAGTCTCCACCATTTAGACACACCAGCTACGTTTACTCCCTTCTAATTCAGCCATACTATGTAGCCAAATTCCCGAACTGCTTACATTGTGTTGTCCTTTGAAGCACATCTGGGCATCAGAGGAGGCCTCTAGTCAGAACCTGATCACTGGGAAAAGCTTTAGACCATCTGCCCTCCATGGAGGAGGCAGGCTGGAGCAGCACCCCAGCTCACTCAGCTGAGGATCAGCTCTCGCCCTCAGGCCCTAGAGCTGTGTCCCGTGCCTTGGAACCACGATGTACATCAGGCTTTTTCAAATTTCTGTCTAGCAGGCAATGACACCCTTGACCTTCTCCTGAGGAATAACTGGATATTAACATACACTCTTTACATGAGATGAATTTCCCCTCCTTTCCCACCTTTCTATCAAGTTCAATTTCAGCTGATAAGCCAATAGAACTGAACGCAGAAAATTGACGCTTTCTGTACAAACTTGTGTTTCTAAGCCCTCCCTGGTCATCGTCTGTCTTCGTCAGACCTGCGTGTGGATGTGTGTACCTGGCAATTCCCCCGTGGCCATCCATGCCTCCTTCTGGTCTCACTCCAGTCAGTCCCACCCCACTGCAACAGAGACATCAGTCTACAGCGGGCAGAGGTGTAAGTCTGCACAACAGGACCACTTCCCCGAATACTGCAGACTTAAGTCCTCTTTGCACTCCCTGACACCATCTAACCTGAAGACTACCTGCTTCTTCCTGAAGACTGAAACTACTGAATGCTCCACTAGTTCAAAATCAACCTTCTGACTCCACCCGGCTTCTTCTGTCTTAGCAGTGTTTCCATTTCTTTGCTTGAATAGCACCAAAAGGACCTCGGAGGTCCCCTGAGCCGACTCCGTTTTTCTTCCTTTTCTGGCCTCATTAAAGCTGTTCTTGATTTTATCACTTCTTCCTGCGCTTGTGCACTTGAATGTTATGTAATTAGATCAGATAACCTATTCAAACAAAGTAAGGGGAAATTAGAGATGGAAAGGCTTCTTTAGATCGATGAAACACATCCCCCCACCTTGGGAAGAGGGCAGGAAAGCAGCATGCACTCCTAACTCACCCAAGTGGTGTGGTGTTCATTTCTCCCTTGAGAACCATCTCCAGTCTCAGACCTCACTGCTAGGAAGCATTCCCTGATGCTTTACCTAACACTTCCACTGAGTAATTTGTTGGCCCACACCTAGTCTTGCTCTTCACCACTCAAAGTAGTTTCTGAAGAGTCATTTACCCTCTAAAAATACGTGTTCGCATCTACCCCCATCATTATTCAGCTGAGCTTTACATTCCCTAAAGTCAACAATGAAATCCTCCCACTGGCTTCAGTGGCCTTTTTCTTGGTTTCTTATCCTTGGTTTCTTATCCTTTCCTTCCAAACAGAGGGCTATTGCCACATCTTTCTAATACACCTCCCTCTCTCAAAGGGACCTATGTAGTTTGCTCCAAGGAGAATAAGATTCCTGAATCCACTGCAATTATTTGTCTCTATCGCTACAAGACTCTCCATGAAGAGAAAGATCCTTGGTTCTTCCCATGGAAAGATTTCATGCCATCGGGGTACGCTTGGGAGACCCCAGGAACTCATCTCAGTGCTCCACAACATACATCATCATGAATGCCTGTGAAACTACCTAATTCAATTGCAAATTATCATCTTTTTGGAAAGGAAAGCAAGGTTGTGGTGTGTGGGGGGTGTAGTCAATGGAGTTATCTCCTTAATTTTCCCTCTGGCTGTGGCAGCCCACGGAGTGGCTCGTACTAAACCACAGCCCATGTGTACAGTTGGCATCAGTCCTGTGGATTTGCAGGATTCCCTCTAGACTTCTGTTTGCTGTTCAGGCACCCTCCAGAGCACGTCACTGTGGGCCTCCTTGGCTCTTTGAGACTATTTAGAGTGATAAGGACAACTCTACACAGAAATAAAACTGCATTCAACCATGTGGATATCAGTGGCAAAACTACTCTGTCTTTAGCAATGAAGGCAGCTTATGGGTCTACTGGAGTCACAGAGCAGAGACAGGAGACACCCAGGATAGACCTGACTTCATGGACATTAGGCTGGCTGCTCTGGTAAGAGGCCATTCAGGCCGTTGACCTCAAAGAACAGCAGTGCATTAGCACGAAATGAAGCTAACGTATCAGAGAGTTGAGAACAAAGGATTTTTGGATTAATAGAAACTTGTACATTCACTCCTGTCACCTTGCCGCTTGTTACATTTTTGCCTATGTTTACTGTTTATCTGTGTAATAAGCATAATATTTATCTACCTTATCCCATCACTGCGTTGTTTCATTGGATAGTGTCTGCACAATGTTATGCAGCTGCTAAGTATTGCACGATGGAGGTGGGAGATGGTAAAATGCCATTGAGATCAAAGAGAAGAACAAGTGACCAGACATAGGAGAAGCAAGCTGGCATAAGGTAACTGCTGATCTGTGTCTGTTGAAAATCTGACTTCAATGAAGCAAAGGTGAAGAGTAGCAGAGGAGGAAGAAGGGAAAGTAGGACTGCTTCAAGAGGAAGAGTTGGCCAAGTTCAGGTGGGATGAATGTGAAAGAATGAGAATAAGCAAGATGTTAACTTAGCAGGAAAAGAAATAAATGGAGAGGAAGAAGAAAAACCTCAGGCTTCAGAAAACTAGCAGGATAGCTTAGAAACAGAAGACACAAGAGGAACAAGGAAATGGTGGAAAGCAATAAGCTGCGAAAGACAATTCAGATTGCTGCTCCTTCAGAGCAGGAATTATTTTGTATTGTCTTTGTACAGTGCCTTATACAGCAGGGTCATGTTCTGCGATGGCTCTCCAATACTACAACAATGCAAACGAAATAATAATCAGCTACAAACTTTCAGTAGCTGCATCACCTAATTACAATCACTGTCAGAATAACACTTAAGGCATTTTATCATATTTATACATGTTATTTTTAGCCCTTAACAGCTGACCAGTAGTCATAGATGCTGAAAAATATCTTAAATGCCTGCTTCGATCTCTGTTAAACATTTATTAAGTAGACACACTAAATTAGAGAAAAAGAGCTGAAATGCCTTCAGAATGTGCATATGACCTAGTTAATAGAAACAAAATTGACTCCTAGATTCAAAGCATATTTGGTGCGATTATCCCTTCAAACTGCTGGACTTCTTGCAATGATAAGGGCAACACCACGTAAATACTGAAGTAAGTTTTTACAATATTTACTGGGAAAAAAATTAATGCATTTTGGAGAGCTGTATCACTCCGGAAGTGTTTGCTTTCAATGAGTGTTCCAGAGACCATATTTTATTTTCTCCAGTGTTAACTTATTTCAAAGACACTTAGACAAGACTCTGGAGTTATGGAAGGACACGCGCAGTAAGAATTCACAAGTTTTTGCCCAATTTTAAAAAGCCACTTAGGAGTCTAAATTCAACAGATACCACTAACACAAAACTAATGCAGCTCCCACTGGACTCGTGTTAACACCGGCAGAAAAAAGAGCAGAGTTAAGACAATATTAAGTATTTTTCGAGACCCTATTCTGCAGGATTCAGGAGAACAGAAGACTGTGACTTACTGAGACACCTACACCTATTTGCCCACAGATATTTCAGGTATTAAGAAAAGCTGTGGGGCCAAATTTGCAAATGTATTTAATCCCATCTGTGTCAATAGGAGTCAAACACTGCTGCTGCTAAAAATCTGGACTCAAGTTATTCAGACTTTGGGCACTTTACTCAGGTAGTTGTTCTTTAACGGTAATTCAAATCCATCAGCAGAACAAGTTTGTCTCTCTTTCTCTTGGGCTTTGACCCACCAAGCAATTACTCATGATTCACCGTTAAGAAGGCATACATACCTATTACTTACAATAGTAATAGTCACAGAACATCTTTTTATGATATCTTCCATGTAAAGAGCTGTTTCATTATCCAGCACCAGCAACTGGAGAGTGAACACTTTTCACATTTTGTAGTTGAGAAAAATGACACCTAGGAGGATTAAATGACTGCTGTGGGACCCACAGAGTACTTAAGACAGGTAGGGATCTCTTGGACACATAAGTTTGTTCATTGCAATCCCAGGCAAGCCTGTCCTAAAAAATCCTTCCTAAAACTCATCAAGAACCAGCTTAATTAAACATCCTAGACTTTTCTGCCCCGATGCTTCTAGTGTGGCTAAGCTCCAAACTCTAGTTTATATGTATTTATATAGGGCTTGGCTTAAGCACAAAATTAAATGCTTTGCTGAACTGGGTTTCAGGTTTCCTGCCACATATTTGGGGAGGTTTAGCATTCAAGCAACAGTGCCTCCGCTTTGCTCAGAAACGTGGCTTCCCGGAGGTGACCTCAGGACGTGGCATCGCTCTCCACCGGCCAGACCAGCTGGATGAAAGGCAGGAGGCACAGCAGAGCTTTGCTGGGTCCCCCCTGACGTTGTTGAGCCACCCTTGGCTTGCTGTGTGGATCCCTGCCAGCCACCTGAACCGCTCGGGCGCTCTCCTAGCCAGGCACTGCTGCCTCCTGCATCTCAGCCTTCGCATTCCACACTGCTTGCAAGCACGTGAATAATGCACGGCATTCCTCTGGTTGTTCCTCGACCGCCTCCCGCTTTACTGGGACTGAAAGCTTTTGCCATAGGAGGAAATCCTTGGAGATCCGAGTAGAGGTTCCCTTAGCTGGGTACTGTTAAGAATAAAGGGGCCGAGTGGTATTTCCGTTCCTAGCAGGGCCTTGGACTTGCGCAACATAAAGCAAGTCACTTAACCTTTCCACACCTTATTTTCCCTTTGGGTGAACTGAGAGACATCGTATCTCACGTTAGTGTTGGGAATGCTGTGGTGTAATATCAGGGCAGAGGTTCAGACTCCTCTGAAGGCTGCCACTGATGCACGAGCTGCTTCCCGTACCACGGGCTATGAAAGACCAGCATTTCTCTTGAGTAGAGCACCGCCTTCCCAGGATTTCTGGGAAATTATTCTGGTGCAAAACCTACAAAAACTGAGATCAGAACTTGGCTCACCGAGTTTCCTCTTCCTTCTTATGGGTTGATGTTAAACAGCAGCGCTCCGGGTTATTCTGTCTCCTTGTCACTGCTGGAGTCCCAATGGTATTTATCTTAAAGAATAGATACATATGCATTCCCCATCAGCAATGCAACTCCCACAGTAAGGGTATTCCGGTTACCTATGTGTGCCTAAATGTCTCCAAAATCCTCTGCTTTCCGTATGTGCCCCAAGTCCCCTGAAGTCCTAAATGTTCAAGTTTATGATGCACTCAAGCCTCTGCCTAAGTAAGGAACGCACAGCTGCTCACAAGCCCTACTACCATGCAGTGCTCCGGTGCCTTTCACAGCTCTGCCCATCTCCTCCTCCTCCCCTCCTCGCTTGCCTCTTCATGTAAAGCCCGACATTGCATTTATTTCCTTCTGCCATATCACAGTGGAAGCTCATGTCTGTTTTGCCCATATCACCCTGGAGCGATTGCTTTTCAAATTCCACCCTCCTGCTGAGTAGTTAGATTTCTGAATATTTTCTCCAGCTTCTTTTCAACTAGCCATATTTCCAGTTCTCGTCTTGCCTGTCCATCCCCACCACGGTGCAGTTGTATAATCTGCCAAAGTTTTGACCTTCTTACTTATATCAGCTAGCAACTGCAGAAATTTTGGTAGCTCAAGTTGTCCTTCCATATCCATTCTGCACTGTAAGAGGCACCAGCATACCCTTGCAGTACTGCTTACCCCCCCTACACCTCTTTACACATACAGATGCAACCATTTTTAACAGCAGCCCATCTCTGACCCCTATCAGAGTCTGATACGCTCAAAGTACTACCCCTTGCAGAACAGCTTCCAGTTCCCTCTATGTATCTGACTACCCAGCTAGGCTAAATTTGTTTTTGACATTGTTTATTATACAAACTTCATTTCAAGGCTTTGCCCCTCCTGCATCTTTCTTTTATTAATTAGGTGGACAGGCGTGGACAGGCTTGGACAGGTTTATCTAAAAGGCTGAGCATTTTAACATTGTACTTTGATTATGAGAGCTTTGTATGGCTTTGTATGATTTTAAAGCTCTCAGTTGGGTGGAACTTTCTTTGGGATTTGTCAAAGGAGAAATAAGCCCGTATAGATTTTCCTATAGCTAGGCAAAAGGCACAGGGGCTGGTTTTATGAGTAGGTGTTCTCACGGGAAGAGGCAGCGAGACAGAGTCAAGCCAGAGCTCCACAGCACCCTGGCCTTTTTTACAAGGGGAGGTCAAAATTTGAGGGGTCTTCAGAAAAGAGCAGCCTGCACCATTTCCTTCAGGCAACACTCAGAGGTCAGTTCTCCCTTTCCATATGTGAACACGTCAGGCACCGTGGCTCGTTTTATGACCTGCAAAGTGATTGCATGCCTGAGTACTGGAGGGCAGGGGGGTCAAGCCCTTACTCCAGTGCTGGCCAGCTGGCAGCCCTTGTGCTTCAGGTAGCGTGTGGGAAAGTTTGTACAGCCCACGGGGACCAGGTCTCTGACCCCTTTTCCTTTCCCTACTTTTCCTGGAGCAGAGTGTCTCCCAACTCCCCACAGGTCTCTGGCACACCCCAGCTGGGCCCTTGTACAGTTCGCATGCTCCCAGCCCAGCACAGTGAGTGACTGACAGAGAGCATCTTCCATTTGACTGCAGAAGGGAGCTAGCAACAATTTGCACAGCAGAAGTTGTGACCTAGCCACAGGAGACTGAAGGAGCCTGCTCACTGAGAGCCGGACCACCGGGAATGAACTTTTGCATGCCAAGCACTCTTGACACCTGTCCTCATCCCCTCCACTGTCACAATCACTCGGCAGGCAGCAAGGGAAAGCCCCCTACGGTCCTGCCTTTGCAGAGCCCGCCGTTCAGTAACAGCATCCCATGATCAGCTTACCCTTAACAGGATCTTCATCAGCTTCCCAAAATTAGCCGCTGGCCCTTGGTCTCTTTGCCTAAAGGACAGGTGATTTCATATGGGGGTCTAAAGGGGTCTTACTACTAACTTACATGAAACTGAAGTTAGGGCCTTGGGCTGTGACAGGGCCAAACTGCTTACCGGTGTCACACCATTTTTATGACTTCTGCTCTTTTCTTCATCAGGCTGCTCTATACCTCTCTGGCTACAGGTGTAATTTCGTTTTTTTTAAAAAGACCATCCACTTCACACTACTATCAAGCCTGGCTGAATCTCTACAAAGATGCTTAATATCTCAGTAGATGCCCTTGTCCACAGGGAGATTTCTGCCATAAATACAGAGAACTTTCACCCCAACACAACTGCCCTTGTCCGGGGTGAAGGGGATTACCTTCACTCTCCCTGCGTAGTTCCTAACTACAGCATTTTTCTTGTGCAGGCAACGTCCTGGTAATACAGGGATTTACATATATTTTCTGCTTCAAGCAACATGAAAGTTGGTTGTATGGAAACTTATCTTAAGATCTTTCTCAAGGTGTTTGCCACATCGTTTGTTTTCTCTTCTTACTTCACTTCTCCCCCTGCGTGATCAGTCCTGCCAGATGAGATGTTGTAGGACGCAGTTCCAGCCTGCATGTCCTCCAAATGCAGGATGCATCAGCTCTTATCAAGCACATATTCCAACTTCTGCGAGAGCTTCCGTAGGAATGTTGGCTTAAGGTACTTATCACAAACAAATGAAAGTGTTCAGAGTTATCCGAGACAGACTTCTAAGACAGGAATACAGGAACAAGTTACCATGGGATGGAGAAAATTGCAGTGCAACTCTTCCTCCGCAGCAAATACACACATGCACGCTCTCTTTACTCAGTGAGGAAGAAGCAAAGCTGCGTTGACATCCCAGAGGGTACGCTGGGGTAACAGCCAGGACATGGGTGGTTACAGCTGCTGCAGTGGAAGCTCGCACTCATCCCTCTCAGTAGGTGCTTCCATCCCTGCAGAAGCCGTGCCTCCCCTGCTCTGCCCTTGGACTCGAGACACACAAAGGTGGTGTCCAGCTTGCAGAGACCCTGGTGCTAACGCACCCCCTGCCCCCCCTGTGGCCCTTCGCCCCCCACCACCCCCCAAC
>JAVKLA010000024.1:6913324-6952648 GCA_034782735.1 Sagittarius serpentarius
AAGGTGCTTTAAAAAGAAAACCAACCCAACACCACCCCCCCAACACCCCCCTGCAGTGCCTCTAGGCTGGCAAGCAACCCGCACATGCAGGCCTGCTCTCCTTCCCTTTGCAGCTGCAAGGGCGGCGGATGACCACCTAAGCATCGCTTGCTGACCGCGAACTGGTGTCACGGCCCGTTGGTCCTCCTGCCACTTGGACAGCCCTGCGTACGAAAGCGCTGGGGTTGAGAAAAATATGGTGGGAGTACTTCTAAATGCCATTCCCGTTCTGGGAAAATTGGTTTTCTCAGGGAAAAAAATAAAACCGTGACCTAGTGGTTAATGTACACGCAGAGGAGTCAGAAGTCAATTTTTATGTGGTTTGAACTGGTTCATTCATATCTAATTAAAACAGAAAGGGGAGGGCGGCTCATTTTATGCTCAGTTAATCAAGAGACTGCAGAAGCTACTTCTTTTCCTCTGGGGATATTGATAACTGCTGAATTCAGCCCTATGGAACTAGTTTGGTTAAACTGTTCCTCCCCATTTAAAGTAATTTTAAGAGACCCTTAGAAAAAAAAGGCCAAGGCAACAGTACAAAACCCGTGAAGTTTAAGTCCATTTGAAATCTGATTCCAGCCTTGAACCACATCTGATTCCAGCCCTCAAGCCCATCTCTCTTCTGTTCCATTATAGATAACTGGTCCTGCAGCTACTGGTGTATAGTATTATATATACTGGTATATTGGGATCGTCAGAACTTGGCTAGAGAAGATCCTGAAAAACCTTTTTTTTATAACTGAAATTAGCTCTGCTCTAAGTGGGGTGTTGGACTTCAGAGATGTCTGTCGACCTAAATTATTCTGTGAGTTTCTGACTGTATGGCCCACATCCTGCCCTTCATGTACGTGCTAGATATACCGTGCAGGAAGGAGCTAGTGAGAAGGAGCTTCAGCCCTTCCTACCCCTTCTGCCCTGTCTCCCCATGCTCACAGTGCAGCCAGGAGACCACTGAAGGCCACTTCTCTGCCTAACAGCTCTGCTAGTACAACGTTTATGGTGTTCCTTTGGCGCTAAGGCTGAAGCAAAAGGAAAAAGCCGGGCAGTGGATCCTCTCGACACTTTCAAGGGATTTGCAATAGAAGAAGCGGGTGCAGAGCCAGACCCACAGTGCCTCAGAGCACGCAAGCACACTCATCGCCTCAGTGATACTATTCATGATGCTTAAAGCTTATGTAGTTAGTCGGATGAGAATCATATGTCGTATTGCGAGTGAGGACCTCAGGGTGTTTCTACAGACCTTCAAGGATGAATTGTCATGCCAGCCAGGTAAGCACTACTTTCCTATTGACAGAAGCAGAAGTAGTCAAGGTCTGGCTTAGGGTCTTATAACTACAACCCATCTTTTCTTAGAAACCGTAACATAGAACAGTAAATGCTTGATTACAGCTAAATCTTTGTCTTTAAAAAGACTAGGAAAAAACTTTATAGGTGCCAAACTTGCCTGTTTTCTTCTAATGATACCAGCTGGATTTATAAAGGATATTTTCTTTCCCTATAAAGCAGACCTCGCTCCTAAGGACAATCACATGCAAAGCAGCAGAAGTGATCAGTAGACCAGAGTAAACTGATTAACTGAACTGATGAAAAATGGGCTCTAAATTCCACTATATTTTCTTAAAAGCTGCTCCTCTGGGAGGCATATGTGAACAGCTTAGTATAAATAGTTATAGAATCACAGGACCTCGTTCTGCTTTCACATCAGAGTAATTCTGAAGTAATTCCATTAAAGTGAGCAGAGTTACACTGATGTGAGATCACAATCAGTTAGAAATGGAAAATTCCTAATAGCTTATCCAGTTCATAACCCTAGGGCTAGCGTACAGTTATTCCTTGCACTAAAACCGCGTTTAATTCTTTAAAATATGAATAGTGGAAAATGGTACTTGGGAGGTGTTATAGTCATTTTGTGGGGTTTCTTTAATTCCTCATCCAATTTCTCCTCTTGGGAAAATCCTTATTTTTGACTGAAAGCCAAAAGCTCAGCTACGTTACCCAATAAATGAAATATGGAATGAGGTAGATGTGCTGCATGATGTGAGTGTAGTTCTGGGTGCCTTAGGTGCCCATTCTCCTCTACTGATTGTGGATCGTCATTCGGCTAGGGATACCTGGAGATTTTGGAGAAGTTATTGTAAAGACAAAGCAACATGGCAAGGCTAGACAGCTTGGGGTATCACCTCCAGGGCTCTATGGCAGAACTTCTCATGTATTGCATTAGAATAACACATTGCACAGCATGTATCCTTTTGTCAGAGGCATTTCTGTTTTCCAATGAAATGTCTAAATATTCTGTAGCATGAAGACATTTCTCACTGAAGCCACTCTTTTTTCAGATCTGCTCTGTCTGAAATGCCTCTTCCTGCTGAAGAACAATTTCAACAGAAAATTCTTAACGGTAAAGAGGTTTCAAACAGAAAAGAAACTCTCTCCCTTTTATCTTAGGAGCACCTAAATATACCTATTTGGTTGTTTCCAAGGACAAGGGTTTTGCTGAAGTGCTTGACACGGGAGCATTGCAGGAGGGGAACACGGCTCTACTCTCTCCCTGCTTTGCTTTGCACCGGAGATGTTTGCTAAGAGCCATGGCTGCAGAGGGACCTGGGGCATCCCATGGCTGGTGTGAGCTCCTTCTTGCATCCGAGGGGGTCCGCACCAGCTGCTGCAGAAGAAGCTGCCAATCCCAGGCCCTGACAATGGCACTCCGACTGCAGAAATTAGTTCCTGACTGCTCGGGGCTGATAGACCTAGAAGTGCCGAGTCACCGGCTTTGACTTCCAAAACTGCTGGTCACCGCTGGCTCTAGCCTTGCCATTTCCCAGCATTTCATTACAAGCCTCATGGTGCTTGTGGTTCACGGGAAGGAGCTGGAGTGAAGAAGGAGGGGGTTTCTGGCAGGGAGGTCGAAGTACTCTTGGAATGTAAACACACTGATTCAGAGAGGGATCTCCAAAGCAGTTGGGGCTTCTGTACATCGCTAGGCTGTACGTACACCCAAGATAGCAAGCATTTCTTGATGCTGTTGGAAAAATACTTTACCTGAACATCTTATCCCTCCTGTTACAGTAGCAGGCTTCTAGCCCTTTGGCGCGTGGAGAACCTACCCACCCCCAAACACCAGTTAAAGCATATGAGAAGAAATGCACAATCATCAAACCCATGAGGTTCTGGCACAGACTGCTGAGCTGAGTCACAAAGGATAGAAACTCTACCTACCTTTAAGATGAGCTTGATGTTGTTATAAAGAGGTATATTGTTATACAGGGCTTGTTAATTGTTCTAAATTATGCAGTTGCCTGTGACACAAAGGGAGTGAAATCATTTATCCATTCATCCCTTATCCTGTATGCCCATGAGCTCCAGAATTATGAAGTCATGTGATTTCTAAGCAAAAATCTCGTAATCCGGGAGACTGACCGGGACTGAACAATAAAAATATTCCCACAGAGCAAACTGCTTAGTAGTTTTTACAAATCAGGACACCTGCGTAGATGCTAAACAAGGTTCCACAAATAAGTTTTTTATGAATGAACCATTTGTCTTACACCTTTAAAAGCTGGGGGTCTAAAATCAATCCGCTTGTGAAAGTCCTTGCTAAACCATGCGAGATAAATGCGACAGTAAATCACACAAGCCACCAAGCAGAGTCTGATACCATTTCCCTGTGAACAAAAAGCAGTAAGAAGTCTCACAGCTGCTGTTCCTGCCCTTCAGCAACTTTTAATTTTTATTGATTGACACAACACCTACGCGCCACATCATCCGCAAGAGGCGTCAGGTCTGTTTCAGGAAAAGCAAATTATTCTGTATTGTCAACAGCTGGCAGAGGCCACCAGGAACTGCTTCTTCATTCATTTGTTTTTCTCAGACACCTATAAAGAGCTGTCATCACATATCAAACAAAGCAAGTATTGGGCAGCATGTGTGTTTCGATGCTGGCATACAGGGCCTCTTCCTCCATCGCTGGGAGGCATGTCGTAAGGCACATCAGCCATGACAAGCAAGCAAAGCAGGTACAAAGTGGGCTCCAGCACAAACGTTCCAGAGTTGGTCGCCTTCGAAGATCACTTTTGCTGTGGACAGTAATGGCAACAGGGCACGGAGGAGAATCTGGACCTGTTCAGACCAGGCACGCTGCCCCACGAGAAGCTGTATGTGACAAAGGCTGTTGCCTCCCTGACACTACGCAATATTTGCGCTTCCCTGTGAACTGATGGGGCCAAAGGGACTTTGCGTGAAGAAGTCAAGAGCTACCCCCTGGCATTATTTGCCCTGAGATAAACTGGGCTTTGAGGAGTGTGATGTTCTTTTTGCCTATGCAGATTTCTGGTTGACATTTGTGGGAGTACTGTGCACGTATGGGCAGGATGCCCGGGATGTCCCTTGATGTATGAAAAAATGGCATACGAAAAAATGTTTTTTCATCTGTGTGCAAGCCATTTTGGCCAGTATTAAAGCCAAAAGGCAACATGAAATACTGCATATCCTTACTAATGCGCTGTGCTGCAGTAGTGAAGATTTCCACGCTGGAATGTGATCAAGATACTGCTGAGAAAGGACCACAGATGCTTCAAAAGCCGTGAGTGGTTCGGAACTTGATTTCTCAGTCGCGTCCAAAACTCAGCAGCTTTAGTAGAACAGCCCCCCCCTTAGCACCGCGTGCGGGTGCTCGGTTCCATACTGACTCAGAGGGAAGAAACTACCCACTGAGTCACCAGCCCTGCTTCCTCCAGGGCTGCCTTCTCTCTGCTGGTTATCCGCTCAAGCCCAAACACGCTTAGTGTACAAGCGCCAGCAGGCCTGCGGCCCTGAGAAGGTTGGGTGGCACAGGATGAAAGCCTGGTGAGCCCCAGCCTGTCAAGGTAACCCACACGAGCGTCGCTGTGTCCGAGGTCTGCTGTGGGACTTCTGGGGTGAACACCGTGCTCACCTCAAGGAGCCACAGCACACTGTAGATGTTCACCTCTGCTCTCCAATGCCTCCGCAAACACGGCCTGCGCGAGGGTTGCGTTGAACAGATTGCTGAGCCCAAGCTTGTGCCGTGGAAGGGAAGGATTCAATTGCCTGAGGAATGCAGCTGTCTCCCACCCCTCTCCTCTGGAAAAGTCTGAGCCTCCCAGAAAGGATGAGGAAAAGCGCAAAACCCCATGCTATGTTTGATCTGAACTGTGCTTAGCCCATCTCTTTTCCTTGAAACTGTACTGAACTCATTTGGGGTGGTGAGAAGAGAGCTTGCACTGGAAATAGAAGATCTATATTTAACACATGGCCCTAACGCAAAATAGAATCGCTGTGGCCCCTCAAAGTTAGGAAGTTTTGCTTGGAAAATGCATTCCAAGGTTTATGAGATTTCTCTCTCATCTGCAGCATCCAAGAGAAAAAACTTCCTAGATACGGTGTACTTGCACGCCCAACAGACTGGACCCAGATACATACTTTGGTTTTAAGATTAAAAAAAACCCTCCACTCACACACATCATGCACACATAAGTAAATTGCAGTCTTCAAGTAAGTACTAACCCTTCAGAGCCTGAAGCAGGGGCAAGTTCCTTCTCTATTCTCACAGGCCTGTTATCATTATGCAAGCTTTCATTCTGAAACTCAAAACTCACGTGAAAAGTACCCAGGTTAGTAAATCCGAAACTCAGCCTAAGCAAAAAAAATGAAAATGCTGTGTGTCTGTTAACCCATTCTTGTTTCTCTTCTTATGGGCAGACTGCTTATTCTGCCAGCAGCCCAGCTCATCCTGCCATATATGAAGTTTTCTGCAGGTATGATGGTTTGGCTTCAGCTCCTCTGACTCTATCCACGTGTCTCTGCCCCGCACGCTCAAACCTGTACCTTTCCATGTCTCCAAGAAGAGATGGTGGAAAGGAGATACTTGGATCTTCACAACTAATTTTTCTGTACTTCTCATTGTATGGCCGCAAGTAGTGACCTCAGATGCTGAAGGCTGTGCTTTCTTACGCAGCAGTCCTCAGGCAAGCGTTTCTGGGGCAAGTTGCAAGCGATGGAAGACGAAGAGTAAAGTAGGGTTGAAGCCTGCAGAAGTCCAGTGCCAAAGCGCTTCCAGGAAGGTTTAAAGTAGAGTATCGCAGCAGTAGAAGCAGCAAAAGAGTCTGATAGACTGACTATGGGATGGGCTGAAGGAGACATCAGATCTAACGATGAATTGCTTCATGGCTTTGATCAAACTAGTCAATATTTCTACCTGTATTTTTTCCACGCATAGAATGGGTATAATAATATTTACTTTTTGAGCTCTTGTAGTATTGTGATTAAAAATTGCTTATCCTTTTTAAAGCCCCATGGAATATGTGCTACTCAGAGACACAGATGGGAAAGATTGCCAACAGACGTTAATATCTAGGGAGAAGACAAGGAAATGAAAGCACAGGTATTAAAGGTGCCGGAAAGAATAAAAGATGGAACCAGGAAGGAACAAAGATTATTAGAGACATCTAAGTGCTGGACAAAAATGGGAGGGGAGGAATACAATAAGGAAAAGATAACAGAAAGATAATTTTTCATAAAGAGAAATGGAAAGAAAAAGAGCAGTAACAAATATGAACAAAGAGAAAAAGCAGTGAGGGAAGAACTGAGTTAAGAAGGAAGATGGACGTGCTAGTTTCCCTTAGTAAGACTTGTTACCACGTAAGTACCAGCAAGTGGGGTGCACGTGAAAAGGAGGGGACAGAAAATAGAAAAATGAAAGAAGCAGGAAAGCAGATAAGCGGGAAAAAAGTATAAGTTGAACCTAACATTTTGATGATTTTTTAAAAATTATTTTGTCCGCAGCTCTGGTTTTCTTTGGGAAACCAATAGTGTTTGTTAAAAATAGTTTTCAACAAAAATCTCCAGTATGGGTCATAAAGAAGAACATAAAACCTAAGCTCAGTAACCCAAAACCTTTCTGCATTATACTTAAAAATTCCATGTTTTCAGGTTTTTTTATGAAAACCTGATGTTTCTATGGGAAAATCATCACTTCCTAGACACCTCTGCTTCTAGGCCTGTGTTCTCAATTAGCCTGGTACTCATTTGCAGTAGGCCTTTTTGCAGCACCGCCGCAATACGGTGTACCAAAGGGTTACAAAGGAGCCTGCCTGCTACTAAAAATCCACACTGGTGACTTTATGGTAGCTGCCAGCCAGCCTTTTTTTTTCTCTCTGCATCTGGGAAGAGAAGCACGGGATGTCAAACCTTCCAGTGGGAGCTTCCCACGGCCCAAAATCATAATGGGAAAGACAGTGAGCAGTAAAAGCACAATGTACAAGAATCACCTTAGCAAGGCTGAATCCCGAATTGCGCCTCGGATATGCAATTGATCCCCGCATCATCCACAAGTGATCCTTTTCCTTTTGCTGGTGCATGTCTGAAACGGCAGCTAAGCTATCTGCGCTCTGGGAGAGATTCTGCAATGACTCTGTCAGAACAGACAGTCGCAGCGGTAAAGGTGAAGAAGTCACTTGAGCGTATCTGTTGCTTTCTGCCCGCAGAAATTTGTCTTAGTGGCACTGCTCCCGTTTACAAGCTTTGTGCTTGAGGGGATGAGAAAAGCTGCCCAGATGATCACGGGGAAGTTTATAGACACAGCGACTCGGCCAGCAAAGCGCTTGGCGCAACGTGCTGCCGGCGTGGTAGCTGCCCGTGGAAGGGGGCTCTGACGGCATTCAGCCTCCGAGCAGGTTGGCTCGCTGGGGCCGTGGGTCTGCTCCAGCACCCGCCCCACGTTGCCGACCGGAGCAAAACAGCAGTCCGAGGGGCAGGGGGGCACCGTGCAAGAAGCTGGCTGCCAAAGGACTCTGGAATGTTTTGGCGGACAGACGTATCTCCCTCTGCTGTGTAGTTGAATATCAACTCAAAACCCGGTATCAGCAGTTCCTCGCCGGGAGGGAAACCTAGAGGTCTGCTCCTCTGGGCTTCACCCACCCGGCACAAGCGCTTGTGTTTGTCATCGCCGGTGTTGCTGCACGCAGGTACAAAGCTTGCCCAGGGGACATTGCTACGGGAGAGCAGGGTGCAGCCCAGGAAAGGGTACTGCCTTGCTGACTGGATTTATTTCCACGACCCATCCGGGTCCCTGGAGTTTATCCATTCTGTTGCTTTTGCAGGAAATCTCCTTCTGACAGAGCATTAGTGCATTTAGTAATGATATTTTACATCTATATTGGGCTCTGTGCATTCCAAGCGCTATCCAAACACAAACTCATTCATCTTATCTTTTTATCTCGTGACAGTTGCCTGCAGTGCTGAGTTGGTTTGATCCTTGCCTCACAGACCTTTCAACAGTCGAATTGTTACCTGACTAATTACCCGTCTAAATCACCACGAAGGACTGGTAGCTGGGCTCCGCTCTCAGTTTTAACCAGCAGCTCCCTCCCGTCACTTCAGTGAGAGGCCTCTGTTTTTTTCTGCTGCGGAAGATAGGAAAAAGAAAATGTCGGAGGCAATTTTCATGTAGTTTGTTTTCACCATGAGGGTGTTCACTAGGGGCAAGACTGTCTTTAGAATTACAGATACACTTGCCGTTGATTCGTGGGAAATGCAGTCAAGCATCTCTGTATTAATTTTACCCACGGGCAATAGGGAAGCGAGGCTAATGTAGGGCCAACTTGTCTTGCTCCCACCCTTTCCCCATTTGCTGTCTCCAAATTAATTCATACCTCCCTGGATGAATAATCAATTCAGAGTAAGTTACTAGGATTGTGAAAATAGGCTAATCAGCAGAGGCAGCTATGTCTTGGAGTCCAAAACATTTAGAGATTAAAGTGAGAATTTTTCTCCAAGCTGAGCTGAGTTAGAGCATGAAAGGAAATTGAAACAAGTAGCAGATGTTGCCATAGAAAGAGGGAGAACATGAGGCAGAGATTAGGCACCTCTTAGACATGGTCTAAAACCTGTATAGTTTCTTTGTGGCTATCTGCAGCCTGGATAAGGCCGCACATGGGAGTCAAAAGACAGTATGGCAAATCGGAGGGACTCCACAGGTATGAAAGTGGTTTTATCCACAGCGAAAGCAAACTCGATGAAGCTCTGTGCACCGTGACCGGCAGGAACAGTTAGCCTCCAAAATGCTGCAAATACTAATACATAATAATTCCGTGAGAAGTTTAAGGCCATGCCTTAAGATAATATTTATCCTAAACTGGTGGGTCATCGGTTGCAAATAAGTAATAACATTTGCCATAGCAGGAACTCTTAAGAGGTCCGCCTGCATGCTGCATGCAGCTCTGGTCTCTCGAGTCCAATGCTGATGAACTCAGACTGGAAGAGATGCCCAAAAGGGCTTCGATGAAGGTGTACATGGAGTGGCTGCAAAGGATGGGAAAAAATGAATCATTATTAAAAAGTTGGAACCATTATAAGGGTGATAATTTCCAAAAGCGGAACTGAGTTAGCTCTATCAAAGGAAATTAAGACAAATGGAACAAGTGATCTCACACTAAAAAGCCAACAGAAAGTGGCTTATTTAGCTTTTTTAGCCTAGGAAAAAAAAAAATCTCAGCAGTTATATGACTTTCCTTTCTGAAAATACGGGAAAGAGAAGAGCTATTTAAGCTAAAAACAATGTTTGCCCAGAGTAATGCATATAAGCTACCCTTAGAGAAATGTATGCAGGAAATCAGAAGAATGTTTCAAACCATCAGAGGAAGGAAGTTTTGGAGGAGCTTTCAAGAACAGCAGCAGGAGAAAAATTTCTACCCCATTTAAAAAAAAAAAATATCAGTGTATGAAAGGAATTACACTATGTGGATTCCTGTGACATCAAGAAACAGGACTCAGCTACTTCAGATGTCATTTCCAGACCTATTTCCCATGTTCCTCCTCTTTCCCTACAACCCCAGACATTTTCAGGTTAAATATGTGATTTAAAACCTTGGTTTTTAGCATTAATGCTGACCACTAGCATAACAGATACAAGTAGGAGAAAATGCTCCAAGCTTAAGTTTTCAAAAACTTTCTTCATTTACCCTTAAGAATGAGGAAACACATAGGAAGGATCTCTCACTAGCCATCATCTCTCCCATCACGTTGGCTGTCTTCAGGACCATGCTTCATAGCAGCAAAACAAAACAAATCAGCACCGCAGTTACTGTTTTTTAAGCAACTTCCAAGAATTTTCTTATCAGGATTGAAATGAAGCAAGGCCCTTTACACAATGCTGCATAGCCTGGGTGCAGCAGTTCTTAAGGCTGTGAGAAACATCAGCTGTGTAATACAAATGGGCTTCCGAGGAAGGCTGATGCATGCTTTTAGAAAATGCATTTGGAGTTTTTTTTCTGAGACGTCTTTTGCAACTTACTACCTCCCGTTTTTGCTACCTCAGGCATCACTCAGAGGCTTGGAAAATTGTTCATCAGGAATTTTATATTCAACTGATTTATTAAAAGCTCCTTAAAACTCACCAAGACACTTTTACCAAATCTTTGTACATTCACACAGCGCATCACTATTATTCTGCAGTGGAAAAGTATGTTTGCTACAGAACTTGGTATTTAAGACAGTATTGGATGTTGTCCTCTCCTGATGAGGTCCTTGTGACCCAAGGCAAACGTATTTTTATGCTACTATTGTCAGTTCAATGACTCCTGTTGTGTACTTTGTGTCTTCAACAGCTTCTCCATGGATCTTTTCTGCTTGCTTTCTCTAGCTGAAAAACTGATCTGTAGAGAGGAATGGGAATAAGAAACGTTCAAACTCCAGCACTAGCATAGCACTCCCAACTCCAAAGATTTGCTTGACTTACCTACCAAAAAAAATTGGCTTTCTGGCTTTCACTTAGCAATTTCATGATAGAGAGCAAGAACAAAAGCATGACCTTCTGCTCCACAAAGAGCCATGCATTAGCACCATGCATTGCAACATTTGGACCCAGGTTACCTGGTGCATTTGAAGCGAAGTCTTCAGTTGGCCTTCCACCACACCCGCTTTCTAGATAATACCCTGTTAATGCTTGTCTCTGACCTTTACTGTCAAAATCCAGCTGCTGAGTCTCAGCCCCATGGGCCCAGGCTCCTCAGCCAGTCTTTGCTGGCCGGGACGTTCCTGGGAGACTCTCCCAGCGTTATAGTGTTGCATGGAGCACTTTTTTCTACCATTTCTGCCATGTTTGCCTGCTGTACAGTGTCAGACAATTTGTCGGGTACATCCAGCCATAGTACATTAGAGACATGAATGGGAAAATTTAACCAGCTGAAAAAAAAAATCATTTTATGAGGCCAACAAAAGCTGCAGTGACTGATTCAGTACCTCAGTCTATTTCTTCTTGAGAGAGGCCCCGTCTTTTTGTTCAGGTTATTTATTCAAGTCAATGCTAAGTGCAGGAGTTTTCCACCAAGATCAGTTAGACTTATGGCTTCAACACGGTGCTTGAGGAAGCCTGAAGTTTGAAACTCTAATGGTCACCCCTGAAAGGACGATCCACTCCCCCTAAACCACAAGTGCGACAATTCGCACGTCCCACCCTCCTGCCAGCATCTGAGAGGACAGTTTTGACACCCATAACGAAGGCTGTCCTTGCTGCCCTTTGCTTTCAGCCTGAGTGAGGGCTGATCTGTGGGACTCTCAGTTGAGAAAGCCTGTGCAAAATGACTCTCCCAGTTTGGCAGAGCCAAGCTGGTGACAGCTGAGCTTCCACTGGCAGCCTAGGGCATGAGCTCTGCCTAGGAGCCTTGAACTTTGCAAGCTAGCTACCGGAAAGGTTCCCCCACCTGGGGAGGCGATGCCCTGCCCAGCCTTGCCCCCGTGCCCAAGCCTGGAGAAGGAGGCTACCACGGCTAGGCACCATCTGCTACAGCCTGCCTTCGGCTGCCAACCGTGTTTCGGTGCCCGCGGGGATGTGAAACTGCTGTTTGCGCACAAGGTGTAACTGTTTGACAGCCCAGCCTACTACGTCCTTGTTGCTCCATCTAGTACTGTTATTGCTGTCCCAGCCTTTGATAAGGCGAGGGCCTGAGATAGCTACTGTACTTTCAAGTCTGCCTCCAAATAAGCGGCTACCTTTCATCTTTGTTTTATTGCCAAGGACAGAGACAGACAGGCCAGACCACTGGCTGGCTAATAAGTAATAGGGAACTTTACTGAGTCCCACAGTCCTCCTCATCAGGTGATATATTTTCTTATACGTATAGATTTATACCTATATATTTTTCTGTCTGTAGCTCCTATAGTGTGAGAAGCAGGCGAGGGCCAGCACGTGGCGCACAGGTACGCCAGTGGAAGTGCATGTCTGCAAAGGGACTCAGCTGTAACTGAGTAACTTGACAGGTAGAACAAACTCTTTCAGCCCTTTGCTCTTTCCAGTCCCCAAATATGACAGCTTAATCATTTTCTAGATGCAAAATGTCACTGAGATAAAGCAAAGTTTATAAAGGAGGACTGGTCACATCACAGAAAAATCTGGTAATATATCAAAGCAAAGAAACTCAAAGTTCAGGAAACATTTGTTTTCCTCAGAGCTTCCCCCTTTCCTCTCTCTCAGCACTCACAAAGCTGGAAATTCAGCCTGAAGGTTCCTTAAACAAATATAGCTCTGTCCTTTACATCACCATACGGCTCACCATCAATGCCACATTTGGTAAACTGTGAAAGTCAAAACCCAGTTGCTTTGTTCCAGCTCTTCAAAGGTACACAGGCACTAAAATGGGAGTTTCCTGTGATAATTAGCTTATAGCTTTATATGGCTTATAGTATCATCAAACACGTTCAAATTTAGACAGGATTTTCTCCCCTCCAAAGTGAGGACACCTTAACGCTTGCAAAGCCACATTTCAGCTGGCAGGAGAAGCACCGCCTCGCCATGAGGGATGGGGTGGTTGCATTTCACCTCCCTTCCAGGGACATCACTTACTTACAGCTCCGCGGAGGCTTCGTCGGCCTCTCGGCTCAGATTCCCAACCCACTAATCTGGGTTGTATCGCTAAATTTCAGCTAGGAAGCCAGGGTCAGTTTTTGCCTTTGTGTGCGTAACACAGTTGAAATCACCCACATGAAGTGCCACCTCACTAAAATCAGCATGGGCAGGAGGCAATTCTGGCCTTCCACATTTCAGTCTGTGCTCTTTGGGTTTTTTTGTTGCCTGTCTAGCTATTGTGCTAGGTGCTGTGCAAAGAATAAATGACTAGGAGCAGAGCCCAAGAGGAGGAGTTTGTTCTACCAAGTAATTCATACCCTTCTGTCAATAACAGCACAGCTTTTATTATCTACCTTGAGGGGACAAGGGTTGGTTTTTGTAAAGTATATAATTATGTGTGTAGACTGTATAGAACTGTCCCTGACCTCTAGCATGATCTGTCATGTGGGTTCTTGTAAGTGCTTCTTGGGTGCTTGGATGAATCACCAAATTTTGAGGTTTGTCACTGGTAATTTTTGGTAACACATCTTAGCTAGCAGCATGATTATCCATATTTGTTTTCTTTTTATTTTATATTGCTTTACCTGAAGACCTTTGGGGGCTGGTGGCTTTCTACAGCTGTCAGTCTGAATGGTAAGACTGGGCTTACTAGCTGTGTTTATTTGTAACATCTTCATGTCCATAAAAAGCCCCGAGGCCTGTACAAACTTGCTGGAGGATGCAGCCCCAGCCCTGGGGAACTTTCGTTCTCCATCAAGAGCCGCAAGGAGTGGAAAAGCACACAAGCAAAGCTATGAGAACAAGGAGAAAGTTAACCACATCAGCCGTGGCTTTCCAGAAGTATGTAGATGCTCAAAGATACATCAGGTACTGATACAAACGCATAATAAAAATGCACAATACAATGCATTAATTGGATTGGGTGTTTAACTTCCATGGAGGCTTAGCAGAACTTACGCGCCTTCTTCCCTCCATTTTGTGTGCCACCACAGTGCCTAGGCACATAATTTGATACCTGATGGCTTTTATAAACCTGCACCTATTTTTTTTAATTAATTTTTTTAAGCTGAGATTTAATAGATTTATACTAGAAAAATAACTCCTGATGGAGGCGTTGCTGGAGATGGGAGAGAGGATGAGAAACGGCTGTAGAAGCAGTGCAGAAGAGAAAAGAAAAGCGAGAAGGGAGAAGGTAAAAAAAGCAAGG
Organism: Sagittarius serpentarius; assembly: GCA_034782735.1. Classification (NCBI taxonomy): domain Eukaryota; kingdom Metazoa; phylum Chordata; class Aves; order Accipitriformes; family Sagittariidae; genus Sagittarius; species Sagittarius serpentarius. Next base: position 6,927,427 of record JAVKLA010000024.1, read on the forward strand.
GGAAAGGGGCTAAGGTGGGGTTTCCAGTGAGAACAGCTGAGTGTTTTCAGCAGCAGCGAGGAGCAGGATAAAGAAATCAGGACCAAAGGCAGCACAGGAAAAAAAAAAAAAGAAAATATTCAAATGGGTCTTGAGACTAACAGGCCAGTTTTGCTGGCTTTCTGCAGCCCAGGTCTCAGGAACAGCTGTGAGCTTTACCGTGACAGCAGCAACTACCCCTGCCCCCCACAATAGAAGCAAAAGCAGCAGGTTGCACAGTCAAGATAAATGCTCTTGCTTGCAACTCCAACCCTGAACCTACCTGCCGTGACTCCTTTAATTTCTTTACTCTGAGCACCGGAACAGTTCACGCTGTGGCAGGCTGGTACGGATCGTATTTGCTGTGTAAACATCAGTGGTCGTGGGCACGGAGCTCAGAAAGAGAGAATCTCCTTGGAGCCAAATACCGCGGGTCTGTCCCCCAGGGTTGCACTATTACCTCAGAGATGTGAATGACACCATGTTTCCCAAGCAGAAGCCTTGAGTTCGCTTGTCTTGGGGAAGACACTTGGGATGGGGCGAGGGGGGCTGCAGGGTGGGAAGGAGAAAAAAAAGGAAGGGAAAGCCAAGCAGTTGCAAGCAGGCACTCACGGAAGTCCTTGCCCCTAACAAGGCTTTTAAGCCATGACATTTGAAGCCTGTTACTCCACAAGCAGCTGGCTCGCCGCTCGGCCCGCTCCGGCAAGGTGCTGGGGCTGGGACTGATAGGTGGGAAATGGCAGAGGGGAACCGTCGGCTCTGTGCAAGGATCTTGGGCATGCATGCCTGAGGTATGGAAATTCTTTGCTTAGCACGTGTTCGTGCCGGAAAACACCTTACAGTACGTCTTTGGCCTCAGTGATGGCGAAAGAAGGACGGATGCCACCACCTCATGCATAACCAGACACTTCTCTAGCAAAGCAGAGGCGAGGGCTCAGAGAGCAAGGCTGTTCCTCTGCAAGGGCTCGCCGGGCAGTGCGACCAGGCAGTGGAACACAACCATGCCAGTTTTGGCCAAAGCCCGACTGCCACTGGAAGGTTTTCAGCCAGGTGACTTTGTGTGTAGCCAAGCCTTGGGTTTTGGTTGGTTTTTTGGGCCTAACAGAGCGGACCACTTGGTGACGCAGAGAAATGAAAACTTTCCCCTCGGGAAATCTGCAGAGCCAAATTGTAAAAAGCCATGCTTTTACTCCAAACCTGTGCCTAGATCGGGTGGTCAGCAGAGTCCCAGAAACCAGGAACACAGAGCGTAGGAAGAGACAAGCCCAAGCGCAGATTGCAGAGTAAGCCAGTCTCCTCACGTCAAGCACTGGAAGGCAAGTAAAGTGCAGACAGTGCTTAAAAACTCTTGCACTGTTCTTTCTGGTGCTTTGGCAAGAGAAATTGAGAAGCTAGACAGCTACAGTAATTTCTCCTGCTGTGGTCATTGTCCTTTGTTTAAGATTGACCAAGTCAGGATGAGTAGCAAGATGTCACTGGAGATTGAAACACCGTGCTTTTGGTTTTGAAATTTCTGTAAAAGTTACCTTTGATTTGAAGAAGTCCTGATCACAAAGCGTATGTTACAGCCACAGAGGCAGCCCTCCCCTTTAAAATCCTGTTTTGAAGCTACCAAACTTGCTCTCCACTCAGTTTATTCTAAACAGAGCCTTAACCGCAGGCAGGAGTTGGCCAGCCAGCCCCTGACTTTCACCTCTTGATGCTTTCTTGGTCTCCTATAACTCACTGCTGACCATATTGTTTTGCTGCTTTTTTTTTTTTTTAAAGCATGTGTGGGTGCGTATTAGCTGTTAAAAAGCAATTTACATACCTTAGCTGCACTCAGCCAAGAAGCAGCCGCAGAACCCAACCCAATAAATCACAACAAGGGGAACACAAAGAGCAGGCAATGGGGGGGGGGTGTGCGGAGCTGGGGCAGCGGGGGTCTCAGGCTGCCTTTGGGGCACTGGGGGCTGCAGCCAGGGCTGCCAGAGCTACGCTTGCCGGGCTCTGGCTCCAGGAGGATCTGTCCCTCAGCAAGGGCAGCTGCCAGAGCCCTGGTTGAGCATGGCAAACAGTTTCAGCCCAAAGGAAGGGGAGATGAGTGTTTCCAGCAGTTTCCAAAAAAAACAGTACTCGCTTATTCAAACTCTGCCCCGGTACTGCTCCAGTGTGGTTTCTGTTACCTGGCCAGCTCTCATCCGTCATTTCTTCTGCACCCATTAAAAAACAGGCACACAGAAAGAAAATACTTTCCTGGCAGAGGGACCAGGCTCTTTTCAGAAAAAAAAGATAAGAGGAAGAAAGAAACTGCTTTTTTGGAGCATATTTGCCACCAAGTTTCCCTTCTCCATCACTTCCTAGGAGACCACACCTGGTTTCAGAGAAGGCAGGTTGTTTCATGGCCTCCCTTATCACAGCTCCACTAACGAAAGCAGCATTGAAAAAAAAAAGCGTACCAATGGCTAGAGAACAACTGGGGTGAGCACAACCACAGGCTCACGGATTTGTCACCATATGGGGAAATACGGTTTTCCACAGAAAAAGGTGATGGAAAAGTTTTTATCCAGTGTCTGCCTTAGGATATAGAAAAGGTCTTGGGTGATTTGAAAGCTTCTCCGTTTTCCCAATAGTATCAGGAGGTCTAGCAAAAGAGACTGTCGTCTTATACCCCTTACTTCACTTGTTGTCTTAGATGGTCATAACTGTACCTCTGCCAGCTTAGAAATACCAACAGCCTCTTCTTCTTCTTCCTGCACACCAGGGCAGTGGTCTTGGTGAGGTCTCCCAGGTGCCGCTCACCGGTCACCCTTCCCCAGCCAACCTGCCAGAAAGCAAAGCACGAGCCAGCCAGCAGAACAAAATGCGACAAAATGCAAATTCTGTGTTTAAAAGAAACAAAAAACAAAACAACAAGCCCAGAAACTGCTTTAAAGTAAATAAATCTTTAAAATCTATGGAGATCTGAAAAGAAGTGTACCTTATAGTGGTCTTTTTTGCCTTTGCCTATCCTGTGAGGTTTGGTGGTGACCAAGGACTTGAACTTTGGCTTTGATTTTAAAAACATTCTAGTGCTTGGGCTGTTTTTCAGTGATGCAATAAATCCAGCTTTGGGGCTCCTGGCATGGGATCAAAAACTCCCAAAGAAGTAAGGCACAAAGCTGTGATCTTATACAAAATTCACTCTGCCCATTCACTTTTGCGAAGAAAACCTGATAGTTAGCATTCCAGAGGCAGGCTTTGTGCTGGACCAGGGCAGGCCTGGGTGACGGCTGGCGTAACAGCAATGACGTTGGCGTATCATATACTCCGTCTCCTTTGGGAGAAAAGGCACTAGACATCCGGGCCTAATTCGGATCTTGCATGGAGGGTTAGTGAGCAGGGGGTGCACTTATCCAGTGTTAATGATGGGGGAGAGATGGTCTCGTGATAAGCGAGTAATTAGAGGCAGAGCTATGGTCCCTGTGGTCTGCTGTTGCTTTAATGTTTTCCCAGTTAGCAAAGCCAACATGAGGGAGTTTGACCCTTAGCGTTTCCCTGCCCGGCCCAGTCAACCCTTCCCTCCCTGTGCTGCCGGTCACCACACCATTTCTGCCAGTACAAGCATTCACCACAGACTGAAACAAGGTACGTGGAGAAGAGCACCTCTAACAGAAGTGCTCATTTATTCATATATTTATATCTAACTAAAACACTTAATTTAAAAGTACATATTAAAAGGTTCATTTTTAGTTAAAGGAGCTCAGACCTACAGCACCTCAAGCCACTATAGAGGGGAGGGTAGTGGCTGTCACGTCTTGCTCCTCTTTCTCTCCCCACATCGCCCAGCCACACGCTCGCCCAGCCTTGTGCTCCAGCACTTACCGCTTCCACTTCTGTGAGCCACTGTGACTAACTCAACAGAAGGCTACCCAGCTAGGCTAGCTTTCCACTGCCCTAGCACATCCCAGCAGCTCAGACAACCAGACAGATGAGCAGTCCCTCCCCAGTACCTCGGGGAGCTGCGCCTTCAGCGTGCAGGCTCCTCTTTCAGCCGACCCAGACTGAGAGTGAGCTGCTGTCCGTTCCCCGCAGCCCATCTATTCCCATTCCTCCCGCTCGTGTTCAATGTAGTCATCAGCCCCCCCATAAAACAAGCCATTTTGGTTCCCTGGTGTGAAGGAACTCTGTTCTTTGCTGTTGCCAAATGATTTCTCGGTCAGATAAGCCACTGGAAGTGACTCACGCAGTGGCCGCACAACAGCTACTGTCAGTGCAAGGGGAGCAGAGGCAGCATGTACCCGTAGAAGAAGTGCAGCTCCCCTTAGAAGGCACAGCTCCCATCCAGCCCACCCAGCCTCGCTTAAGAGCTGCTCTGGTCCCTGGCTTGTTCCTGCCCACAGCTATGCGTTTTTGTCCTTTCGTTTGCGCCAGCACCGATGCTCATCCTACACAGAACCGTTCCAGCTTGCTAAGCTGGAAGAAAACTATTCGGTTGCTCACTTGAAGGGGTTTGCTGCAGGTTTAGCAGGCTGGACTAGCTTACCTTGTGGATTGCAGAAGGGGAGAGGGGAAGGGGAGAGCAGCCCTGGTTCAGATCAGCTACAGTCACTGTGGAAGCTCTGCTACAGCCTGAGCCCCCAGCGAGTTCGGAACGAATGGTGACACTCAGGATTTACCCCCTTCGTGTCGAGGGGGATGTTAGCTCTGAAACTACACGGTGGTAATACAGATAAACGCTCTGGCTGCTGGTAGTTTTATTAGAAACATCCATCTAATAGGATAATCCCTAACTCAAACAGCTCTCCCCAGGGTCAGAAGCCACAACTATGCTCAGCCCATACAGAAAAACCTCAGGTTTTCTCCACAACAGTTTCCTGTAAATGTCACACATTTGTCAATATGAAAATCTGCTGGATATTGGAAACAGAGAATGTGGAGACAGTATGAAATTGAATATAATTTAAAACAAATAACACGGGGACTACCACCAAGCGTACTACTGACTTTTATACACAACCGCGTGAAACCCACTGGACTTTTCTTGTTTAAATGAAGCTGCCACGTAATTTTGTGCTGCCTGCTGCCCCCAGTGCCACACATTTTAGGAATGTGGGAAGAGACTTTGTCTCCGTCTTGGCACAGATCGCTTGTGATCTTACTGAAAACCCAAATTCAAGCACAGAAATGGACCAAATTAAATACAAAGGGAAAATGACAAATAACACAGGCCCAAATATTCTTTAAGAGCAACCAGAGATGAGAAAATGGAAAGACAGATAAGCAATGAATAAAGTGTCTTCCTGAAATGCTGTGAGTTTTAAAACAAGACTCTTCCACAGGAGTATTAGAAAGAAAGCAGAAGGACGTTGGAAACAGCAAGTGACGTTGTCCTGCCTGTTTTATTTCCACTGAGCAAAAGTGCAGAGAGTAAAAAAAAAAGTGCAGCGAGAGAATGCAAAGGTTATTTCAAAATGCTTTTAGCTTTAATTATCAGCAGCACATTGGCCAGAAGCTTTAACCCCATATGTGTCTCTCTGATCAAGGGAAGCTTATTTTAACTCTTTTTTTTTTTTTTTTTTTTGACTGGTGCAAAATTCTATTTGCATCATTGCTTGGTGGGCTATTCTGTCGCTTTGCTTAGCATGTGCTTGCTTTTCTAACAAGCCAGGGCAGCCAGGGTGATGCACTCCTCAGTAGCATTAAAAGAGAAGAAAACCACTGCAGAAACACATGGCAAGGATGAGTAAGCAAGCCTTCTGGTTGTTGATCTGTGATATACTCAGCAATTCCAGCAGAGGAAATATTTATCTTAGAAGGGTGCGTAGCTTCCGCTAGGTTTTCCCTCCAACACTAAAACCCGGTGCTGAAAGCTTTAATGATCAGATGATTTTCTTTCCCCTTTGAGTCACAGCAGTGACTTTCGCTGTGTGCTTTACCTGCTTAAGCAAACAGCGAGTGCTATGTGGTGTATTTCAGGGGCCGAGCAGGAAATTTCTCGCAACATGCAGTGACAGCGCAAAACATTCGCCTCCCTGGCACGTTAGCAACATGGATAAATAGCAGAGCAGATTGGCTGGGTCACAGGTAGGCGACCTCCCCTCCTCCAATAAAATCTGCCTTCCTAGGCTGGGTCACTGGAATCCTAACAGTGCTGTTAGGCCAAGAGCAGAGATCCTCATGCCTGTGGTATTTGCTCAGAGGGCATGACCACTTTGGGCAAGTCTTTCATGTGAGTCAGCTTTAGCTGATCCATGGGAAAATTCCTTTGTGTTGTCAGGCAGGGTTTGCTCACAGTTTCAAAGGATAATCCGACTGAAAGGAAAATGCATCTGAATTTTAGCATATTTCGATCGGCCCTGCGATTAAACCTCGTGCAAAGCAAAGGATGCTCAGTTGAGAAAACAGGTCAGTTTTAATAAGGAGAGCCCTCAATACGGAACCAGTGCTTTCGGAAATACGCTGCCCCCTCGCTGGATTCTATGTCGTCTCTGACCGCACCAAATGTCATATGTGCAAACACCGTTGAAACAGATTCAGAAGAACAGTGTAAGTTCTGACTATGATGCCTGGAGAAAATAAATTAAAGAGCTAGTCCTGCAAACGTCTATTCATTTGGCTACCCTGTTCCCTGTCAGGTCCTTTAGTCACCTAAGAAGAGGCAGCAGGGTCAGGGCAAGAATCAGGGCAGAGTACCTTCCGCTCCCCTTCCGAGTTCCTGCACGAGGAGCATCCAGAAGCCTCCACTCCCCCATCGCCGTGGAAGAGCTGTTCGTTCGGGACTGGCCGAGAGCACTGGAAATCTCTGTGTCATGTTATTGCCCGGTCAATGGCTGCAACAGTCAGGTCTCCGTCAGTTTAATTCCTTGCTGATGACGTGCAGCGTGGGTAAGAACAGCAGAATACAGGCTCACCACCTTCTTACAGAGCCGGCAGTAATACACGCCCCGTCCATCCTTGGGGTCCTAGGCACTACTGCCGTGTAAACAAACGAGGGTCACTGTACAATGGTAAACAGGTACGGGGCTTTCAGAGCCATTCTTCACTGTATCTGCACGCTGGCTGAGTTCTCTTCTAGTGCAATGACTGCATCCCTAAAAAAGCCCCTTTCATTTTCCACCATGCCTCACCTAAAGACAAGGTCAGGGACTAGAAGGGTTTCATGTGTGGGTCAGCAGAGAAATCCTGCTCTTCTGGCACAAAGAAGGTGGGGACATCTGTAGGGAATGAAGAGCTTGCAAGCTGGATGCATGGACACAGTAGTTTAGTCCCAGACCCGTGGCTGGGTTTACCTATCGTAGCCTGTTGACTTCAGTGGATGAAGCTGTGTTATTCTACGCCAGCTGAGAAGGGCAACATAATGTGTTGTAATCACTCAGCCATCAGTCATGTCAAGAAATAAGTTGCTAATCACACTTTTTTTTTTTCCAGTGTAAGTTGCCAGTCCTTTTTTTATGAAGATAACCTTCAAAATGCCTTCAAACTCACTACTGCTGAAAGTCTGTCAAGGTGAGCTTTCTCACAGAAATCAGATTAGTCCTCTTACCGCTTCTCACAGCAGGCTCTGAATCTTCAGAAGGTCAAAAGCAGAAGATCCAGAGCCTGAATCACAGTCAAGCCCCCACATCCTCACGAAGCCAAGGTGGTTCAGGGGTCTGGGTGCTGATCTGAAGATGCATTGCTCTGTTGCCGGACCTGGGCCAGTTGGACAAGTCACTTCAGGCTGACACGTGGAAGAAGTTAGCACAGCTCAACAAGTTACTGGACATCCCCTGAGCTCTAAGGAAAAGCAAGCTTTCTTAACCCTCCTCCATAGGAACTTCAGCGTTTCACCTCACGCTTGCAGGGAGCTCTTCCTGATGTGGCAAGTCACAGGTAAGATGAACCCTGTGGGAAGATTTCTGATGGCCTGCAAATGCAGAGAGAGTGGAAATCCCACTAGATGTCCCTCTGCCTCTTTAGGCACTTGCACAGCCTTAACGGTATGGACCGTGGCAGCTGTGCTCAGGTGCTGGACCTGTAAAATGGGATCAGTAGGTACTTCCCTGTTCCACGGAGCTTAAGGAAGGAGCAATACATCAACAGCTAGGAGATGCTTGGATACTGCAGTAACGGCACTTCATAAACAGCTCCTGTATATGTCTGATGGCTACCCTCGCAAATAACTACAGATTGCTAGATTCTGTCACACTTGTTTCTCATAAGAGTGTCCTTGCAGTTTCTCTTGTCTGACACCAACAGAAAGAGGAACAGCCTCTGGTCCTCTGATGCTGCAGAGGATGTCCTGACAGGCGCTGGAACTCTCTGTATGACCAAATACAATATTTGGTATCCAGCCCTTCAGGGGATACATGCTGACTATAAAGACTTCGGTGTCTGCTAACATTTTCCCTGTTTAACAAAGGTTTTCTGAAAATCCATTTCAACTTCTAGGCTGCTTATGAAGAATTTCTGGCTACTATTTGCACACTTACTGTTCCCACAGATGTTTGCAAAGACTTTGTGTGTGTGTGTGTGTGTGTATGTTACTTGCTACAACGTGAGGTACGTGAAAAGTAAATAATGGTGCGAAATTCAGGACATAATGTTCTTCAACACAAGGCAGTGGAAAATCATTTGGAGGTTGTATGTCACACGTACAGAGGTTTCCAGAGGTGCTGTCTATAAACTCTGTTGAAAGTCCTTGTCTTACAAAGGCTCCTATGCAACCAAAGTCCCACGTGCTCAAACCCTTCCAGTCGCATGAGGCTCCTCTGAGGCCAATTGGGCTATCGTTTTGGTACCATGGCCATTCCACTCAGATTTTAGAAGATGACTGAGTTAATCCTGAAGTGTATAGGCATCGAAAACCCATTGAAATCATTGACAATTAGACACTTAACCACACTAAAGAACTGGGATTTCGGATAGTGTATCAGGTGGAAAAGGGCACAACATCCACATTCAGAGACAAACGGTAAATGACAAAATGACAGTTGACTTTGTTATTATCCTAGAAACGGGATCAAAGTAATCAGTTGCACAGCAAATCAATTTGTGAACCAGCAGGGGCAAAACCCCCAAACAAATAAATGACTGCTGAATCGGATACAGCTGTGGAACCAGCAGTAGATTCTCATGCACGCGAGTCATCGGACAGTCTTGTGTGAGAATCGGACTCAAATTTCTTTTTCATAGCATTTTTCTGAGATGCTGTTAGAGTAGGAGGGCTCTCTGGAAGCTATCAAGAAGTCCTACCACCATTCATCAAAAAATGAAAAATGAAACTCTAAGCCAGAGAACGTTTGTCTTGTATCTCAGAAGCTAAACTCAGTTCTTCTGAGACAGTATCCCCGACACGAACCGTCTCTGCAGGGATCGCCATGTACTTCAAGACCCTGTGTTCTGGGCTCAAATGCTGATCTACACAGCTTTGAACTTTTGGTCTTCCACTGCTTCTGTCCTCCTTTGGCAGTCATCCTTGGCCATCTTATACAGCCAGCTCTCTGAATTTCATCCCACAGTCCCCCAAGCCCGGTTCTGTAGCTGAGGGGAGCAGCCGACATCAAACTTTCCTCCCTCCACCACTGGCGTCCAGCACCCGACTATTTGGCACCTTGGCTCCTCTGGAAGTGAATGTAGGCTTCCTTTAAAGACAGACAGATTAGAGGATTAGAGGACAGATGATTAAGTAACTAACCATCTAACTGTCCTGTGTTCTGAATAAACCAACTGTTTTATGGAAGGATAACGTGTGGTCATACAGCTATAAGCTGTATCGTGACCGGGCTGGGGTGAGAAAGGCACAGAGTTAGACTTGGCATCTGTAGCCTTGACTGACGTTTCCCATCTTTTGAATGTGAGGCACTCTTTAGACAAGGTGTTTTCTGTGATAATTGTTATTTGCTTACTTAATTCCTTATTGAAGGGACCCATCTCTTTTTGGTGATCTTACATCCCCTATCGCACTTCCGATGACTGTTGAAAATTATTTGGAAGTGACCTTAGTATAATTGTGAAAACACAATAGCTTGCCTACTAATGCTTCAAACAAGGCTGTATTAAATGTACTATTCACTTGTTTCATCTTGATACATGTAATAATTTCTGTGTGATTTTTTCAGGCTTACAAACTATTAGTAGCACACTTTACCCAGTCAATAAGTCAGGTAGCCCAACCCACCCTCACAAGCATATTAAGTGTAATTAAAGCTAAAGAGTGTTTACAGATATGTGCTTACTACTATTTCTGATACCAGGGCTAAGAACAATTTGCATATGAGATAGAATCCAGTGCTCAAGTTTGGGCCTGTAGAGCACATGACTTTCGCCGTTAGTTTTGAAAGCAGGGATTGCTTTCTGGGGTATTGGGATTACTTTCGCAGAGGCTGGGGACGGTTCTTGAAAGTAAAAAAAAAACACCTGCCTGCCCATGCCCAGCTTCTTTTCGAGACACCGTTTACGCGACAGTACTGTCCAAAGGCCTCGCTAAAAGGCAGAGCCTTGGGCTCCTGGACCCAGGAGTAAAAATGAGACCTGGGAGGCAGGGCAAGTAGCCGGCAGGGCAGGGAGCCAGAGGGCAGGGAAAAAGGCACCACCCCGGCACCTCTGAAGGAGGCAGAGGGGAAAGAAGCAATGGGACCGGGAGCCTCCGTTGCGGGGACCCGCCGCTGAAGGGCTGTAGCCAGAGTCCTGAGTTTGCCACTCAGTGTTTGGCATAGGCTTCTCTTCCTCAAGAACGCCGCAGAACAGCTCTCTCAGGTCATCGAAGTACCTGCTTACAGATCGCTGTGCCTTCTGCAAGGTACCTGACCTCGCAAAGGCATGTCTGCAGTAGTTGAGAACAGTGGCCAATTCACCTGAGCGGAAGGATACAGCGTAGAAGGCTCTACCCCAGCAAGCTTCTGGCACTAATAAAGAGCTTTCTGAAAGTCCAGCGTTTTTCTTTCCCCCTTGCTTTTCACTTAGGTCACAGCTTGGGCTTTTCTAGCAATGGCTGGGAGCCAAATTCCCTAAAACTGCTAGAAAGGCAGTTCTCATACTATTTACAGCATAACCGGAAGCCAGAATTAGCAGATATCTCATGAGTAAGCTCATTCTCATGAGATTTCTGGTCCAACTTTGCACACTGGAGGAGATAGAACTGTTGTAGCAGGAGCATGTTAAGCTCCATACAAATATTACATGCCCGGACCAGTGTATTGCTTTAAACTGAAATATTTTAATAAAAGGTGTGCCAGCTCCCAAGAAATAGAAGTGAGGGAGTTCCCTAACAACTAGGTTATCTCATGTTCTGGCAGGGAGAGCCTTTGAAAGCCACTTGGCTATGTACTACACATAGATGGGGTGAGAAAACAAGATGTTTACTAACTGCTTTTGATGAGGCAGTCCTTTTCCAGGAGATAAGAGATGTGGTTTTGATTTCTCCCACATTTTCCCGAACAGACATCTTCCTTTTTCTATATGAATATTTAATTATTGGGCTATGAGGAACAAAGAACACACACTCCAGAAAGGTCAGTCCATTGGGCTGCTTCTGCGTGCCAGCTTTGCTGAGGATCCCTCTGGTTTGGCCTCGGAGGTGAAACAAGTTGGGGTGAGGAGCCCACCCCACCTAGGAGAACAGGCGTGCTGATAGCTTCAGGATGTGGGGGTTTGCTGCATGCTCCCCACTACAAAAACTTCAGTGCTAAGGGGACTTCAACTAAGCCATGCACCTGGAGAGCTAAGATGCAGTAAGAATGAGTATTTCAGAGTCTCAGGGTGCTCAGCGTTGGACATGAGGACCAAATAAACACATCGTAGTGTTTTGGACCAAGGTGTGCTTCCCTTTTCCAGCTTCTCAATTTGCAGATCGGTGTCTGCATTTTGTCCCAATTTATTTTCAGGTAGCAAAAGTGAATACCACGCAATTATTCTAGGTGAACTCCCAATCTAAATTATCTTTTTCTTTAATCTGGAAGCACAAGATAAACCTAAATTCATAAGAGCTTCTTCTTGCTACATAGATACTTATTTGATGATTCACCAACACTTGAGGTTCTCATGTCAAACTTTAAAGCAATTTGAAATGATGAGTTATGAATTAAAACGGTATGGAAAAGTCAAGAGACACAGAGAACTTCATGGGCCTTCCTTAACAGCAGCAGCAAGACTTCCATTTATTTCAGTGTGTTTAGACCTAACTTTTAAATTGCGTTCAATGAAGAGGGCTTTTTTGTTACTGTTTTTGTTAAAAAGTAAGATCTGTTCCTATGTGTACTAAAGGCAAGGGCAAAATTCTTCTTTTTTTTTTTTTTTAAATAATATGTTTAAGAGCAGGATCAAACCTCTATTTATTTATACACCAATTAAAAAGCTCCATCCTTCCAGCTGGGAAAATGCTGTCCGACCATATTTGTTACGTACTGTACATTTTATTTTTGGAGCAGGGAGCTAACAGTAAGTTGAGAGGTTTTTTTCCCAGCAGAAAAGATACAGCGAATGTTTTTAGACATTCCTGGAATTAGATCAAGTTTTGAACTGGAGGCAAAATAAAGTAGCTCACATCTTGGGGGGGAAAAAAAAAAAAGAAAAGTAAACCTGTGCAATTATATTAGGTACACTAGTATTAACAGCAATTGTTGTCACTGTTATTTATTGACTGATACCTATCCCAACTGGCATTCATGAGGTAAGACTGATTTGCACCTACCTGAGAGACAGATCTCTGTGTTTTCAGGAAAAAAGTGGCAATTTTTCAGCAAATTCTTATTCACTGTTTCCAGCACATCAGTTTCAATTCTGCATCTCCCTCATGCTTGGTCTTCATAGTAGTCAGTACAGTGAACTTTTTTTATGGAAAAGCTTCTCTGTTGCAGAGTAAATTCTAAGCAAATGCTGCAGAATAGTTCCGTGAACCAGCTGGGATGCACATTTGTGATTTGCTTTAGAAACATAACTGCAGAATTTACATTCCTCAGGGAATGGGAACATTAGCTCTGATGACATTTTTCCAGTAAACCAGCTTGAAGTTCAAATATTTGCAGCAAAATGTTTCTGTTGACCACTGGGGTATGTGTGTGGATCACAACACTAATACAAATAAATGTTAAGTGAGTCAATGAGACAATTTCTGGAGCTAGCCAGGAAACAAAGATTCCGTTCCACACCTAAGACAAAACTGACACCATCAAGAAAAGCACTTTACACACCAGTGAAACTGCATATCCCAACAGAAGCTGAAATACAGCAGAAATATATGATGGCCATTTGCAAGTCAAGGGAGTGAAGGTTCATCAGTTAAATTATTTCTTTTGCCTCAGTTAATCTTTCTGGACGTAACAATCAAATCACGTTTTTTTGAATCACATTCTGGAAGGAGTTTTCTGAAATAGCTGTCTGACAGGTTCAGGACATGAAGAGGAGTGGGGTAGCTGAAGAAAGTACTATTTTTACACTGTGTTCACATGGTGTGGGAGTACCTGATGCATGAGCAAGCGCTCAGAGGAAGCAATGGCCGAAGCTTTTTATAACACCTACAGTAAACCCATGTAAACTCATGCCTCTAGCTAGTACTTCATTAAACCTGATACATTGGACCACCATATAAAGAGCTTGACGTAGTAAAATTCTGAGGAACTCCCATATTGCTAGTTGGGAAATGTCAGGACCAGTGAAACTTGACAAACATAAGAGCACCTTTCGTTTTCCTCAGTCAGTGATGCTGAGAAGTGAAAACTTTCAGCCGAAGGAGAGACAGCAGGACTCTTCAAAAGCAACTGGGGCTCAATCAAAAACAAGTTCTGAAGGAAGATTTTTGGACATGCAACCGGCACAAGTGTATTTGTGTGTATGACATCTGTGCTAGTAAAGCAGCTTAAATGCAATGGGTTCATTCTGTTCCCCCTACCCAAGAAAATCGCCAGCGCGCCTTCAGAATGACATTGGTATGAAAGCAAGCTCCAGCCTCACAGATGCGGTCTGCCTGCGCCTTCTCACTCTGCAGGAGAGGGCATTACTCCACCCCCAGGACTTTAGCAGGTTAGCAAAAAGAAGGCAATACACCCGAGAATGTCTTCATTATGAAAAATTTTAAATCTTGGCTAGTTTTTATTACTCCCAAAGCAAAAGCAGGTCATCCTTTCTTTTTAATGCAAGAAGCATTTTTTTATTTAAAATCTTCTAACAAAATTACGTGTTTGGGATTCTAAACCTCTGTAAAAATTCGCCCTTTCCCAGGCTGAGACAGGAAAATATCTTCCTCAAAAAAAGAGAGCTTTGGAAAGCTGGAAACATCTGAAATCAACACGTTTTAACAGACCACTGCGGTTCTTAATGACAGCAGACCCAAAAGATTTTTGCTACACTCAAGACGAAAAAACAATCCAATCTCAGTTCAGTATACCAGACTCATCTTTTTTAAATCTCCACAGATTGCTTGCTTTGGCAACCTGAGACAGGCTTTATAGTAGACATATCCTGGCCCCTGCCATTTTTTTCCAAAATCTTAAATTTCTTTTGTAGGAAGCATGAGCTGCTGGTGTGAGGAGGAAGAAGAGGAGCAGGTCCATTTGAGTTCTTTCCATGTCACTTGGTCTCCGAAGTTCTAGTCAGTTTTTGATACTGTCTTGTTTTATCAGTGCCAGACATGTCGGTTTACCGATTTTATTAAAGCTAACCTAACCGTGTGGTCCATCACCAACCAAACACCCTTGTGTTGAATCACTGGGATCGTGTAAAAAAAAAAAAAAAAGTGCTCGAAAACTTGCTCATTAACTTCTCTCAAAGTTTAGCATTTGTATAAGCAGGAGCTCGACTCCGCTGCTTTGCAGTAGGAGAGACATTTATTGTTTGTGATCTGATATCTCATAAGCACCGCTCGAAAGGAGGCAGTGGAAAAGTTGCTTAAATATCCCGGCCTGCTAATGTGTTGATCCTGCACTGAGTTGTGCTCTCCCCCTGCCATCTGGTCCGTGAGGAGTCAGAGCACCGTAAGAGTTCTTCGTTTCAGCCTGCCAGATCGAAAGGCACTTTTATCTGGGAGAAACGTGCCCTCAGGGGGAAACGCTAAGAGATAAGCCTTCTGCTAAGACTGTGCTTGCTCACACGCTGGCATCACGGACAACATTCAGGAGGGCTGAAGAAAAGTAGGATTAGAGTAAAACTGCTGACACAGGAATGAGATGCATACAAGGCTGTTGGTCAAATAACGCATTGCCTAAATTTGCATCTATTCCAGGTGCATGCCATGATCGGTCTCCACAGGGGGTAAGGGTGAGCCAAAGGGAAGCAGATCACAGACTTTGCTTTTGATATCCATGGATTTGGTCGCACAGCCACACACGAGCATGACCTTAGGCTACCGTGTGGACGGGGCATTTCTAAGAGGTAGATGCATCTTCACAGCCTGGGTGAGCCAACGGAGCACCGGGCAAGGATGCCAGTGCAGGCAGCCAAAGGGCTTGCTCAGCCAAGAGCTTCTACAGCGGCTGCCTCCATCATACAGCCTGAGCCTGAAAGGGCAAAATTTGGGCAAGGGGAGCTACTGCTAGAGCTGCAGCAAAGCCGGTCGAGAGCCGGAGCGGGTTCCTTGTGTCCGTCCCACCATTTCCAATGCAGTTTTGTGGAAGTAGTAGAGCAGCGTTACCCCTGCACCCATCCAGCTGCTTGCTAGACCCCAGCACACGCCCCAGGGGTTCGGCTGCCTGTGCGCAAGGCCAGCTCGGCTGTGGCGCAGCTGTGTGACCTTGGATCTGACGGCCGGGAAAGAGCTGTGTGGGAAAGAGCCGGGAGAAGCCTCGCTGGGAGACTCTCCTCCTCCCTTGGGAGCCACCTTTAAGCCCAGGCCCTCAGTCTTGGTCCTTGCATGAGTTACACAGCAGCTGTGCCTGATCCTGGCCGTGCACCTCACTGATCCGGACCTTGACTCCACACCGGGGTCCTGCCTTGTTTCCCCAGGCTTGTCTGGCCATCATTGACCTGCCAGCTGCTCCTGCCCACCTGCGTTCAGGTTCACTGACCCGTCACGTTCCGGCGCTGCAGGACTGCACCCTGGTCGGTGACACACCGCCCTGCGCCTTGGCGTCACCGTCAGCTCCCAGATCACCTTCCCGTGGGGAGCAGTCCTCTCCTGCTGCTCCCTGACACCCTTAAGCTCTCTTGCTGTAGCTGATGGTGGGGACTCAGGACAGAGAATAGCTAAGCCAGGTTTATTTTTCACTGGTCCACTGGATTTAGGGACCTCATTCTGATGCACGGTAAACAGAAGAGACCCACTGTATGTACATTAAGGGTGGGAAAGGCTTGCTCATCTATTTTTGCTATCAGTAAAGTATTGTTCCCTGCAGTGTATTCTCCAGAGATACGTCCTGCTCATCTTCACATGACCGAGGGACTGCAAATTTCGTCATTTCCTATGGAGACTATCATACAGCCTAAAAAAATCTTAGCATTAGGAAATACTAAGAAAGCAAGCATCTTCTGGGGGGGAAAAATGTAATCAGAAGCCTGTGTATTGAGCTGCTGACCCAGTAACAGTTTCTGTGTTAAGCCGGGCAACATTTGTTAACTCTGTGACCCATGGACCACTGGAAGTGTGGCCCATAAAAATCCCAGAGAAACCAACCAACTTGTTCCAGGGACCAGAAGAAGAGCCCAGCTCTCCCATTGCCAAATGCACAAGGACCACCGAAAGCCGTAGGAACTAGGATACCTGAGTTGACGTGTCTGTACATTCCTGTCCCTCTGAAGACTCGACATGGGCTCCTAAGCAACTTGGGGACCTCCACGGATCTACCTGTTGCCTTGTGGTTTGTTGCAGTTGTGGTAAAGGTGTATTTCAGGCAAGATTTCATGGATGTTCATAAAGACAGTTTGCTGTTTAAGGAGAACTATCCACATGCGGTTCGTGAGGACCTGATCATCAATGAATTTTTCTGTGGTTTGACCTGTATAGCAAAAAAATAAAGTCTTGTGCAACCACTTGTTTTCTTGTTTCAGTGGCCAACTCAACCTGACATAGTTGTCCTCTAATATCCTTCCCCTTTTAAGGCTATACACTTTTTATCTCCTATGGGCACAGTATTTTTTAAGCATTATTGCTGCAAGAAGCGGAGAGAAAAGAGCTTTCTTTTAAAGGCAATGCAGTGCTTGCCTGGAAGCCCCTCACCCAGTCCCCGTCCAAGCGTTGGACGGTATGTTTCTTTAAGGCTGGTTATGTGTTCATGTAACAGGGCAAGTGCATACGTGAAACAAGCTTTTGCTGAAGCTTTAAGTCTGCGGGGGAATTTTCTAATGATCGTTTTTAGTTAATAGGCACAAGTTGTTAGCCTGAGCTGGGAAAGCCTTTTTTTTGTGTGTGCCAATTCCACCCTCTCTTTTTTTTTTTTGTCATGGATTTAGTTCCCACAGCTAATGCACCTAATAATGAGACTGGGCAAGCGAATGCCAGCGTAATGATATGGAGCTTGTTTGGCCCTGACAAAGAACACAGAGAGCGGCTGGATGGCCTAAACGACAGGCCAAGGGCTCTATTCATCCCAAATGATCTCTCGCCTTGCATGCCACCGACTCCCACAGAAGGAAGGCTGCACGGCCGGGCTGCACCTCAGGGTGGGAGAGGTGTCTAGCAGGGACTCAGCTGCGCCCCACAATGTCCCCCGAGCCCCTGTCGTGGGGTTTTTCACTAAACGGGGGTCAAAACACAGAAACAATCAAGGGTTAAGCCCTTGACTGAATATTTTAATCGCTGTTTCCTAACACACATACACACCGGCCAGTTACAGAGTGGGGAAAACATCCTTTAAAACTTACCAGGCAGGTTACAAGGACCTTGCTCAGCCCCAGCTCCCCCAGCTTCGGTGGAAAGCAGGGGGTGGTATTCTCTCTTTTTAAGTAGCATTTTCCCTTCAGTGGTTTTTCTCTCCCCTTCCCCTCCTTTTTCAGACTGAGTTAATAAACACCTAGCAACTTACTCCGTGGCGTGTGTGTGCAAACAGCTCCCACTGAGCCAGTGAAAACTGCTCCTGCAAGAATTCGATTAGAGCCTTTTCCACCTCGACCTCCCAGAGCACTCCACAAAGGAAGGTGGTGTTCCTGCGTACGGTCCGTTTCACCGATCAGGCCAGCCCAAATCCCTTCCCATGGTTCATGTCCCGCCAGCGACTGAACTGATGGGACATGAACCAAGCCTCCTAACTCCCAGCTGTCTTCTGTTTCTGCGGCTTGGCTTCAGTTTTGCATGCGTGGCAGCCCACCTAACCCTCCTCACCGCAGGGAGCTCGGAGCGTGCGAGAAGACCAGGTTAAATTACTGTGGGCACAAAAGACATTGGGGTGGGGTAGGGCTGGCAGCAGACGAAAGCTTAGTTGTGTCCTAGAAGACCCCTTTAGGACTCCTTCTCTTTAACAGGGATCAAAACAGAGGAGTTTATTATGAGCTAAGCCTTGAGGTGATAATCAGAAATATTTTCTAGTACATAAAATATTTTCTAAATGGTACATTTTGCCATAGATAACATTTTTCTGAAAATTTCTCTTCTTGCAGAAAAATTGCCTGATATTTTAATAAAAAAAAGCAAAATTTGTTTCATCATCTGTAGATCTTCTTTCAAGAAGGAGAATTAACAGAAGAAAGTCCACCTAATACCCTCATTTTTGTTCTATCAACATATTTCATAGGAGCAAACAACATCTGTTTCAAGTAGCTCTACGGATAAGTAATTTGAGAGAAACCATTTACTTTAATGTATTTTACTGCTTACAGAATATCTTCCAGCAAATGGTCATATTCTCCATACTGTACGAAAATATTCAGCACTGAGGAGATTTTTGAATAATTTACGTACTACTGCATTATTTTAAACAGGTTTCTCTCTTTGCTAGAGGAAATAAGTTGCTTTGGTGGAATTGGTCCGCTGAGTCTATGGCATATGTTTCTTGTCCCCAGCTGGATGACCACATTTCCCCTGTGAACATAGATACTGACCTAACCAAGGCTGAAATTTGTACAGACTGGTTGTTTGCGATAAATAAACTTAACTGTGTGAATGCTCACAGAAAGCTGAAATGAGTGGGATACTAGTACGGCGGAAGCAAAGTCATGTACAGATTTTAATGAATGCTCATGGAGAAATGTGTGCAGAACCGGTTTGATCGGAAAGTATCTGGCGAGATGCTGCTATGTACAATCAGCACTTGACACATCGACAGGACCTCTGTAAAACCGCCTTGCACGCTAATTACGATTTCGTTATCAGGCAGCGGATAAATGCCATTACACAGATACATTAGGTTCCTTGCTTCTCTGTGAAGAAAAATACTAATTCAAGCATTACCTGTGGTTATGACAGGCAGGTCGATTGCACATGAGGTTATGGATTCTGCTTTGCTACTACATGCTCTAGAAGGAAGCTCTCAAGAAACAATTGTCTGTGTTAGAGGTAGTATTTGAGGTGTAGCATTATTGTTTTTTTTAATCAGAGCCTTCTACTGTACACTATAAAAACCCCTATTAGCATTTTCTTTTCAGATGCTTTTCTGCACCACAGCTGCTATGACTCTGCAGTCAGGAAAGCAGAACTGGTGTGACTGCAATTCAGGAAAGTAGCTGAAAAGAGAGGAGGAAAAAAAAAATAAGGCTTTCTAAGACAGCTAGAAGAAAGCATGCCAATTAAATTTTTAAAGAGAGACAGAGGGTGGGAAGAAAAAAGAGCTAAAAAGCTGGAGGAACCTGGGGAAAGTTGGGGAGGGGAGAGGGGAAGGAGCACAAGAGAACCATAGAAATGAGAAATGGGATGAAGGACGAAGTGATGAAAGTGAAGGCACTGTACAGCAGCAGCGCACACATTGAACCCAGTTACTGAGGGAGAAGAAGGAAAGGAGGAGCAGAAGAAGACACGTGATGAAACAAGGGAAGAAAAGTCTGTGCAAGGGAAGAAGGGAATCCACACAGAAAGAAGAGAGAAAGCAAAGAGGAACGTGACCAAGACAAGAACCCTTTCTTAGAGTAGTGCTCTCTTACCGAGCAGGGAGGCAGGGGGCAAGTGGGAAGTGATATGCAATTTGTGTTAATGATGCAGTGGGTTCCCCGCATGCGCACAGCCTGTATAGTTCACTGCAAATTTAAGTGATCAGGACTCATTTAAGCTGCATTTCTATGATTTGGTAGCATGCTTCTGAAAAGGCAATCTAATATTAAGAGCATTTTACTGAAATGAACACAAGAAGACTCATCCTTCATCATAATCATGTTAGAGTGAATACTATGGCATATGCCAAGAACACACCAATGTTAATATTATTTTAGAAAATCCTAAATAATTTGCTACAACCTCTTAAGCTAGTACAATGAGGAAACATAGCTCCTTTTCTTCTTAGGACAAGCCTCACGTATCATTCAAAGCAGTTAGTTGCTTAACCTTACTTACAAATAATTTAATCAAAGACGATGTGATTTTTTGTGCCCGTAAGGCTAAGCACATACAGAAAGATTTGCCAAGTCACAACTTAGACTCCCTGCCACCAAATCAGCCACTTTCCATTAAAACCTTCAGAACCGCATATTAACTCTCAGGCATTAAATGATAGATCACATACCGATACTTATTTTCCTAACTACCCGCTATTCCTTCTGTAAGAAAGTCTCGGAAGTTAGGGCTGATAAAAGTAAGACTGGAAGGTTACTGATTTTGGCAAGCTTCACAGTTGTGCTTAAAGCTCGGGAAGGATGGTGCTTTCCTTCATCTTCTGATGATTAAGGAGCAATATCAGAAGCAAGAGAATAAATACATCCCAGGAAATACCCCTTACAGAGACATGTATTTCCAACAACTGCTGAATTAGAATACAAAGTTCCATTTTGAAAATTCTCTAACCTACTAAAGATTTTAAATTCTAATAAAAGTCAAAGAGATTTGGGGCCTTTTCCCCACTTTCTTTTCAGGAATATAATTGGCACCTAGAAATTCTCTTCTCCGTGTATACCATGTATTTTACTCAATCATTAGCCTTGTATTGCAAAGGAACTTGATACTAAGCCTTTGGCTGTGATTGTCTAAGCTAAATTTTTCAGGTGTGTAGGTGCTTAAAAACAAAGATGAACATTAGTAGGATCTAGAAAACCCTGTCAAGGACAGATCATCAAAAATTATATTCCTTCCCCTCAAAAGAACCCAAAACCAAATGCGTGAAGAAGTGTATGCAGATGGACTGGTGCACGCAGCCAAACATGTGGTTTGCTTGTGGTGGAAGATCTTTGCCTGCTCTTCCTATCCTGGCAACCATAAATTCTGATTTCCCATGAGAGGTGGCCCATAGTCACATATGTAGCATATACAATCTGAGAATTTTCCCTTTTTGAGGAAAACTTTGAAATACTTGATACTATTTCCTGTGCTTTCTGAGGATTTCACAGTAGCTCAAAAACACCCTTTACAGGACAAAAAAACAGTAAAGGAAAACCAACCATCATCTGATTATACTCTCACACATTTTGAGGACAGACGAGAACACCAGTCCGTATAAGCCGGCCCTATTGCAAGCCCCAAAATTTCACCCATTCCTTAACCCTGACTTGTCAGAGAAGAATGAAGTGTGGTCACAGCACCAGGGTCTTTGAACACAACCCCCCAACACCACATGTGAGTCTCCAAGAAACCACAAGTTTTTATCAGCAGCACCTTTTTTTGATCTAGCACTTCTCGTCCAGAACTCCCAACTTCTCCCAGTAAGGTCAGTGCCTTCTCCAGTGCCCAGACAGGAAAGCAGAGGGATAGGAAGGCGTACGGCCTGATTAGCCTAGGAATGGTACTGAGCTCCTGTCCTCCTCTTTCTGCAACCTTCCTGTGCTCTGGTATCTGTACGGAGTATAAATACATGATCCACTTTGCTTCTGCGGCACCAGAAAATCTGAAAGATTTCTTTTTTTTACCTGTCTCCTACGTTCACTGTCCCTTTTCTTCCTTTCTTCATCCTCCTCTGACTTTATACATTTTTACCACTGTAATACAAGTTAAGGATTTGTGTTACAAGATCTGTACTGCATAAGCAGCCTTGCGATTGCAGATGTCAGCTAGACCTGTACGTGTTGTAAATTGGTATGTATCTGCTAATGATTAGGGCAGTTTAAACAATCTGAAGATCCTGCTGACTTACCACCAAGTTCCTCTGCAGCAGGAGGATAATAATAATTGTGTATAGTATGTGGTATGCGTGGAGCACAGAATTTGCAGGCATTAATGTTTCTTGGAGGATGCTGAAGCACTCAAAAGAAAATGAGTCATTACCTTACAACAGTATTAGGGAAAGAGCTACTTCTGTTGGTTTGAGGCTTGTTAAACTAAAGCACATGTTGAATGGAAGCGGTAGCTCTGAAGGGAACGTCTCGAACATAGCTGGAATCACAGCACAGCCATGTAAATCCTTTGCACGCTGGTACCAAGAATAAATATTTATTAAGCCTTCCTTAAAAAATGTAACAATTGTTTTGCTTATCACTATTGTAGATTGCAGGATGTCGTGTATAAACATTTACATTCTCTCATTGTTCCCACCAGTGAGTATTTGAATTTCACTGTAAACAATGGCTTTGCGTTTGGTGGGGAACGTCAAGTTTCACATCCCACCGGCGGTGGCAGGCGCAGCCGTTCACCTTGCGAACGGGGGTGCAGGCAGCCAGCCAGCCTGCCAGCAGCCTCCCGGCTCGGGAGAGGCACCTCTCCGAGGAAAGCTGTCTCCAGGTGGGGAGGGGGTCAGCCTGCACAAGGCTTTGCTCATTGCGCATTCGTTGCAATGCGCTTTGCAGCGCCGTGCGTGCCACAGGGATGGGACACCGCACAGCCCCTCAGAGAGTAGCTCCTGGCAGAGTAGCTCTGCTGCGGCGCCGTTTGAAGCAGCCGTTGAGAAACGACAGGATCCAAGTTGTCCTGCCTACAAATGCCTTTTCTGGGGCTCCCTCAGATTTCCCACCCAGCTCGGTTTAACCGCAGCCTGGGATGGCAAGACGGGAAAGGGAGGCAGCTTCTGTGCTCCCCGTGCCTGGCGCAGGGAGCCTCTGAGTTATAGCTGCTCCTTTGGCCAGAGGAAAAAAAATCTAAGGAACAGACCGTTGAAGGTACGTGGGCACCTAAAGGCGTAGCCAAACACCCACAGGATTTTTCAAGAACACCTCAGCTGCCTCGGCGCTTTCAGAAAGCTCTCCTAGTGCCTATCTGCATCTTTAGGTGCCTACATGCCTTTGAAAAGTTGGCCTTTAGCCCCTTATCCTTATAAAAGTATTTCCCCTGGAGTAAATGGCTGGCAATTAGTTTAAGAACGAGGCGCTCCCTTTTAAATCCAGTACAAATAGCTAGAGTAGATAAATCACCACAAGACCAGTGACTCCAGATAGACATTTTGCCAAAGTAACTCATAAGAATATAATTTTTAAGCTGCCTGACTATGTTAATGCATGGATAAAGTGTTTAAACGCTGTACAGAAGGATTTTAAATATAGTGCTCACTTAGCAACTCTTTTCCAAAATTAAGGTAGTAATGTCAGAATTAAGGAGTGTTAAAAAGAGGTTTCCTGAAAACTGATTTCCCGAATGGCTTACTGAGTCACAGAAGTGAATGAACAATTAGATGTTTTAAATAATAAAAATCTGATAACACAGAAAAAAGACGGACACGAGATCCATTACCTAGCTGAGGCTAGGAAGGAAGTTCCTTCACAAGCACAGTGGTGATTGCACGGTGTTCTCCGTGATAATGTATGTTACCAACTCTTTTCAAAGATATCAAACTAGACAGATACCTGATCAGATATAATGTGATAATCCCCACAGAGCTGTTTTTCACAGGTACTTGAGTAGTAATTGTATGTTCTCTGCACGCTAAGCTGCTGTAATTCTCCGAAGTGATTAGGTTTGGAAGTTCTGAGACCTTTTTATGTGCTGCAGGTTTTCTGCAGCTGAATGAACAGTCTAGAGTTTGTACTGGACTTCTAATCCCTTTTGGTGTTACGAGAAGAACAGCAGAGTCCATAAACCAGGGCGAGAAAAGGTAAATGCATCTTCACTAAGAGATCATCATTACAACCACATCAGAATATAGTAATTATTTCCTGCCAGAAATATGCAAAGGAATGGAAAAACACTTCTCGGAAATTGTCATTATGTTTTTGAACTTGAAGTTACAACAAACACACAAAGAGAAAGCAAATATAGTGTACCCTTTCTGCATCAGCTCTCTATCCAGGGCAGCGTGTGCTCCTTTTTTATAACAGGGCAACGATGCTTTTCCTGCCCATCTGCCATCTGGGAGGGAAGAGAAAGGATATCGTACTTGCCTTTCCCCCACATTTACTAAGAAGCTGTAGTAGAGCAAATGAACACAAAAGAGGCAAGGAGGCACCTGGACCTCCTGAGCGTGACGGACTCTTTTTGAGGATGGATGTGTAAGGCATGAACACACTTCTCAGTATATGGTTAGTCTAGGCCACACGCTTCTCTTTCCAAATAGCTCAAGTTAGGGGATGAACTGGAGAACTTTGCAAACAAGCAGGACAGCATGATGGGAAGAATTCACCATGGCAGTGCCCATACTTCCCAAAGTACACCTCACATCACGGATCACATGTGCTGGCTTTGACTACTACAGGCACATTGATACCCTATGGATTCTTAAAAGAGGCTCTAATGGAGGCACAAGTGAGTTCATCTGCAGAACAGAGGAAACAAAGAACAAGAAGAGTCCAATACAGCTTTGTGATTGCTTGTGCCAAGATCCTCAAAACAGCAGAAACCCAGTAGCAGAGAGGAAGTAAATCAACTAAGGATGGCTAATTTGAACACCAGTTCCCTGGGTATCGTAGCAATGGTATCCATTAAGACAAAGATTGTCCCTCCTTTGATTAGCAAGTCATTGTTTTACTTACTTAACCAATCCTATTTTCTACAATTTTTAGCCAACACACTGTTTCTGAACAACTTCATTCACACAGTCAACATTCACATTCTCATGGAGTGGCTACCACTGGCCATCTATAGCACTTGGGATTATTTCCATGCTGCAACTAGATAACTGGGAATATAAATGGTAAAATTCATTTAGAGGCTTCTGGACAAATAGTTGTTTGTGTTAAGAAATGAGAAAATCTGTGTTTCACACTGTCTTTGCAAAGTCATAGAATCATAGAATCATAGAATCATAGCATTGCCTAGATTGGAAAACACCTGTAAGATCATCTAGTCCAATTGTTTAACCTAGCACTGACAAGTCCCCCACTAAACCACGTCCCTAAGCACTAC
>JAVKLA010000024.1:6952748-6985618 GCA_034782735.1 Sagittarius serpentarius
CAAGCAGATCAACCCTTCCACCCAGCTTGGCGTCGTCTGCAAAAATACTGAGGGTGCCCTCGATCCCCTCGTCCAGAGCATTGATAAAGATGTCCTTTGAATTAGCAAATGTTTCCCCAGCCAGAAATCATACTTGTTTTCAAAAAGGTATTTCTGAATCAGTTGGTGTCATACCAGTTCCGGCTCACAGGTATGCAAAGAGAAAAAAGACACGTATATGTCAACAAGTTAATTCTGACAAAAGAGGTGGGGGGGAATATAGAAGGTATTGAAATACGCTCAATATACTAAACTATCTTGATACTTCTGTGACCTATCATTACCTCCCGCCCAACCACTCGTTCCTCTTGTGCATTCAGTGCACCTTCTCTTAAAGTTTGTAAGATCTGTGAAACGGTATGTGCTGGCTGTGTAGAGTGGACCCTGATCCGGGTGAGCTCCCTTGGCATTGCTGCAGTACAAACATTATTAGTAATAATAGCAACAAAAATACCAAAGTTTACATTCATCTCTATTAATGCTCATTGCCAAAGATTCCCAATGACCACCAGTTATAGAAAAAAAAACCTTCCAGTTAATTCAGGCAGTCACAGATGACTAACTGCTAAGGAGGAATGAAATCCATTAACAAATGAGGACAAGGAGGAGGAAAGTTATTGCTGAATTAAAATGAGCAACAATGAACTCCTTTTCCAAATGTATCATCAGCTCCAGAAGATGGACAATAAGCCGGAGTTCTTTGTAAAGGAATGAATATCCTGTGAGTATAAACTGTTGGTAAATGGCAGGAAAGAGAGCTCCTGGCACTTGTGAACATGTATAAAACATCTGGAGCTGGTGATAGGCGTACCAAACCTCAGCTGACATACAGCACATAGTGACACTATGGATTTCAGATGGTAAGTAGTCTGATGCAATTACAAAATCAGTGGATGAGAGGGTGTGGGAGATATATTTGGATTTTAGTCCATCATGTGTTTGTCTAGTGAAAAAAAAAAAAAAAAAAAATCAATAGTTCTTCAAGTTTGCTGGAAATTGAATAGTCTTGCCTGGACAGAAAACCCACTGAAATCCACTGAGATCGTATTTACCTTGCTATAGTTTTAAACATTTTGGCTGCGCAAACCTGATGCTGATTTACATCTTCTGAGATACCAGCCCCATTTCTAGAAAGTGTCCAAAAAAATAGAAAAACGCTGAGCGTGGGAGAAGTCTAATGGGTTGATTTGGTTTTGGTTGCATTTCAAGAGTGCCCAAAGGGGGAGAGAAGCAAAAAAATGCTGTAGTATGAGTTGTGAGTCTCTCCACTTCAGGACAAGAAGGGATGAATGAATGAGGAGAGAGGGAAATAGTTCAAAAGAGACAGTGCCATTAAAAACAGAGATAGGAAATAAAATAACTTTGTTTGGAAACATGTTTTCTTTAATTAAGAACTTTCCCTGGGTTTTTTTGACTGATTACATTACTGGGGAAAATAGTCTGGGGTACTTAGAAGAGAAGAGATGATGGGAAACCAACATGAAGGAAAAGACCTTGGGAGAACAAAAGAGAGAGACGTCGTGGACAAGAGTTGTGACAGCAAACTTCTCTTTACTGAACCATAACCATGACGAGATCGAATGGCTGGAACAGGAAGCAAGGCCAGCTTAACAAATAAGACATAACGTCAGGGCTAATAACGGCAACCACTTGCCAAGGGAACTGGTAGAGACTCCGACATCATAAGTATTTAAGTCAAGAATGTTTTTCTACGAGCTTTGCTTTCACTTTTCTGAGGCGTACGGGCTTTCTGCAGAGCAGAAGAAAGCTCTACAGCCTGCACCATACAGACGATCGCAATGGTCTTTTCTGGCCTTGTACCACGACTGCAAGACTTTTAGCCCTGTTGCTGGGAACGCCGTCCTCAGGTGGATCCCTCGCAGTGGTCAGTCACACCTCCCGGCCCCATTCGCTGGCTGCTGAAAGCTCTTTGGAGCGAACTGAAACCCAGGCGGTCTCCCAGAGAAGGCCTTACCTGAGAAGAATACTTACACCATAAGCTTCATGGTGGGTGCAGAGTACACAGGGGCGAGGGCTGAAAGACACCATGATGAATTCACAGCTCCTTGGTCGCTGGCACAGCTTCCAGCTCCCTGCAGTAGTGCCAGGACTCTAACTACTGAAATAACTGCAATTCGAGTGAGGATGACTGTCTTTCCCGAGAGTCGTAAGGCTCCTCAAAAGAACACTCCTCTCCATTTCTCAAGCTGTGGACAAGATTTTCTTCCTGTTACTAGAGCTATTCAGCACAGCTTCATAGAAACACTTGGAGCAACACTGGTGTAAAGCATGTGCAAGTGACAGAGAAACCAAGCCTCTTACGTTCAGTCTTCCCCGCTCAGAAAAGAGGACAGCAGCAGAGGCTCAGCGTAAGGATGTGGTGTGTGCAGTGGTGGCCTCAAACCACAGAGTCCGGTTACAGGCGCATACTTCAATGCAGAACAAACCACGGTTGGAGAATTTTTATGCTGGAAATGTGCTTCAACCTTATACCAAGAGAATAACCTTCTGTGAAACCCAGATATAGATTCGAATTTACTGTTCCTCCAAAGCATAGGTATGTTCAGCAACCTCTGTATTTCCTTTTGGTATCATTTTCTAGTTACCTAGCACTGAAAAGGAGTATTTGTTTATGTAAATGCCTTGGCTACTTTTCTGATCCTACCTCGGGAAGAGTTGTCGTTTTATTTATTTAATTTTTTGTGTGTGTGAGCAGGCGTCTCCCCAAGCATACTCACATACTTTAGGCACACTATTTCTGCCCTTCCTCATCTGCCAGCAAGCAAATCTGGCTCCCACATTAGCATTTGTTCTTACCTTGTGATAGCTTGTTTACCAATCTAGCCCAAAGCATGCCATTCCCCTTGCCTTTGTACCACGCTTCTGGTCACGTAAGCACCACGGCCACCAGCAGAGCTACGATCCAGAGCTCCGGAGACACAGATCCTCATCGGTCCGGCTAGGGAGTAATGAGGGACGGGCTTGCATCTGCGTACGCTTCTCACACATAACAGTGCCGTGTAACAGATTTTCAGACCGGGAGGTTTCATTATGATCATCTAAGGCTGCAGAATCCAGGCAATAATGTCAGTATTAAGGCCAGAGCGTCTGGCTAAGTTAGGTCAAATCATTTACAGTTATCCGGGGAGGCAACGAAGACCCCCTCAGCACTGCCCTGAGAAGCTCTGCCAACAGTTCATGCCCCTCCTTGTTAAAACTGTGCATCTTATTTCAGACGTGACCTATCCAGGGACCTTTACAACGACTGGATTTTGTTATGCTTTTGTCTACGTCATCAAACGGTCCTCTCCATCTGCAATTATCCCCCCCTCACGGAGGTGCTCTCAACCGTAATCAAATCACCGTTTCACCTGCAGCAGGCGGCTGGTGGGTTTCTCCACCCCAGATCACAGGCTGGCACCAGCACCTGTGACTGTAAGTATCGCACCCGAAGCGTCTTCTTCCTAGGCTTGTCCCTGCCCGCCAAACCTCCAGCTCTCCGGCAGCAGCAATAGACTGAACAGTGCCACGCTCCGGCCACCACCGCGGCTTAACGGGGAAAAAGGAGCATGTGTGCGTGTGTGTGTGTGTGTGTGTGTGTGTCCATGGGATCTGCTGGTTAAATGTTTTCCTTTCCCAGGGGATATATTTGACATCAAGATAAAGGGGCAGCGTGGAAAACAAACTTACTTTTTCCCCCCGCCTCTCCTTGGAGTTTGGTATTGTAAAACAAGCTGCGCTAGCTGAGATTCTTTTTGAAAGCTCCTGGTTATCTTAGCAGCTGTAATATAAACCACGATCTCCTTGAAGTATCTCCCTGCCACAGCTCCCTTCCTAGTGGGGGGTGCAGAAGGAACACATACCATAGCATTCATGGGGAATAACATATTTTTTTGTAAGTTCAGGCATTTTTTTAAGCCGGCTAATGCAATACTGTATACGTTTTCTTTTGGAACTCTGCTAAACCTGCTAGTTACATATGTGCAAAATGTGATAGGGTCCATCTCTCTGCACCTCGTTAACGGTATCTCCCCTGCCTTTTGTTTCGGTCATGACGAACTACAGTGGGAAGTAAAAGGGGTGATGGTTATGAAGTGTGTAGGTGAAGGGCATAATCAGAGTGGTTCTGCATGAGTGTTGCTTGTTTTGATGTTAAGGCTGTTTGAGGTGCCTCCTGCTGAACCATGTCCCATGCAAGCCAGCTCACGCCTGTGTGCTGCAGAGGAAACATTCCTGTAGTTTTGACACCCTGCAGGGATGATGCCTGGAGTACCAGCACCTGTGTGTTAGGAAGTCACAAGACTTCCAGCTGGTACCTCTTGTGGTTGCCCAAGGGAACCTTCCTCCTCTTGCAAAGCTCTGGCCTTTGAAGGCAAGGGACCTGGCCCCATGGGGAGGCTCAAAGAGGCGTTTGGGCTGTCTGGCGGGCAGTGATCTCCACACCCCTGTTCCTTAAGCCACTCCAGTTTTTTTCTTCCTTCTCAGGTTCCTCCTCTGTGGGTGTGAAAACCACTGGCGAAGAAAGGGAAGTGGAGGTGCCAGGCTGGAGAAGACATTGGCTCCCCCTTCTGCAGCTGGTTTGCCACTACAAGCAGTAGCCAAAACCTTCCCCTTTCTTCGAGAGCTCCGGGCCCCCCTGGCCAGTCTGGGTGCGACGTCCCCAGCCATGCAGCGGCGGACGCCCTGCGCCGGGTCAAGCCGGAAGGCACAGCAATAAAGAAGGAGCAGGTCATGGAAACCTGTTTCCATTATGGTGCTTGTAAATAGCCTCCCAGATTATCTTCTTGATTATCATACTCTACCTGTGCTGTTTCCATCTCCGAGGAGCCGAGCGCTTTTAAACCTTGCAGCAGCGCTTCCCGGGGCAGAAAGTACCTGCGGGGGCAGAGGGCCAGCAGAGACCCGGCGCGAGGGTTTCGGTGTCTCTGGCAGAGGGTTTCTCCCCCTTCCCAGGGAAGTTCATTCTTGACTTCCTAAGAGCACCAGGTGAAGGAGGGGTGGCAGATCTGGAGACCACCCCTCAATCAAGTGCACCATTAGTTACCCTCCTAAAAGCTACCTCTTAGCCCAGCTTACTCTATAACCTGTACTTTAAGCTGGGTCCTACAACTGAAGGTCTTTTTCTCTGGAAAAGAGATTCTTCCCTCTTTCAACTCCTTCAATGAAGGAAATAAATGAGTAATGCTTTCAAAGCTACCCAAGTAACTCGGGAGCTTGTATCCCATTGTTTTTCATGCTAAGCAATTCTGATTTTTTTCTTTTTTTTAATTAAACTTGGCCCAAAATCTCATTTCCCAAAATAATTAAGGTGGTTCGGAGCCAGAAAGTCTAACTGTACATTGAATTTGGTCTCATAAGTCACTTGCATGCTTTGGAAACACTAACCTTGATGTGGCAGACACAGAGTAACTGGCAGCACTGGTTACAGGTTGTTGCTTTTTTTACCTAATTCAGTGACGGGACTAGAGGGCTCAAACACCACCAGGTTAAAGCACCTTAGCTGAGCCAAGGTAGCTGGCTATGTGCATATGCTCTTACTCCCTGGCCAGCACGAGACGAAAAGTGCTTAACTCCTGCCACCTTTTTCTGAGTTTTAACGTAACCTGGTTTAGCTGACGTTTGCCACAGGCTAAGAGGGTGCACGCAGCCGCCACCGTGCAGACAACAACCATTAAATCATTAAGCAGCGGTATCTGCCATGCGTCTGTGCTCTTCCCTTCCAGTCTGGTCCTCAGGCTGGGTCCCTCTAGCCCTGCGGGACCCACCTCCAGCGACCTGCTGGGACCTCTCCAAGCTCAGCCAATGCATCCCGCATTGGCGTGGATCCATTTCAGCAATGTCAAATCAAAGTGCTTTTGTCGGCTCCTCAAATCAGGGTGAATTTTTCCTTCATTATGTGTAGCGATGGCTTACCTTTCTTCCTTTTCTCCAAGCGCCCCGAGGCGCCGTGATAAATGGAGCTGCGCTGCATCAGTGAAGCCACAGACGCCAGGAAAGGGGCAGCTGCTGCTGCAAAGGGTGGCCAGCCAGCACGGGTGGGAGAGGTGAGGGGCGGGAAGACGGCACAGCCAAGAAAACAAAGAGCTGGCAGCAAAAAGGCAAAAAGCTCTCCAGCCTCTTCTTGGTGTTCATTTTCGTCTTTCTTCGGCGCCACCAAGCAGATGGGAAGTCTAAGGAAAAGGGAGGAAAGCAAGGGCTGAAAGAGAGCGTAGCGGGGAAAATATCAAGAAGGGGACAGGGAACGTCACCGGCTTCCCTCCGTCTCTGCCCCAGCTGCTTTCTCTAAGTGCTGAGCTGGTGACAGCATCTGGCCAGCTGCTGGCTGCCTCTTCCCAGAGGTCAGAGCGAGGGACGACACCGCAGGGTTCCTTCCTCCGTGCTCCCTCTTCCAATGACGCTTCATAAACCACAAGTAATCACAGCCGAGGCGATCGTTTTGCCAAAGCTAGGGAAAAGGGCGTCATGAAAAAGACAAAAACATGAAAACTGAGGAAATGCACATTGTCTGGTCGCACCAAACAGTGAGTAAGCCTAACAGGGGCGGGGGGAAGAAAGAGACATGCTGTAGGGTAATCATCAAGGTGCTATCGCTGGTCTTTATTATAGTGTAAGCCAGCAGAAACCTCTGCAAAAATCAATCTATTGATAGATATACTGGGACGCCATATCCATAAAATAAAACTGATCCCACAAAGTCTGTGCTCTCAGTTCCTGTATCTTATTTTATTTATTTATTTTTAATTTGAGTGAGAACAAAAGAGCTTTCACGCCTCTAGAAAAAAAACCCTAAATCTTTTATTTTTGCTACTTGCAGCAACAGAAAAGATGTGTTGTATTTCTGAATTTCTACAGCAGTATGTTTCTGAAATTCCTCTAATCTCAATCACTCCATGTGGTTTGCACAAAAAGGTGCTTCACAGAAGTGCTCTAACATGCCTCATCTGCACAACCCCATGAATAACAATGAAATGTGAAAAGCCATGGATAACTGCAGAGAGAAAAATATCACAAAATAAAGAGCTTCTCAGCTGCTAAAACAAAATCGTTGCCTTGAGGTTAGTCCATTGTGCAGCACATCACAACAAGATGCTGACACTGACTTGTGTTCGTGCCTCTGGCGCTGATGTCTCTGCAACTCTGGACAACTTTTTTAAATTTTCTCTTCCTCCATTAATACTTTAGAATAAAAAGTGTGGAAAATGGTAATACTATTAAGGACTTAAGAAAAAAAGTCATAATTGCCAGTACTCCAAAACCAAAAGTTTTTATGGAAATGCCAAATTTTTTGACAAAACCTTGGGGATGGTTAATGGTTTCTAGGGTCCTGGATGGAGCCTGTTGCAGCAAGACGGACCCAAAGGGCAACCGTGGGTAGAACGCTTGTGCTGTAAAATCCCACCTTTCCCTGCAGAGCTTCTCCTCCTGAGCCACCCACTTCCTTCCCAACTTCAGCTGAAGCACCTCCCCAGGTATTTACAGGCTGAGGAAGCCAGGTCACCTCTTGACAAATGGTGACTTTAAATTCCTTCCATCACTCCCAGCCGAGGCAAGGAGCGCAACCGATTTTAGTTCAGACAATGATTTGGTAATTGCTTTTTTTCCACTCCAAAACAAAATGCTTCAACTCGCACTGAATAAAGCGCTTGAGACTTGAAACAGGATCTTCTCGCCTTCCAGTTTAAAAAAAAAAAAAAAAAAAAAAAGAAGAAAAATAGATAAAATGAAAGATGGAAAACATTGACCAGGGAGAGAAAGTAATTGTGTCCCCCTTTTTCCAGTAGTAAGTGGTGGGGCTGCTCGGGCAAGTTGCCTGAGGTTGAGAGCCCTCCTTTTGCCTTAGGAGACTCACATCTCAGGGCAGCGCCTTCACCGCCTCAGTGCTTTCACCGGGAGAGGAGGAGTGAAAGCTGCTCTCAGTCCCTTGGCTGACCTGGGTCTTCTTTGCCTAAATAAACGTGCAAGAGATCAGAGCCTGTGGCTCAGATGCTCCCTCCCTTTGGTAAAGTGTCCTCGGGACAGGCTGGCCAACACTTTTCCTCACCCTCAACTCCCCCTCCCCACCCCTGCCCCCCTGCTTGGTAAATATTTAAGTATTTCTGACAGAGCGGGATGGCTCCCGTAGGAGCAACCATGAACATCACCAACCAAAATACCCCAAATATGAAATCACGATGGAAAGTGGTTTAGGATCACGCCACCTCAGGAAAAGGAGAGGCTTGAGCTTGTCTCTCCCACATCCTGGATGCTAATAGATAAAAAAGGGAGTATATATTTTTCCTTTGGTTTTGTCAGTGTATCTCAACATATTTTTCTCTCTGAACAGCTTTTCAGCAAATACCATTCAAATTTATAAGCGGTTTCTAGACAATAAACCCGGCCTTTTTTCAGCAAATTTCCCATTTGCCACCAAAAGGAAAGAAAAATCAGCCGGCTCAGTTTTACTGCATGCACGTGAGCTACAATTTCACTTCGGCTCGAATCCTAGCGTGAAATTCACCCAGCCTTGGCCCCCAAAAAAGCTGCCATTAACCAAGACCAGAGCATACAATTTGAGGGACCTCGGCACAACGGTCAGAAAGACCCGACACACCAATCTCGTTTTAAACATTTCCTGCGACAAAGGGGAGGATCTGGGGCAGGGAGAGGGTTGCATCCCCTCCCATTTTATTACAGGAGCACTGAACGGCACCTCCCTTGCGCACCCCCGTGCATTATATTCCACTTCTCCTTGTCACGCTCTGTATAATGTTGTTTCTGTGCTGTGAAGGGTGTCTGGCTCTCCCCTTGAC
The DNA here is from genome assembly GCA_034782735.1 of Sagittarius serpentarius. Taxonomy (NCBI): domain Eukaryota; kingdom Metazoa; phylum Chordata; class Aves; order Accipitriformes; family Sagittariidae; genus Sagittarius; species Sagittarius serpentarius. The sequence goes on from JAVKLA010000024.1 coordinate 6,961,577, forward strand.
TAATCACTGGGCGCTGGAGGGTCCTCTCTGGAGCTTGAGAACTTGACCCCCGATGACACCCGTGTGACAGGGATGCGGATACATGTGGCTCCCCTCACTCATCCCCACTCACCCCAGGAGTTCTCCTCTGATGCCCTGTCAGCACAGGCTTTCAGACAAAAGATACTGGTGAAATCAACAACAGCCAAAGGAATGTGGCCTTCTGGCCTATCAGCCTTTGATTGATATTCTTTATTTCAACAAAACCTTAACTCGGTTAAAAATATAGCGTACAACCTGTTTTGGCATTTCCAGGCAGGACATGTCTGCAGAACTAGCAGGGTCACTGAGGCAATGTGTTTCAAAACAAATAATGGGTCTCGCTTTCAAAATCACAAGGTCGCTTTATCTGTACATATTTCTTCTGTAGTCTGCCAGGCTGCCGCTTTAAAAAATAATAATGTCAATACTCTTATTTACTGTCCGCCTTGCAATAATGCGCAGAGGCCCGGCCAGCTAAAGGTTTCCCCGTACCAGATGCATAACGAGACACAGCCCCTGCCCTGCAGAGCTTCCCGTCCCACCAGGCTGTTTGCAGACGGGGATTTGGAGCTCAGAGCCGGGGAAAGCTGAGACCGCGGAAGCAGAAAGCTTGTCGCAGAGACGAAGGCTGAAGCCTGCTGTGGGAGCCATGCCGTGCCCCTCGCACATCCCTCTCCGAAGCAAGAGCCCCTTTTTCTAGAAGGTCACCCCCTTAATGCCTTCCTACATGGAGCTTTCTGCATGTGCCCTCCACCGTCGGAGCATCCTGCGCACCGTGCCCCGTCCCTTACCCCCCTCCAGAAAGCGGGTAAGCAACGCCAGGCCCTGAGCAATTCCTGGACGGACATCATACCCTTCACATAAGGACCCTTATGCAGGGGAGACACAGGGCTCCTTCATGCGCTCTTCCTGCTCTCCACGGGAAATTTCATGGTCCCTTTCCCCCCCCCTAAGAAAAATTGCAACTCTCTCGCATGAAACTGGAAGGATTTAAAAGCTCAAGCTACAGCTGGCGTCTACTCTAGGCCGAATTCTGAGCCCTTTAATGAAAAAGTGCCAAAATTTCTGTGAGAGATAGGGAGTCAGGAGAGATTTCATGTGCGGAGACCTCTGTCCTACAACAATATTTTACTGAAATGCTAACTATAATACCGAGGTATTTTGCAGCTCCACCCTTTGGAAATGATTTTCTTAGAGAAAAGGAAAAATGTTTAATACCCGGTTTTCTAACAGCCATTCGGCCCCCACTTGCAAACAAAATTTTTCAAAATATTTTTCTTTCCTATCACACCCTCTCTCGTTTCTTGGGGTGTCAGCAACTTCTTCCCTCTGTTGTAGCGGCACGGCCTTCCACCGGCATGCCTGGCTCCTGCTGCTCTCACATGAGGAAGGAATCGTTTATTGTCCTTTGCAAAGCCTGCCAGGTACTCCCTCATGGCAAAAAGCCCCAACTACGCGTTAGGCAGAGCAGCTACCCCCGCTCCAGCATGGTTCTAGCTGGTTAATGAATAGGGCAATATCAGGATATCCCAATATTTGAGAGCGGCGCTTCCAGAGAAAACAGACAAGTGCAGCTAAATGTACTTACAAAACCAGGAAGGTGGAACAGGTTTCTTTCCAAGCCTGTCTTTAGTCCATCCTAACTAAGAGAGAACCTTTCTGCAACCTACAAAAATAGGCTGCTAATGACCTCATATAGTCAGAACTTTAGCTTTTATTTCTGCAAATGCTGACACCTTCACCACATGGCCTTTCAAGCTGCTGTGTTAGGCACTCATTGCCAGTGCTAATTGCATTTATCTTCGCAACTCGCGTTCAGATGAATGCCTCTCTAAATGAATATGTGAAAGATGCCTCTCTAAAACGAAGGTCGCAGTCATCTCTCAAGACTGGGAATACATGAAGAAGCATCCAAGTAAACAATTAAGAATTTATACCTGGCGGTTTATGCATAATGCATACAAAAAACTTTTCTGCCCATTTTCAGACTGGAACACCATCGAATACTGAAGTGATGAACTTAATCTCTTTTAATGAGATTGTGTCTGCTCAGCTGCTTGTAACATGTTTTAGGGGTGGGCTTTTTTGGCTGGCAGGACTTTTTGCCTGCGTTGGTACCACTAACCATAATCAAGTTTTCTCCTAGCTTTCCTTCGGGTAAACCAGACTTGGTCTTCTCAAGTATAAACATTACAACAGATACTGGGAATCGTAACATTCATTAAGGCACATCAACTAAATTGCTTGCACTGATGAGATTCCTATCCGAGACTCCAGAGAAGAGAACAAACTTTGCATGTAAGAAACATAAGGAAGGAGGCAAAAGCTGCAGTCCAGTAACAGTAACCTGGAAGTGTCTGCAAGTTAAGATCAGTGAAGGTGTGAGCAAGATCTTCAGCCAGTGCAAACTGATGCTGGGGCGGCGGGGGGCGGGGGGGTGTGCTACAGCAATTTGTGTAACTCGAAAATGAGCTGGTCCAAGGTAAACAACATCTTTTAGCAAGTCTAACAGAAAAAAACTTATTAGTTAAACTATTCCTCAAACATATTGCTAAAAAATGAAGCCCGTATTCACCTTGAACTAGCTGATGTGTAACAGCAGTACCAAGGCATAAAAATGGCCTTCTGCCCAACGTAGCCTCAGTCTAAATACCCTCATATCCTTCTACTCTTCCCAGACAGGTAACTAATCGTTTAGTCAAACAGGCGGCCCCCCCAGCCCCAGAACTGAAAAAGCAGGGGATAGGACCCCATGATCATCATCCTGGGATGCGCACGTCCAAAATCAATGCAGCCTCAGGTTATTTTGTAAGTAGAACATCATGGCCTTTTTAAATAAAAGCCACATTTAATATAAGACAGCAACAAATCACCGTACATTCCTCCTCTCAAGGTGTTTAAGAATGGGCGAGATGTGTTTACTCACACCTGTGTGCTTACTCTACTCTGCCGTGGCTGTATTCAGAGGATTGTGCCTGTAGTCATGAACAGGCTGTATCTCACTGAAGGATCAGCTTTGCTATCAGGGCTACATTTTGCCCAGCACCATTCTCCCTCCAGAGCTAAGCAGATGAGATATGATTGCTTCATGCTCAGCAGACTTCCATTATTAGAGTCCCATCTCTGATCGGATGGCATTTCACAAGCTGCCTCTTTCTGATTTCCTGTGGTACACAAATATCATTGCTTCCTTGAGGCTGTAGGAGATGTAGGATTGTCCACTCCATTCGACTGAAAGCCTCTGGACACAAAACAGCTGCATGGCGAACCATCGCTTTTACGGAGATAGATGGGCAGAAGCTGCTAGAGGCTGAAGTCCAGAACCACTTTGTTACCAGTGATTTATGTGACATCCTTAATTTCTAAAAGCCAGCTGCTTCCAAAAACAGCTACAAACAAAGAGGCCAGACTCTAATCTTGGTTACGTCAGTTTATCTCTGCAGTTACTCCCAATTTACACCAGGTAAGCCGAGATCAGGATCTAGCTCCGTCTCGCTTTGCCTTGGCCATAAATAAGCCCATTAGGGCTTGTCCCGATGATGTAATGCTTTAATGCAATACCCCACGTCTATTTGTGTCAGTGGAGTTGCTGTGGGGGCAGACAGAGCTAGGATTAGCTATTTCCCATGTTTCTCACACAGGGCAAATTAAAGTTTTATTCCCAGCCACCATCCCCACGTTCTTAATTCTCTGCTCCAGACAGCTGCTTGACTGTTGTTCCAAATGTGGCGTTAGGGGCAAACAACAGTGATACATCCTGCTCATTGAGTCTGGAAAATCCCAGGATGAAACAGCACGGACAATGATCATGCTCTTTAGTACGGTACGCTTTTAACTCTAAAGCCCTGGGATTACAGGGCAGGAGGAGTTTGTCACTCTTGGCTAGGCAGCCTCCAGAGGGATGGCTTTTCAGACGGAAACATCTTAAAGGCAGTTGCTACAAATCTGGGCTGTAACTAGCAACACAGGAATTTAGCCTAATTAAGGCCTCTGTACAATCAAAATATTAAACAATCTTTTAACCATCTGCAGCTAAAGATATAAATGCCTAAACACACGAGGAAACAGGCTGCAGCAGAGGGGAAAAACAGGTTGCAGTAGGAGAAAATTTGGCGCTTGCTATTGGGATGTGCTGCCTGCCTTCTACGAAAAGTCAGCTGCCTTCAGTTTCTATCTCCACGGGAGGAGAAAGGCATACCCGCTGGGTAGCATCTACATAATACCTATATGTAAAGGTCCTTGATTTATACCCAGAATAAGAATACAAAATGCTGCTGCTTCCCATCATATGCTTGTAAATCTCATAGTGGTGTTCACCGAATTTTCATCTTGAGCTGCTGGGGTGCTGTAAACGAGTGCGAATCTCAGCTCTCATTAAAAAATAGTAGCATTCTGTCCCTCAGTTGCAGGGAAATGCTTGAAAACCTATACTAAGTGAAGACTACTGGCACAAAGAGTAAAAAAGGAAATAAGAACTCAAGTAAAATAAGAACTCAAAATTCTGAGAGGTCCTCAGAAACCAAAAATGCCACCCCTGCAACTTCTGTCACTCTCTCACAGGCACCCAGAATGTTGCTACTGCAACCTGCCCCACCAGAAGATGCTCCCATGTGTGTTGTGGCACAGCAGACCTTTGCCACTCCGTGCTAATTTGGGGAGATACCTGAAATTCAGCGGCAAGCACCGAGAGATCCAGAAGCGTTTTACAGGCTGCAGCCCTCACTGGATATGCATCAACACCCACAGTTTTCAATGAACCGACAAAGAGTGGCTTTGCTAGAGAAGCCGGAACAAAATGCTGCAGATACCCTGGGCACAACTTCTGCAGTGGTTACAGGGAAGGAACAAAACAACCCCTCCTAGCCCGGCCTCTGCGGGCAGACCATACAAGAGCAATAAAACAGGCGTCCTATTGGGATGCTTGCACCCCAGCACCTTGCCTGCGGGCCAGGGCCCTGTGTTCTTCTGCTACGGCTACGGCTGGTCTCCTGCCAGCTACAGGGAGGGCCCGTCTCCCTTTCAGGGTCCTCGGCTCCCACTTCTCCGGCTCGCTGCTCTCCAGCCTTCCTGCGCAGCCAGCTCCCAAGCTGCTGCCTCCGTGCCGCCGCTCCTCCTCTCCTGCAGTTTCCCATTAAGTGGGGTCCCTTCCGCCTGGAGGTAGCTGGGAACTGGTCAGTAGGAGCAGCCACCTCATCCAAACCAAACAGCTCCAAGGAAATGCATCCGAGTCAAGAAAGCTTGACTGTAGAAGTAGGGTGAGTGTCCTACGCCACGTGATAGTGAATTTCTCTCTTGTTTTCTGTCCGAAAAGATATTCTGGAGAAACAGAGGAACTCCGAGGAGGAAGACTGTGAGAGAGATTCAGCTCTGGGCTGTGGGAATATTCCCACTGGCCGCGGGAGAAGCAGTTTCGCTTCTTTGCTATAAATCAGGCCAAACCCAATCCCCACAGCCCAAATTAGGCACTTTCACCACCCTCCCATTCAATAGCAGGTGTCTGATTTTCCACTCATCATCACCTCTTTTCTTTACAGGTTGAACCCCCTGCACAGATACTGGGTGAATCCTGGTGACTTCTGCAGACCACCAGGCTCTTCCCGTGTATTCATCCTTCATTAAAGCAAGAAATGCACCTTACAAAAGAGTAAAGGCTCCAAATAATTATAAAACAAACCCCAAATATGTAAATAATAATCCAGTAGCTCTAAATATTTTCAAAAAAGAGAAGGGAGTGTTTATCTGACTTCATTACAGACAAAACACATGGCTCGTTCTGGGTACTTTCCGTCAATAAACGCCAACGCAGCAGGTACATTCCCTGTGCCTTGAAAGAGGCACCGCACAAGATTAGGTGGTTATTTTTGTGGCACGTCCTTGTCAGGATTTCTCAGCCGAGTTCCTGCTCATGAGGGAGGGCACTACTGTCCAGCTTTATGAATGAATAATGTTTGATTGATTCACGGGCAGTCTGCTGAAGCTGATGTCATTTGTTAAATGTGAAAATACACACCAAAATTAAATGCCAGTCCTTTCTTGTCGTCTCCCAGCAATTACAGCTAGCCTTCATATGAACATCAGCTGGTTTGTAACACCGTGTAAGTGGAATGTTAAGGATGTAACATTTTTAGCTGTTCAAGCGCTTGGGTGAAACTCATGACTATTTCTTGGGCATGCAATGTGCTTTAGAAGGAGACGTTCCTTGCAATACTGAGAGTGTATCGGAAAGCATACCATCATAATTCTACATTGACTGATTTCAGCAATTGAAACGAAGTCACTCACACAATTCTGCAAAAGAGCTTTACACACTGCATAATTCAACAGTCTTGCAAACCCATAGAGGATGCGATTTTATGGCACTGATGAATCAACATGGAAGCTTTGGCGCTAGCAGTATTATTCCAACAGGCTGAGCAATACCTTTCTCCACATGGAGACCTGTAGCAGGACTGTTTACAGGTCAAGGTGCTGCTCAACATAAGCTCAAGAGCAGAACCAGGTCCTTCAGGTAACGTTAGAATTGGCATGTTGAATTCAGAAATCTGAGTGTTAAGAAAAGAGTTTGAAGGATTGTTGGCCTATCATACCACGGTACAGACGTTTGCAATGCAGAGCTCAATTTTCTTTCTGTTTTCGCTGTTACAAGAATAACCTTTATTCCAAGGTCCATGCTCCTTTGAAAACTTTAAAATTTACAACGTAAAGGCAAACTGGCTACATGCTACTTTGAGCATTTTTGTCAAAGCCATCAATAAAACCTAATCCTGACAAGCGGCCATTTCTGACCTTGAGGTGAATCCCCTCCTAAAGGAAAGATGACCTTAATTCCAAGTAGCTAGAGTATTATTTTCCATAGTAATTGATACCTAACTAAAATCCAAATACCAAGAAAATGTTTAACTTGATTTTCTTCATGCATTGTGTATTTCTTGTGTTCAATTCAAATGCATTACCTCAAAGAACACACATCTAAATGTAATTCAGAAATGTTTCAGTCGCAGGCCAGTACTCCAATTCTTCCTGCTCTTCTGTCATGTAAGCATAAACTTTCTGCCACATTGTGTGACAGTAAGGCAGCTGACTCCAACTGTTCTTATGGAAATCTTATCTGCGCCCGCACGAAAAAAATGAAATACTTTTCAAAGTCATAACAACTCCTCCCAAGAAGACTGGGAAGTGAAAAAACCTAACTGTGAGTTACAGCCATATTTCCCTAGTCACCCCCAAGGGAGCCTGGAGGTGTTCAAACAGCTGAACCCGGGAAAGCAGCAGCAGGGGCAACACACAGAAGAGAAAATGAAAAGGAAAACACGTGCGACTACCACCCCGTGGGTCAGAGAAGTCGCCCTCAAGCCAGCCCTCCTTGCATTGCTGCTGAGGCAGCCAGACAACCTCCTCCCTCCTTGGTTCTGTCATACTTGCCATTTCATTGTTCATGTTCTAGGACATCCAAGAAAGCCGGTCTCTTGTTCGATAACCACGAAATGCTTGGGGACTCTAGTCTCCATCCCAGCACTGGGTGATGCAGAGCTCTGGTTCTGGTTAAACGCACAGAACTCACACCAGCAGCCTTAAAGCTGAGGGTGCACTCAGTGGCTTTACACCAAGTGGTGCGACCACCTCAGCTCTTCCCCCTAACTGCTCATCAGTCATGACAAGAGCTCCAGGGACCACGTGAACTGGCCTCCACACTGTTTCTGTTCTTCACCTCTGCAACATGGACACCCTCCGACAAGCCCCTAATCTACAGGAATTACCCAAACATAACCTCTTTTCTCAGTGCCTTTTCCATTCTCTCTGCCACTCACCGAATGTAGACCATGCTACAAAGGAAGGCTGTTCATCAGACATCATTCTCCATCCACTGGTCTTCCAAGGTGAACAAAGTGCTTTATGCACTCATCAGCACACATCTCCCCCTCTGAGGGGATTCTCTGTCTGCTTGGAGCACCTCAGGGAGTTCTGAATTGTTCTCCTGAGTGGTTGCTAACATGTTTCTGCAGTGATGGCCTCTCTCTCATCTTTCTCCTCTTCTTTGTGCCCAGATGTGCAGTTCTGGCTACTGAACTTACCCTCAGTGAAAGAGCTCTGAGGTCTGAAAGAGGAATGCAGGACTGTGAAAACAGGAATAGAGGAGAAAAAGCGTTAAGAGTCCAGGTTGTAGGACAGTGTCATAGGGAAACTGAGTTTAGGAAGGGCCCTCATAAGGTCCTCTACTACAATCTCCTGCCCAAGGAAGAGTCAGCTGCTTTGAGCATGAGATCAGACCCTGTTGTTCAGGGCTTTATCTGATCAGGTCTTGAAAACCTCCATAGATGGAAATTGCACAACTTTCTCTGGGCAACCCGTTTCAACTCTGGAAAGACCTCGTGATGAAAAAGCTTTCCCCTATATCTAGTCAGAACCTCCCTTCTGTCAACTTCTGTTCATTGTCTCTTGTTCTGATTTGCACCACAGTGAAGAGCCCGCCTCCAGCTTCTTGATAGCCAAAGCCTTCTCTTCTCAAGGCTGAACAAGCCCCATTCCCCCTGCAACTCTGCCTGGGGTACATGCCCTGCCCTACAGCATATTTCCTGATGCCCACAATTTGATGACATCAGCAAACTTTTAAGCACCCCACCACCCCCTCCATGTCATTGATAAAGCTGTTAAACGGGGCCTATTATAGACACCTACAGAGTCTGGTTTGCGCCTCCAGGTAGAATAACACCTGTTAGCCACTACCTTTTGAGTGCTGTCATCCAACCAGCTTTTTACCCATCTAGATCATAACCTCCTAACTTGCATACAAGAATACTGTAGGAGACAGTGTTGAAAGCCTTGCTGAAGTGGAGGTAGATGACGGACACTGCTTTTCTCTCACCCAAAAACCTAGTCATTTTATAATAGATGGTAGTCAGTTTGGTTGAGCCCAGTTCACCTTTGGAAAATCCGTGTTGCAAACAGCTTCTTCCCCTTCATGTGCCCAGAAATGTGTTCCAAAAAGCTATTTCAAGAAAAGACAAGACAGAGCACATGATTTGTCCTGTTCCTGTGCAGATAAAAGACGGTCAGAGGAGCAGTGTTAGGGGCAGAGGTGATGCTGCCTCGCTACCCTTTGCTTCTAGTCTTGTCACAGCTCAGTAGTGAGGCTCAGGGCTTGCCGAAGTGGCCTATCCCACTTGACTGTATGTTGAGTAAAGGCACTGAGAAGACTCCAGGTAACACAAAAAAAACAAAATTCATGACCTATGCACATTTCCAGACGCATTACCTTGTCCCACCAGGCTCTGCATTGGGCGCTGAGTCCCACTTGAGGCTTCCAAAGCCCTGCCTGGCACTGTCCCTGCTGTCATCTCCTTCCTGAAGGCCACAAACTCCCATGACGGCTAGATTTAGCAGAAATAATGGCACTGGTGTGCAATACATGGAGGCTTACGAACCATGCCAGAACTTCAATAGGAAATAACCCTGCTGTATGCAGAGCTGAAAGTGCACGTAACCTGTATGTGCAGTTGGCCCCTCACTGGTGATCGTTTTGCTTCTGCTTCTGCATTACCTCATAAACTGGAGAGCAGAAGAGGCCAGATAGTAAACACAGCTGAATTTTCCTTAAGTAAAATGTCTGTGGATGATCCATGTATAAAGAATACACCCAAAATTTTATACTGGGGAGGGTAAGTGTTTGAAATATCTTTGAATGAATCCATATGCTTTGTAAAACTATGTATTTTTATGGATAAATCCATTTTATTCACAGTTTGATAGGCAACATTCAAATATTTATGCTGTTCACAGAACAAAACCTGCTCAGTTTTCTGATAAGACATTGAGAAAATCAGATTTATTTTGAAATCAGCCAAAATCTTTGTGTCGTTTTGCAATTTTTCTCAGTATTGCTACTTGATAATCAGTTGAACAGGTTTCCAATAGAAAAAGGTGTTCATTACTCCTTGAGTTCAAAGGGAGTCCCCACCTGCCTCTCACCGCTTTCGATTCTCCACCTCATGCCATTGCCCTCCAAACCAGCACTTCAGAGTTGAATGGCTCTCTTGGCAGATTGCTGGGAGCCTTCTCTTCTTCGGATCTGTAAGTGTGCAGCAGCCAACTGGCCTGCGAGTAGCAGCAGAAAATAGTTAAGTTAAAGAAAGTGCCAAAAAGTTTGGATGCCTATCTGAATGCTAGCTGCTTCCATTAGTAATAATCCATTGTTCAGTGAGAGAGCTAGTGCTAATGACCCCTGTTCAGGAAAGCATTTAAACAGAGGCTTAACTCTGTCCCTATTCAGGCTGGCACTTATGTCTCAGTTTAAGTGCTGTGCTGAATAGACTTTTTTTTCCTGAATCAGGGCCAATTTCAGTTCACCATCCCTGAGGAACAGATGCATTCTTCCCCCCCTTTCTAACAAACGTGGAAAAACACGTAGCTAATATTTAACATGGGAGCGGGAACCATCTAGGATAACAAGAGGAATCTCCTGTCTTCCTACCAGCACAGGCCTACCCAGCGGTACTCACCTGGGGCTTCTCACGGATGGATGGTGGAGGTCACTGCAATCCTCCACCACGTGAAGCAAGAGGATGCGTCACATCAGGCTGGGTTAATGGAGAGCACCTCCTCCTAAATCCATCTTCGCATTCCTAGGAAGAAGCAACTCTTCCTTGCAAAATGCTGTGAGGTTCGGGGGAGAAGGAGCTACAGAATATCATTAGTCATTATTCAGTGAGTCATGGCTGATTACCCAACATCGGTACCGCAGTAAGAACGTGTCTCATCCTCTAAGGCTCAGCTATGGCCTTATGAATAGGGGATGGGAGAGGATGCAGCAGTGTGTTGCGGGGGGAAGTTTATGACTACACGTTGAGAAGGAAGCATAACAAAGGGTATTCTAAAGGTCTAAAGGGCTGTCAAGCACCAAGTTCCTACATCTGTCTTCCGCAGGCCCCACTTAAAAACTTCAGGAGTGGGGTTTTTTCAGCAGCGTATTTGCAGGCAGCCACAATTACCCCAACCACTACCTTTCTCTGCTAGGTGGCACACGGGGCTCCCATGCCAGGGGACACCTCTCCCCACAGATCCGGAGAAGCAGGGCTACCTGAGCCCCTGGCAGGGCTGTCCAAGGCACCCGAGCATTCAGCATGAGAACAGGCATATTTCTGTATGAGTTCAACCCAAGACAAGAAAAGTGACGTTGGGACTTTTGACTTTGTGGAGGAACTGGCGATACTAGCACAATATATACTGTAACTTGCAGAGTTAACAGTACTGGCAAATTAAATGCTGTTTATGTTCAGCACAGGCAGGGGAGGAAGGAAACAGGAGGATTAATTAAAAATTTTCTAGGGGGTAAACATGACGGCTAGAATCCATGGAGCAGCTCTCAGTCCCACTGGGAAAATGGTATCCTGATGTCTTTAGCTCCTGTACAAATCTAAAGCATCCCTGTCACTAAGATGCTAAAACCAGCTTAAAAGGAAGGTGGACATTTTCCTTTGATTTCATTGAGCTCATTATTAACATCGGAAGGAAGAATAAGGGGAATATGAGGAAAGTGCCTCTAAGGTCACTGGAAGTGATGTGCTAGAAGAGCTTTGGAATCTGCTGCAGGGAGCCTGGAAAAGTGAAATCCACATCAAACGCTAACATTGGACTATGACAATGTTTTCATTGCACTCAGCGTATTTCACAAGGTTCAGCTATGTAAATATACGGGCTGCTTTTTCCCTCAGTAAAGGGTGCAGTTTGCAAAGCCTAAGGAATTTCTGGTTGCATTTTCTCATATATGATCTAGTAGCCTTCCTTTCTCTTTCATATTATAAACATATTATTACAAATAGGCAGTGAATAGACCTTTATTTTTTTTCTTGCATTACTTTAAAAAAAATGAATTGTTATCAGATTTAATGATATGATAAGCTTTAAAGTTCCCCTGGGAAGCTACCACAGCCATGCTGATTTACATAAGCATTTTCCTACACATAATACAGCATGCAAGCTCTCTGATCTCATTATTCATTAGAAAATTAATGATATCTCTCAAACGTGAAAGCAGACCAGTTCTGCAGAGAGTGCTGGAAATTGGCTAGTTCTCGACGCGGTAGTCATTTTCAATTTACTGGCTTGAAAAAAAGATGCTTTTAAGCAAATAAAAGGGTGCTGACATCAAACAGATACTTGTCTTGCTGCCAGGGAACGAGATGCCTTTTAAGGCAGGAAGGTGGGACTTGAGTGATGTGAATAGGAAGAAAAGAAAACAAGCCAGTCAGAGTTAAGCAGCTCTGCCCCATTCATGAAAAATGTCTAGGCTCATTTCCTCATTGCCAGAGGTCTTTTTTGCTTAAATTCTAAAGCCCGTGCTCTGTTCTTGCCAATAATAAATAGCAGCCTGTTGTTAGAAAAAGTGCAAACTACGGAGGTTTTTTTTAAGTGCTTTTCCCCAAGCTACACAAATTGTGGCATCCCGTAGATTAAGAGACAATCTTAATAAACGCCTCAAAACTTTGCTGATAACTATATCCCGAAATTGAGACTGTCTGAGATGGCTGTAGAATGAACTATGGCATATTCACTCACGGGGAGCAAACGCTGATCATCAAGGATGGCATGAATTGCCGTATGACTGACCAGATTAAGATCTGATTTTTATCCTGGCTCTGCTTAGGTTATAGGACCAGCAATCAGTAAAGGCTAACTCTACTGTGTGCGTCTGCTAGTTTTGGATATGACTAACAAACAGGATGATTGTTTCTGTCTCTGTAGTAACACAACTGTCAGGGCATTGGAGGGGGGGGGGCCTCTCACCGCACAGTGCCTCAAATTGGAACACCTTTGTGTCTATCTTTTATAGTAAAATGGATGAAACCTGTGCCTGCTGCTTGTTGAAGTAGATACCATCTTTCTTTGCGAGACTTGATTGCTGTTTTTTAATGCAATTCACAGCTCAGATAGCAACAGAAATTGTTCTGGGGTGTGGTAGAAAAGGGATATTAGACATGCACTGCAACATCCTGTTTTGGAACTAGTTTAATATGAGGCTCACAGGCTCAGCATTACAAAATTCTGCACTCAAGCTGTCACTTGCCAAATTTTTTGCACATTAGTTTTGTTTTTTCTTTCCTGTGATCGGTAGCGACATAAAAGGAAACATCTGGTTCTGCAGCATCTAAATTAGGGGATGCCATAGGAAAAACACACCAAAGCAACATCAGATTTGAAATAACCAGGCAGCAGGAGAATTTGTGCAATTTGCAAACTCTTCCAGTAGGGAACCAGAAATCTGCGGCTGTGGTGGGAATTCCACCAGGCTTCCCCAACGCAAAAAGAGCATTACTGTCGTATCGAAGTTTTGATCACGCCTTCAATTGTTATGATATCCAACAAATACAGGATGCAAAATGATTAAACAAACTAAAAATCATCCAATTATAGCTGCCACCTGAGTGTCAGCTGCAGTTTGGGGGATAAGACTTGCACACCTTTTCTGAGGTGAGGTAGATGTCCTCCAAGGGAAGCAATGGTTCTATCAGAGAACATTGCTATGGAGGTCTAATGAGTACATATGTTTGGGGTTCGGGTTAAGATCTCTGATGGGTCTTTATTAATAACAGGAGCTATTAGGCTAAAATGTCAAGACACGTTTGGAGAAAGAAAGAGAGATTTCCAGTCTGGAAGGAAAGGAAAATTTTATTTGTTCTTCCGTGATTCATCAGCTGCGAGACCCTTATATGGAAGCCATCAAATCTGCACTAGAAACTGTCGTACATGAAATAAAATGCTCTTATCCACAGGATAAATGTGTGCAGCCCCAAATCTTGCGTCTAAGAACAACGTGGTCAACATGTACAAACATCTGGAGAGGGCTTACGGTCTGGAAAAACAAAGGAAGCGTCCCACTCAAAGCAGCAGCTAGGCCAAGCGCACTCACTGACCTGTCTGAACTGTCGGATACCAGAACAGAACAATTTAAAGACGCTTTACAAGGAAGCTTGCGAACCCCTTGTACTACCCATGGCATGAACCAGTCCCTGCCCTGAAGAGCTTACAGCTGAAATACAGACAGACGATGTGACTTCTCTCAGGCAGCTGGAGACAGAGTTGGAAACAGCATGGAGGTCAATCTGCTTGAACTATCAGCCTGCTGACTCGCACAGCCTTCGGGTTAGGGTGCTTATTGCTGTCGCATTAGTATCTAGGAGCCCCAAGGACGATGATACTGTTGTGCCAGTCTCTGTACGGTCACACAACAAAAAGACAATCTCTGCCCCAGAGAACTCCCCAGCTAAAGCACTAGACACAGCAACTAGAAAGCCAGGGGAGCACAGGAAAGCGATGAGATAAGTATTTTGACAAATATTTTCCCTGAAGTAGCAGTTCAACAAATACTTCAGGTTGACATTAGACAGCACTGAAAGTAAGAGCTCTGATCTCCTGCACCACTCCTTCCTTCTGCCAGCATGGGTCTTTCTGCAGCCAGGTGAAACGGCCTGGGGAACTGAAAAAAAAAAAAAAACATTCTTTTTCTTTAACGGGTTGCTTTTAAGCCAGATTTTCTCCCTAGTAAGACTCAAGGCCACAGAAAAAAGAGTAGCCAGCAGACACAGAGCAAGAGTGGGACTGTTTCTTTAGGCAGCAGTGCTAGCTGGTTTTAAATGTCTGTTGAATCAAACACTGCCTGCACAACTATTGGTCCTATAGTGAGACCAGTTAAATGATGAGAAATGCCTTTAGAGGGGACATTCTGGGTAAGGGTGCTTCCAGGACTGGTAAAATTAAGGCCTTCCTCTAGAAATCTCGGTAAATGCATCTGAAAGAAGCATGCACTTTTTTGCCTTTTAGTGATTAGTTGTGCCTTCCGTGATGGCAGGAGCCATGAATAATGATACACCCAAAGGGAGGGAAGATTAAGGAGCAAAATTCCCTTTAAAAAGCTCAAAATGCCAACCAAGTATGCCACGTATAAAATCAATAGGACATGCTTTATCTGTCTGGAAAGATGGGAGTCATGAGTTTTGAAAGAAAAGTTTGTTATGGATATTGAACACAACTAACCATAGAAGAACGATGAAGTATTGTAATAGTCTTGCAAATGTGAACAGCAAGAAAACTATGCAATCTCCAAAGAATTTGCAAAGGCAGGCATGCAAAAAGGACCGTGGGATGATAGAAGGCCATGAAGGGGGCAAGAGGAGGATCCATTCTGCTTTTGAGCTGATTGACCACAAGAGTTGGGAACAGCAGTCTTAGGGGAATGCATGAAGGCAGAGCAAAAATGCACACATGAATTAAGTAGGGAACAGAAAAGGTGTAGCTAGCTTCAGAGAGATTCACTTGCATCTGGCAGACCTAAAGCTTAACTGTGAAAGATAATCTTAAACATATGAGATGACCCTAGATGGATGTAGATTTCTACAGCTGAGGAAAGCCTCAATGAGAACTCACTCTGAAGACAGTACCCAAAGAAAACAGGCCGCTCCAGCCTGGGGAAAATCCTAGAGGACAGTTAAGGCTATGAACTGAGGCCAGGGATGCTCTGAAACTGGCATCTTCTTTTCTTCTAGGAGTTACACAGTGCTCCAAAGCTCTAACCAAATCCCAGACACGTGGGTTTCCTGCAATGGCCTTCGCTCTGTCCCTTGTAGGTTTGCCCAGTGATTGCAGTTAACACAGGAGGATCTGGTCAACCCAGAGTACTTCTAATTAGTATGGTTTGTCTAGTAAACATGGACAAATCCATGGGTGGCTACGGCCCAAGGCGAGATCGAAAATTGAAGGCAGTGGGGTCGATTTCTCACCAAGCCACCACCATCACTTTGAGGGCTGATACTACCTCGTACTAGCTCTTGTGGAGTCATTTTCTTATGGAAGTATGTACGCTCTTGCCTCTTCGGCAATAAGCAAGCCATGGAGAGACACTGACATGGGGCAAGTACACAGTGTCAGACTTATAGTTCAGCACCCAAGTTTGGAGTCTGGATAGTAATGCACTGCTGTGGGCTACATTTTTACGATGGGTGCCTAAATCCACACTTCTGCTTCTAAAAGCAGGTACTTAAGAATCTAAAAATAGGTCTGCATAATTATCCTTTGGAAAGCAGTTTTTAAACTGTGCAGCTGACACTTGGGAATTCCAAGTGGCTGATCAAACTGAATAGAAAACTGTAGCTATAAAGTGAATGAGCAACCAGACTATATTGAAAAGACTAGCTTATTATGACGACAAAAGCCAGTAGCACTTTTCCCATGATCACCAGCACTCTGATTTCCACAGCACAAAGTCCAGTGAAGATAAGAACTTAGCCCAGTATCCCACATCTGGATAGTGCCCTATTCTGTAGTATGCTTTGTGTTTTCATTAGACTTAAATTTTATTTCAGCGGGATGTTCTCTTTAATTTGCAAAGCATATGAGGCAGGTTGTGTCTTCAGGAAGTTATTAACCACAAACCTCTGATTCCGGGCGAAGAGAGGGGAGGGCAAAATTACTGGAAATTGAGATTTAGAAAGAAAATGGTGTGGATATTAGTTGAAGAAAGCAGAAGATATGAATCACACCAAACAGAATAAAATTCTGGATGTGGAAATCTGTTTTCAGGAGTCTCTCACAAAGTACCTCTGTCTCTCAATGCAGACATACCCATGATATGCACCTGGTACCAGCAAAGTAAGTGTCACACAAAGAGCAGGAGTTGAACTGTAGACTTACTTAAAAAAATAATAAAAATCTGACATCAGTTTTAGTACTGCTATTCCTGATGTGATCACTGCTTTAAGAAGCTTCCTGCCTTCAGTACTGATTTGGATCCGTCACACGTACCTGATCTAGCACAAAGCTGGACCGCAACAGCACACAATACCTGATGTGGCATAAAGCCTGCTGGTACAGGATTAGCCTCTCAACAACTTCTAATGCGCTCGGACCAACAAGGTCAGATGACACACGGCTTATCTTGGTGTCCCGTGGAGGTGACATTTGTGACCTGAAGTTACAAGTCCTAAAGCTAGGTTCATCATAGTATCAAACTACATCCAGAGATGTATAGTTTCAGATGAGATGAATGAGGGAGATGATTTTTTTTTTTTTTTCCCAGAACAAGAACATCTAAGAGAGATCAGAACACTAAAACTAGAAGTCCGTGTTTCTCTCCATTGACTCCAAGGGGAGCCTGCACAGCTCAGGTGAAGATGGCCAGAGCCAGGCAAGACGACTGTCATTCCTCCTGTTGCTTTTAGGCAGCTATACCTCAGGTGTCTATTATCACCCAGACACTTGGCAGTAGGTGAGCTGAATCCTGACTTGGATTTCTCTAGAAATATGCAAGCATATAAGACTTATTCTGCAAATCATATAAACCTCTCTTTTGTTGGCTCCTGGAAGGTTTTTTCCATCACATGCTATGACTCTGCTGGTACCAGGTAGCTTGGGACAGAGATATTCCAGAGAGGCACAAAATGTCTGATACAATGGCCCTAGTCTGCTGTGGATCCCGGAATAATAAGAGTGTGAACTAGATCTGAAGCTCATTTTATGGGACGGAGAAGGCAAAGGAAATTTATAGTCTCCTCCAGAAGGTGATCTGTAAAGGATGCCTCAGTTTTCTTCTCCTCTCTGCAACCTAAGAACCATCCAATGTTTTTATTCCAGTAGACATGCTAACATTCTTTCATATAATTCTAAATGAATATGTGCTATGTTTAGATCCATATGCTGTTATATTTACAAAATATTTTTCATATTTCACTATGAAAGTTTATGCTATGTAGGAAAGTGAACTTCACCATGACTGATCAGTTAATGAGACCATTAAACAGATGTGTATGTGCACGAGCAGATAGCAATGGGAGAATGCTAAGCCCAATGCAAAGTGATGGACCTCCTGTGATGATATTTTTGTCTTTCTCATAGAAAGCTGAAAGGGATATTCCAGCAATGAGTCACCACCTGCTCAGCTTGCTCAGGTGCTGACCTGAGTGGCAACAATAACAGTACCAGCTTTTTGGAGATTTTCTTTTAGCTAAAGCCAAGTTCCAAACTTCTGCACCACTTCTTACTTACTACACATCCTCCGGGAGGATTCTTCATGGCTTCTCATTGCTGCAGCAGGATTTGGATTGCTTGAGTGACAGGAAGTGAATTGTTGTGGGCCATTTCAGTAGGTGTACTATGCTCCAACTGAGAGGCTTTAACTTCATTTGGGGTGGCTGAGAGAAAGCAAGAAGAAATTATAGTGACATTATAAAGGACAGGTGCAGTCATCGGATACACCAGTGGGGAAAGTAGAACAGCGAACACGGTGACCAAGTATTGCTGCCCGTAAGTGGAAGAGGGTAAACCAAATTCTTCTGCCTGAAGGCAGAAGCCCTGCTCCACCAGTGCAGGAAGGGGGAAGAGACAGAGTGGTGTCATCTCTGCACCAGCGTCCCTGGTTTGAGAGACAGCAAATTGCCAGCTCAGCCCTGGGAAAAGAAAAAGTAGCTGCGGAATTGCTACGCTGTCCCAGCCGGTCAGTCTCCTGCTGAGGCCATGCACAAATGGCTAACTAGAGTTTTGCAGATCCCACTCTGCTCTTCAGACCCCTTAAGTCTTACGCTTCGTCGCGGCACCAAAGTTTTTTCTCAGTTCTCCCAAGAGTGTCTTCCCACAGACCTACAAGACATCTGTACAAAAGCCAGAAACAAAGGCCTAGCTTCTGAGCAGAGCTAGCAAAAATTTTCCACAGAACATTTTTATCTCAGAAGGTGTCATTTCATCAAAATTTAATCTTTCCACTGGAACTTGCCAGTTTTGACAATGCTGCCATGCCAAAACCCACGCAAAATTAAAATGAGTGTTTTAATAAGATGAACCTCCTTCTGTATCGGAACAAATGCTAATTTTTTTTTTTTAAAAGGAGTTTTATTTTTGTAATTTAAAGAAATAAAAACCAGAAGTAAATGCTTACATTTGATTCCTCAAAATTCAAATAACTGCAAAATATATTTTTACAATTAGTCTGTTTCAGAAGATTTTTTTTTTTCTTTATTCCATAGCAAGGAGATCAATCAAATACCTGGTGCAAACTTGGCATGTCCTCAGTGATGGAGGTTACGGAGTCCACCAGCAGTTCTTCTAAGACAATATGGAAAGCCAGAACCACACAGCTCTCCCTCTTTTCTCATCGCGTGCTGTTCCTCACAGATTTTGAGGACTAATTCATTTAGGAGAGGCTCAGAGGAGATGTTGGGAGGCCGGGAAACGTGGAAAACCCTCAGAGTCGACAGTTAGTGCAAATCTGTGTCAGCTCTGTGCCTCCAGGATTGCATGGCACCAGACTCCCGAATATACCCATGGAAAAGGCCACTCACTGGGGTGGAACTGAACTCTTTGCAAAGGGTCCACATGACAGCCGTGCAAACCCCTTTTCTACCCGGCCTTTTGGGACCTCTTCGTGAGGTCATTTCATGCTTCAGAAACGGCCCTTTCGTTGAAAACCCTTGCAGTTTGAAGGGGACTACTTACTCCTCCTGAGCTTCTCTTTTCCTTGAGAGTCAGGAGCCTTCACAGCCGCAAGTCTCTTAAACAGCACCGCACACCAGCAGACCTCTGTGCCCAAGCAGGGTGCTGATCACCAGCAAGGGAGACATCGGCAGAGCACACCCGGCTGCTGGCCCTTTACCAAAAATTAATTCTACCCCGAAAGCGCACAATGACAGAACGCGCTGCCTTTCAAAAGGGCTGTCTACACAGCGCTATACCGGGCCATATGGAGATAATCAAACCAGCCTGCAAGGCTGCTAGGGTACCCAAAGCAATTTACCTGCCACAGTGCTCAGCCTTGGCTGACACAAACTTCCTATCAATCAAAGACGTTCAGTCCTCCAAGCAGAGCTGCTAAAACTGAAGAGGAGGGTAAAGCTTCCCTTTATGGAGCCTTAGGGTCTATACCTGGCCTGACACCTACGTTAACTTATTTAAGTGGGATACATCTGCACAGCACCGTATCCTATGGTATTAGCCTTTCCAAGACTCGTATGTCCGTATGAAGAGTACTGGGGCACCATCACCACCCATGCGCTTTGGCACAAACGGCTGAGAAGCCAAAGCAGCAGATCTTGTCACATGGAATATGGGTGACTGCACTGCATTTCTTTTGACTTCTCTACAGCTAATAATTACACCCTTTTGGGGAAAGCTGTTACCAACCCCACAGCAAACATGCGCTGTATGATGTGAGTGGTGCTCTTGTAAAGCTGTTTTTTGTGCTCAGTTTGGCAGAGATGACTTTATTGGTATGAGCTGCAACAGCAATAAAACCTAGATGCTTTTAGATAATGTCGCTGGTGGCCATCATATAGTTAACACTAATTGGGTTCCCAAATACCGGGGGGGGGGGTGGGGGGGGTGGGTGTGGGGGGGTGGAAATTGTTGTAACAGGATGTAATTAGTGGGGGTTAGACCATGCTTTAATTTGTCGCTTAGCGCTCTCATGAAATCGGTTCCTTGGGGCACATCAGAGAGGAGAAGAAGTAACTGGAAAAGATGTTTCCCAAACTTTTATTCCTGTGACTTGCTCCACTGAAGCCAATGAAAATACCCACATCAGTAGCGGAGTTGTGAAATTGGTTTCTTCCTTTTGATTAAATTATACAGAGAGGAACGTAAGTTACAGGATGATAATATCGATTCCCCAAAGCCAGCCACTTCCCCCCGATACTCCGCATCGTGTCTGGGTATTTTTGCAAGATTTCTTATCTCAGCAGCCTGTAGTCAAGCAGTGGGAGCTGGGAACAAAGACAATCAGGAAAGCTGGTGACACCGTTGTTTCCCACTCTGAATTAAAGTCATCTGAAAGCCTAGCTGATAGCTCAGAGCGCGATGCTGAACGGTGCATCGCTCCATAACAAGAACAGCAAGCCTGAGAGCGTTTGCCTCCACTGCAATTCAATCAGGGTGCCTTGCAGCTCGAATTGCTACTATTTTGTGGGTCACTACCTCCTCCAATATTCTGTGTGCCCTCTCTTGTTTTCTTTTCATTTGCTATGCAGGCTCGCAGACCTTCCTGCTAGGTTTCACTTGGGAGGCCCAGAACCCCTGTTCTGCAAATCCTAACAGGACCTTGATGGATGTTAATGTCTCTGCCTTTCATATCATTTTACCAGTGAAACCTTTGATCTGTCAGCAGTCTTTATATCAACGCAGTCGTCTCATAAAATGGAGAATATGACAAAAATATCTGTTGTGCTAACATAGAGTATTTGCCCCCACCCCTCATAAAAATGCAGCATTAGGGAGTTTACTTTAACCTCCAGCAGCCAGATGTGCTGTGAGGGTAGAACTGGGAGCAAACACTTCTTTTTCATTTTGCTTTTTTTTTTTTTTAGAAGGCGGTCTGGTAAAGGAACTTGTAAAGCAACAAGTACTGTACATTATGATTCAGAGCAGCAAGGGACAGCTGGAGAGACTTGATTGGCTCCAGCCCAATGAAACAGAGGCTTCTTGTGACCAGCTGCTGTGCTGCAGCATGAATGACAAGGGTAATAATTGATTACTAACTGGCAGCTCAAAAGGAAGAAAGAATTAACAAGAGTGATGAGGTGCTTTACAGCTTGGTAACTGTAAAACCAGTAGAACAATTAGGGGAAAAAGAAAGGGTTTTCACTTCTTACCTTAGAGTTACAAGGACAGTGCTAGTTATTGTAAATCGCATGACAAGCAAGCCAGAGGGGCAGGTCAGTGAGTAATATGGGGGCTTTGCACGCCCACAGGTCCAGCAGAATCGTGCAGCAGATTTACCGGGGAGCAGCTAAAACTCAGTCGAAAGCATCCAGCCATGCCAATTACATTGGTAGTCAAGGCAAGGTCTCTGAGCCGTCAGCCATAATATCATAGTGGATCTGAAACCTCCAGCGAATGGTGCATTGTGACAAACCAATTCTTTGCCTTTCAGTGGGCGCTCGGTGGCACATACACTCTTTCTGCCCTGAGAATAAACGCACGCCTTTTTCTTTTCCTTCTTCCCCCCCCCGCCCGCCCCTCCTTCGTGTAAATGGCTTTTGTGTTCACCAGTAAATGCACTGGATGCATTGTTGCTACACCTTTCTTCAAGGGGTTTGTACTGACCTCATGCTCTGGGCCATGTAAAGCCTTCTGGCCACTGAGAGCCAGGCTCTGCCCCTTTTTCATGCAGAGTAGCACCTCTACTTTGGGCCAGATCATGGCCAGCATGCCAATGCAAGAAGTAAGGGGCCATAACGTGTCCTGTGTCTTGCTTCTCACACACAGGGGAATAATAGCCTCTGCGGACTATGCCCTTTCCTTAGCCCAAGTGGGAAGAAGGGAGAACTTGACAGATCCTTCATTTCCTTTCCCAAGGCATCTGGCAGCAGGAAGCATGTGCTGTGCCAGCTACAGACCCGTCACAGTTTGCTCCCTTCCCAGAGCAGGCCTGTCCCAGCGGTAGCTCAGCAGTGGGTGGCTCCTTTCCTGGGGCTGAAGCACCATGGTCTGGTCTAGCTCTCTGTGAGCGGAGCTGGTAAAATCAATGGGACTAATCATGAGGAAAGGTACCATTCAGCGTGAGCAAAGCTGGCAGCCTCTGGTCTGACATATGGAAAATGCTCTTCTAGCTGGTTGAAGCCTCTTCCACCCAGCCCACCCTCACCCCTCCTCCCATTCCAGAATCTGCCGTCCTTGTGCTTATGAAGCAGCTCCTTACCACTGGCGAGGTCTGACACCTTCCAACTCAAAGTCTAACAAGGTTTGTCTCTCCTATCTTTAGCCATTTAAAAGCTAAACCACCCACCCAAACTGGGGTTTTAGCCATCTTCTACAGCCCTTACAAAGAAAGCTCTCCCTCTAGAGGTGAATTCTTACTACCTACCTCAGATGACTCTTCAAGGATGGTGCACCACCTGCCCCTCACACTGGCCTGTGAACTTGCCTCCACAACCAGTTAGGAGCTGACTTTGAATTTTTTTGAAGGACAAAGATAGTGGAGAGACACTGTCATGCCCTGTTCAGGGTCTTACTCTGACATTTGAGACCAGTCAAGTCAATGAGTAATGCACTAAGGAGAGCGGGATCGGGTCCCCTCTGCAACGAGAGGCGCAACACCTTGGGCTGCGCGGCAGGGAGGACGGCGGGCTCAAGGTGCTAACATGGCATTCCACCAGCAAGAAAAGCTGCCGTGACAGAGGGGAGCTGAGCTGCTCCAGGGTAGGGGTAACTGGGGATGTCCTTGCTCCCACTGAGCCGAACATTAATGGAACAAATTTCAGACAGAGGATATTGGAGCGGAGCTCAAGATGTACAAATGCAAATGGTACAAGAGGCATGTCTTCATCAGTTCACCCTTGAAGACTCCCCTAAAGACTGTAGAGGGAACTTTACTAGAAAACCTACCAAAAATTCAAGGCCTCGGGGTGGGTTGGCAGGTCTGGGGGTTTTGTTATTATATACATAGCACAAAAATGTGCTTGACTAATCTAAACCTTGTGTTGCTTTCTTATACTGCTACAGCAATTATAGCTGAGAAAAAAAAACACATCACCCAATATGGAAATACTTTTTTTTCATGTTTGACATTTTTACATTTTTACTGACAGGGCAAAGCCTATGATTTAATCGGTCTCCATTTCCCATAACTGCTGAGAAGGGACTGGCCCCTCCTCCACATTTCTCAAAGGGCTGATGATTAGAAAGAAGGCCGTGCAAAACTCAAAGGAGTTAACTCCATCTATCATGTAGCACTGTTGAACTGGCTGGGGGGGGGGAGAAATACTTTCTCCCAAAGGTCTTGGTGTGTGCACTGCAGTGTACGTAGTGAGTGTGAGTCTCTGTGGCAGAAATGGGATCATTTTGAAGAAACAAGGTATTTTTGCCACTCATTCAGGAGAGAAGCTATTATGCTTTTCTTTTACTGAAGCACATTCCTTCCACATCCTTTTTTTCACCCTTATTACTCTTTTTAGTAGCAATACTACAGCCTGCTGGAAAGAAAGAAAGAAAGAAAGAAAGAAAGAAAGAAAGAAAGAAAGAAAGAAAGAAAGAAAGAAAGAAAGAAAGAAA
>JAVKLA010000024.1:6985718-7026776 GCA_034782735.1 Sagittarius serpentarius
GAAGGAAGGAAGGAAGGAAGGAAGGAAGGAAGGAAGGAAGGACGGAAGGAAGGAAGGAAGGAAGGAAGGAAGGAAGGAAAGAGAAAGCAAGAGAAAGAAAGGAGACCTCAGCTCTACTCTTGTCAAAGATGATGGACCCCCCTCAGTGTATCAAGCAAATTGCCTTCAGTATGGACCAGAGACACAAAGTACCGGCATCCTGGCCCAGGGAAAGACAAGTGGCAGCTGTTTCCTCCAGAGAAGGTGTAGAGATGCAGCAAGCAAGAAAGAGCACATAATCAGGTGGTCACAGAGACAACAGAAACTGGAAGCTGAACCCAAATTATGTCATCGGCACTGATCAAAGTTTTTGGAGCTTGGAAAGAACTAAAAACTATCCCAGAAAAGAAACTGATCTTCTCATCCCTGTAAGAGTTCAGTTTACTTTTTCTGTCAGTCCTCCCCCATGCATGCTGGCACCATCCCCTCATGCTGCTGTGACGACACGGGAACGGGAGGGTGTCACAGGCGACCAGAAGCAATCTCAGCCTGTGGAATCATGGCATAAAAGTGCTGTGAGCATCTGGAGGCAGCCAGAAGCAAGACACCTACTTGCTCTGCAGGCAGAAACATCAGTTGTTGTAAGTGCTGCTAGCAGGCAAGACCTTCCTTTCAGTGGCTTACGACTTTGCCGCATTACTAAGTTCAGGCATTACCTGTGCGAGACCTTTGGCCGTAGCGGAGAGGGATATCCTGGGGTTTACCTGTTGATTCGGTTTTCCCCTAGATGTTAGCAAAACTAGTTTAGCTGATGGTAAGAACAAAGAGGCGGAGAGCCAGGTTGTCTTGACCGTGTCTGAAAAAAGTATGTATATGGTGATTTTTGAGCTGACATTTTTGAAGAGCCCGTACTTACTAAGTTCCAGCTCCTCACAGCCCTCACCTGGGACCTGTCTGTGCATGCACAGACCCAAGGGAGCAGAAGGTCCCCCTCAGGTCTCACCAGGAAAGCAGGAATGAACCCCAGCTTTCTCTGTGGCTGCCTCTGCTGACCAGCCTGAGCCACACCGAGGGGAACCGACGGCTCTTCCTCGGGGGCAGCGGGGCTGGTCTGGCTGCCGCCCCAACAGAGGCAGGGAGAAGAGACCCGTGATCAGGAGACCAAGAAAGAAGCAGAATAACTGAACCAGACAAGAAAAAGACTAGAGCAAGAAGGCAGAGTTGGATACGGGGACAGAGTGAGGAATAAGGAAAGGAGAGTGGAGCTCACCACCAGGGAGAAACTGGACTGGGACAAGCAGCTGGGATTTGTTGTGGGAAAAGGAGAGTTGTGAGTCGGCACTGATTTGGGACATCAAGTCTTAAGAGAGACTCTAGGAGCGGATGGGCTAGGAGAGAGGTCTGAGAAGGGAGACTGGAACTGTGACTCACCAACAGAGCACAGTGTGTCTCACAGAGGATTTACTCTTATCCCATTTTACAGATGAGAAAACTAGATCACAAGGACATTAAGTGACTTCTCCAAAGATATGCAAGTAATTATGAAGCCGAATGTAAATCCTTTGCATTTCTACTCAGACACAGGAAGAGTGGGGCTTGCCATGTGGCCACCCTTCTCTTTGAGACTGGACTGATTGTTTCTTATAACTTCGCAATGAGATGTAGGAAACCTGAGTTTTTCTCAGAGCTCTTCTGCTGACCCGCAAGCAGCGTGGGGGACACACTCCACCTCTCTGGGGTCCTGTTGCCTGTGGCTTTCAGGAGAATGTGTGATGCACCAAGCAACTCACAAAGCACTGCGTGGTGGGAGACCCAGTCGAGCCCCAGAGCGTGCCCTATCAGAGAGAAGTAGGGCATGATGTTTTCTCATTCGATTCTGTCTGCTTACAGCTCAGAGGTCTCAGGTTTTGCTGCAAAGCCAAAATTCACCAGGGCAAAAAAGAAAAAAGAAAAAAAGAGAGAGAAAAAAAGAGAAGTCTAGTAGTCTGCAATACTGAGGATCACGATGAGTAGAGCAAGAAAAGGAACTACCTACCTGCAAGTGCACTCTCCTACCTTGCACAGCTTTATTTGTACAAGTGAATCTGGCTCATGGGGCTTGTTCAGGCAGCTCCAGTGGGACTTATTTAGAGAAAAGGACAGTACAGGAAAGGATTTGTAAACTCTGGGAGAAACCCAAATTCCTGTGTAAAGTGTCTTTGGAATCTTTCAATAGCTTTCCAGTGACTTTTCCTGTTCATTGCGGGTTTCTGAAAACATACTAACAAGAGGACAATAGCTTAGCAGCAAGCAGACTAATAAAAGTATTATCTTCTTCATCATCATCATCATCATCATCATCATCATCATCATCACCACATTATTATTCCACCAGATTTACCAACAGGGAAGGGAGGGTAATTCTTTTTTGTAAATTATCAGCTGCTGCTGAAAGTGCAACACTGCATCACAGAATCTTCCAGACATTTCTCAACGCTTTCATTATCGCATTCTAAATGCATTACGATCCACCACGCATCCCCACAATTTCAAGCTTATTTTGTGACTTCTGGTATTCTACAAACTTCAGAAATAAATTGAGGTATGCATGCATGCATTTTGACAATAATATTCCATGCCACCATTTGAGAAAGACGAGAATATGGAAGTATCATTAGATACTAGGAATTTGCTCACAGAGGTGTGGAATAAAGGGCGTAGGTGCCTCATGAGACTGCAATAAGATTAAAATTACTTATGATTCAAATTGAAAGTAAAAGGCACTGATACACTCATTGCTTGCACATCAAAGGGAGGTTAGTATTATTAAGCAAAACTGAAAGTGTTGCAGATAAAACACCTATTCTTCTAATCCTCTGGTTAGATGTTCTCATTTCTTCACTCCACCTACACATGTGCAGGGCTTCCCCTCTGCTGCCATCAAATTTTCAGAATAAAAATGATCATTTCTAAACCATTTTCATCGCAGTAAAACTTAGCAGCACGGAGTGCAAGACCCTGGGAAAACTCTTCTGAGAAGAACATTGGCCTTACGGTAAAGCACTGGACAGAGACTTCTGAAACGGGTGCAGTTCCTAGGTCCTCTGTAGGTTTCCTGTGTCTGATCAGGTCATTGAGTGCATTTGCGCTTCAATTCCCAAACGTTCAAGAGGGGGGCGATGCCACAGAGTTCCCACGCTCGGCTTGACGGGACTGTGTCAAGTGCATACTTTGGAGGTTGGGCTTGAGCCTTCGCTTCTGCTTGGTCTGTCACCTTGGCGAGCAAGCTGCCCCTTTGTCTCATTCAGTGCCAAGGGAGGCTCAGCTGGGCACGGGGAACCCTCTGCCCCTTGACAGGCTACTGCACTTGCACAGCAGCGTTGTTCTCTGCCTGCACCTCCCTGGGGCACCAGATTTATCACTCGTGTGCAGAATGACTTCATGACAAAGGTATCGTGACTCTCCCTTCTGATACTGGGCCCCAGACGGCAAAGACTGGAGATTCCCAGGTCTGGAACAAAAGAACACGGGGGAAGAAAGTTCAAGAATTAGGGCACACAGCATTGTTATGGGGCAGTCGCCGTCTTTAGTCTTGTGTGTTTGTATATTAAATCACCAGATTAATCATCAGAGTAAAATACAGGAATGGTTTTGGGAGGAGAGATCTGTAGAACAACCTTTGGACTAAGGCAGCTTGTGACAGCCTAGCATGTAGAACATTAGGTCAAAGCAAGGAGACCTGGCCTTTTAAAGATGATGCTGACCCTGATCCTTCTTTGTAAGGTGCTTTTTAGATGGGTTGTATGTGATCATTTCACACTGCCTGCCTTCCTGAGCTTGCACCGTTTCCAATCCTTCTGCTGATCTCCCCAGCATACACTTGTGCTTCTGTCTCATCCAGGCCAGGGAGATGTATTTTGCTAAAAATCCCCTCTCAAATCCCCTTCCTTTTATACAGTGAGAGCAAAACAAAGGAACAAGAACACAGCCTGTGACTGTAGGCTTCAAGTTTAAGACCACGTTAGCAAGAATATATCTACATTCACATTAGATTCACAAGAAAAGAGCCTAACAAGTCTGCATTGTTTGAAGCTGTGAGTAAAGAAGGAACAAAAAGAAAGGCAATAAAGCTATCTGGTTGGAGAAGAAATAAAAGTCGCATACAGGAAAGCACAGAGTACGGGCAACGGCTTCTGCTACTACTTGTCTAACAGGCAAGAGAGGCTTTTTGAGAGTAGCTAACATCAGCGGTGGGGGAATTTCCCCACCAGTGGGAAAACCGCAGCAAAATTTCACAAGGAGAAGATGTGTGAGAAACAAGTTCTGATGTTCAGCACCACCTCACCTTACCTTAAATCCCTTTCTTGGAGGAATGCCTCGTGCCGTGTAATCCTTTAGCATTGTGAGATCTCATGCAACTGGCAGGAACAGCTACACACCAACTCTGGGAGCTTCCAACCATACAAGTGCCTGTGGGCCGCCAAAATCCTGCTCCATGCTCCCTCACAGCCCTGCAGACCTGTCCCAGCTCCAGCCAGGAGAACTCACGTTCTGGCCCTGCATGCTTTGCAGCGCCTGGCAACCCAGCATCTTTCTCCGTCAGTCGGTAATGTGGGGACCGTGCTACTAACCGAACTCAAGGCGTTCGAAGAAGGAAGTCAGGTTCGTTAAGCCTTTCAGAAAGCAGCACCTAACAATAAACGTGGCACTCCTTTGGTTCCAGGGGCACCGTCACAACCCGGTTGGACAGAGCAGCTGTACTAGGCTCCTCAGGCCAGAGGAGCCCAGGCGCCAGGCTGCCGGTGAGGACGGAGCTCCCTCTCCACCCATTGCGCCAGTGTCATTGGCTTTGTGGTCTCCGGGAGGAGGTGGCCGTGGGTGCCAGGGGTGGATCGGCAGAACGGTTACATCAAGGCACTGTGCGTCTGGAAGTTAACCCAACAGGAAGGATGTGATCTTGCAGGATACGTTTGTCATATTTACTTGGGAGTTTTAGAGACTAAATTAGGTGAAAGGCAGCTCCTTCACTCAGATATCCTTCCGAGACCGGGGGCTTCACACTGCCTCGGAAGAGCAATGCAAGCACAGAGGGGTTTCAGCGCGGCTAGAGAGGTGCCACTGATGACAGATGCAATGTCGGTGAGCACAGAGCAAAGCCCTTTCAGTTCATTAAAATGTAAGGCTTAGAGCCTGGAAGAGGGGAGGTTGGAACCAGCTCTACGGAAAACTCCTGTGGAATTTAATAGAAAAAAATATTACAGATTTTGAAACCTTATTGGGAATATTCCTTCCCCTGAAAAGGTTTTGGGGTTTTTGCACTGGTTTCCTTGAAATCTGTCCTCACATATTTCTGTGGACCCTCCTGGATTCATACCTATTACATTTCACTAGACTTTTCCATGCAGACATGCAAACTGAAACCACAGAAAATATTTTCGTGCGCCCTCCACCCTCCAGAGCAAACCCACCACGTTCTCCCCGACTCCAGCGAGGTGTGACGTGGCAGCTTCCTCAGAGGTGCCAGCCAGCTGCAGCAGGCGGAGAGGCAGCAGAACCTGGGTGGAGGGAAATAAAGCCAGCTTTTAGGTAAAAATCCTGTGCTCACTGCCTTTTTCCTTCTTTCTTTTGCAGCCAAGCTGCACAGCGCTAAATCAATAGACTCACAAATCTGAGGAAGTTTATAAGCCACTCTTAGCAGACACCAGCGACAATCCTAAATATGAGGTGTCCACAAGCTAGCAAGTCGCGCTCTGGTGAAAGTGAGCGCACCTCCTATTGAGACCAGAGGGAGCTGCTCCCAATTACACTAATGCTGAATATGGCCCCATTGCCGACTTTTTTTTTTATTGTTGGACATTGTTAAAAAAAAAAAAAAAAGACACTGGAAAAATGTGCGTTCTATCAAGTGTTGTGAAACTGTGTGGGTTGGAGAAGGCTCAGTTTTTAATAAAGGAAACATTCAGTGCATCCCATTTCAAGGACTTCTGTTAGATAGAAAGGCAGCAAGCAGGAAGCTGAAGTCTTTCTCCTGCCAGTTGTCCCTTTGCTATCAAACAACAACATTTTTAATGACAAAGAAAAGAAAAAAGAAAGGAGGTGAGGAGTAGGAAACGGTATAACCAAGGAGGCCGGGGAGGTTTCCTTACCTTTGCCAAGGTCAGAACCTGGCATCACGTGGCGTGCGAGAGTGCTGGGTGCTCAGCGGGCTCTGTGGGGACCCTGACTGTGTCCCCGTCACAGAAAAAGGTGACAGACTAGCCTGCGTCCAGCTACTCTCAGGTTAAGTTTTCGAAAGCTTGCTATGTAAAAAAAAAAAACAAAAAACCAATAAAAAAGTAGTATTTTAGAGGTAGATTTAAACCAACCTGAAAACTCAGCATATGCTCCTTGAGTTACGTCCAGGCGTACCTACAGTCTTCAGTCCTATTACATTTTCAAAGGCATTTTCCACTGGGACAGTATAGGCCTCCAGAGTTTTAGGTATAGTTCATTCTTCCCAGCTTCCCTCTGCTCCGCTTCCTCCTTATTGTTTTCATCTGCTAATACATCCCTGCCTGATTTGTCATAATTTCATGTTGACATACTGTAGTAAGACAATTGCAGCTGCTCTCTCTGAAGAATGCAAACAGGGATCTGTCATCTCCTCTCCCTTCCTCCCCCTCCCCGTCCTGACAGGGATGGATTTCACTGGGAATGAAGGGACCATCGCCATCAAGAAGTGGCTGCGGTCTGTCCATGCAGAGGGCTGGCAGATAATCCCTTGTCACTCAGATCTTTGTTTGGACGTTACGGTTTATGTTCAGGCTAAATGCTCACCCGTCCCGAGTGTGCGTATGTTTATGTAGTCAACTCTGGGATGCAAACGGCATTCCTCTTATCATACGGAGAGAGGATATGAGCTCATTCATAAAGAATCCCAGCTCTGGGGTGCCCCGCTCACTTAATCCAAGCATCCCCTGCATGCCCCTTCTTCTGAGAGGGGGGAAGAAAAGCAAAGCACACTGCTATTGGCTTTTAATAAGTGGGATAATATATTTCAGAGAGGAGCTCAGACAGGAGAGGAAATGAACTTGGCTAGACAGTCACTTAAAATAAAAAAAGGGGGGGGGGAATTTGCAAAACTCATTCCATTATTTCATGTAAATATACTTGGCTGGGTTCAGACAAGCTGATATAATCATAAGATGCTGAACAAGACTAAAGGCCATCTTTCCCCTTTAGACAGATTTAGCAACGCAGCACCGTTTATTAGTCTGCTTGATAAAGAAACAAACAGATTATTGGCTTGGCGATTGCTGACTGTCAAAATAAGCAGTGCTAAGCCCCTGATCCTGGAAAAAGGCCCAGGGACTGGTACGGCACCCAAATCGGTTCACTGGGGCTCCACCTGGGGCTGAGGGATCAGCTTGTGTGGTACGCTTTGCAGGTCTGGGCTTAAAAGAGGAGCGATGAGCAATTCATGTTGCAGGCGTGTGACTCAGCGTGCACACAAATAGCAGTGTAACTGGGACACGGCGCTGCGTCAGAAAGGTTTTCTGCCCGGGGCTTTGGTTGAACACATAACCCCTGAGTGGTGAAGTAATTAGTAAAGGAGATTTAGGTGGGAGAAGAGCAGGGAAGAACGGGGAGAGAGCTGTTGCCACTGAATGTGGTGTTCCTGTTTGGGCTCATTAAAACAGAGGACATTAAAAAGCCGGGAACGGTTCAGAAAGGAGCTGCAATGGTGTTGAGAACCTGCTATGAAACCAGAGCTGGTTCTCACCGTAGGCAAAGCGGAAAGCTGCGGCTCGAGAAAGCTGACAACCGCAGGCAGCACCAGGTCTGCCCTGCCCGTGCCAGGCTGGCTGCTGCCGCTGCGGGAGAAGGCAGGGCACGTGGCACAGCCGGGAGCGTGCCAGGAGGTCCCTCTCTCCTGCCCTTCCACCCCAGCGTCGACCGCTTTCCCTAATCTTCCCCTTCCCTCGACAAAAAATGACCATCTCTGACATCCCCGCAAGATGAGAAAGCTCAGCCCTGCCTGCAGTACCAGGGTGCCTTGCAAAACACTTGAGCGACTTCAGCCTGCTTATTTTGTCCAAGAAGGTGTGCCCAGGCAAAGGCTTCCAAGCGCTTGCATGGAAAGACCGCAGAGCTCCCCCCTGGTAAGTGAAAAGCCTAAGGAGACCTCAGATAGCAAGGTGACATGTGGAAAGAGGTACATTTAGGCTAGGGCTAAGATGTCCTCTCCGAGGAGAGCTCTCCACTGGAACAACTCACCCAGGTGTGTGGGGGGGTGCAACACAATGACACCTCTTTGGATCATGGTGACTGACTCCCTCTGGGCATAGTCAAGCTCAGCCTCCGGGTACGGGGACTCGACACAGGAACTGCTGGACGAGGTGTCTTTTTCAGTGTCATCAGGGAGCTCAGACAAGGTAGTTTCAAGAGTCTCTGCCAGCTGTAGTGCCCAAGGGGCTCAGAGCAGCCCCAGTGAAGTCAGGACACCGTCTCAAAGTCCCTGGGAACCCAAAGAAACAGAAGCTGCAGAGGGTGGAAGAAAGGAGGTGTCGTAATCTGCAGCTGAGGGGTAGACCAGTATAGTCGGAGCTGAAGAGGGATGATGGTACCACCACTCAGTTTTGCAGTGCTGATACAGGGATGGAGCAGGTCCCGGCTCCTGAACCTGCACCTGGGACCACGTACACCCTGGATCTGTGCTCGTCAGCCCAGAAACAGCTCTCTTCCTAAACCCTGCCCCGCTCCACCACCGGTCCCAGCACCCCCCACTAACCCACTGCTCCTCAGGCTGAGCTACATCTCCTGCGCTCCTAGCAAAGGTGCCATATGCAGGGACACAGGCACAGGGCTACACCGTCACCTTCAAAGGCTCGCTCAGGATCACACAAGAAGCCTGCGCGCATGCAAAGCGCAGAAATGACCTTCTGCATCTTCAGCTAGTCTCTATCCCGTGAGGCACATTTTTCCATCGGGATTTTTTCATGAAACCATGCCTGAAATGTTCCCATCTCGCTCCTGCGCAAGTCAGTGGGGAGTCTGTAATCATTGTCGGCAGGAACAGGATCATCCGTGTACAGTATTGAGTTAGATTGTTAGAAATAGAGACAGCTACACCTTACAGCAAAGGCAATCTTGCTAACGTGTGGGATTTATCATGACTTCACAATACTCTTCTGTTTAAATTTTCAGCTCCTGAAGGTATGTGGTGACATAAGCAACAGACTGGTATTCTCCAAGTGAATCTTCAGCGCTTGCTGTTGATGAGAAAGCTTAGAAATGTAACAGGAGGTGAATGAAAACTGAAAAATGTGAACAGAACGTGAACTACTTTCTAAATCTCATTTTTCAGCCACTCCCGTAAATACTTGCAGCCTGAACTTTTGGCACTGGCAATATTTCTCATGCTTACGCTTTAAAGTGTGGGGTACAAATCATAGTCTTTCAAAATTAATGGGAATTTTCTGTCACAAAAATGCAAACACCTTTTTTAAGACCTGCAATTTTGTAAGAGGTTTATGATTTTCAAAAATTATTTTTAAAACATTTTCTTTTAAATCTTGCGATGTGACTGAGCTGGTCCCATTTTTTTAGTCATGTTTTCTGCCACATGACAGCTGATAAAAATTATTATAGAAGAGTCTGAAGGGAAAATACAAATTGAAAAGTATTATTTCAAATTTTTTATCCAATTTATTAATTTTTCAGTTCAGCTAGTACTTTTGGATACTATCTTCAGAACCTAATCTTGAATTAAACTAAAGGAGCCCCATTGTCAGAAGAACTCAGTTTCAGCTGTGAACATGCAGCACACGGAAAATCTAGTCCCGCCGAGGTATCACATTATGAACAGCTGGAAGCGAGGCGCAGAAGTTCACCAGTCAGTTTAAAAACTCTTGCCCATAATGAATTGCTGCAGTTTTACTCTTTAAAGCGCAGAGGGCTGAATATATTCATGCTATATTGCTTTTTCAACAGACACAGTTCCCTCAAATTCAGGCCAGATTTGCCTCTAGCAGGACACCACGCATCTGGGGACACCTTTGACAATGTCGTAACCTCGCCTCTCGGCCAGAAAACGCGTGCGGTGGTAGATACCTTTTCTCTCAGAGTATCTCTGTCAATATTTGTGGAGTACTCAAGGGACAAGGATGGCGAGCGTGACAGACAATCACAGGAAGGTGGTAATCGCTCTCTCCTCATGGCAGGGTTCAGAAGTGGATGGCGAGGTACAGGGCTGTACGCTGACCCTGACGATAAAACAAATCCTGCATATCTGCTTACTGAGCAAGCGTGATGGGACGGAGCTGGATGTTCATTCATTCGGTCACTTCCCAGCCCTCAGAGTGCCTGCATTTAGTCAGAATGGCATTGCTTTTTCCCATAACACGTGGGGTATAGTTAGCTGGGAAGAGGTACTTCCCCCTTTAAAAAAAAAAATATAAAAATGACAAAACAATTTTTTCTCATTTTCACTAAAAAAGTAACTTTGAGTTTTCTCATTTTCATCTAAGGGAAAAAAAAAAAAGAAAAGGAAAACTCAATCAAACAAACATCCTCTTCAGTTTGGGAGGAAAAACCCATAAGCTTTCTAGAAACAGATTTTGCATCCAAACTTCTACAGAATTAATAAAAACTGCTCTGTCAAATACATCCTGGCAGAAAATTTTCCACTATTTCCTCAATTAGCACACACACTTGTACACAAAACTGCATGCATATTTCTTTCCGTTTCTATCTGGTTGTCTCGTAAAGGTCTAAAAGGCTCCCAGCAGCTCCTGCGAATGAGGAGAAAGAGCGCCGCATCCATTTTACAGATGTGCAGCAAGATTAATCAGATTTACTCAAGGACACAGAAGAAGTCTGTGCAACAGCTGGGAAGAAAACCCCAAGTCCTAGTCATGTGTTTTAGCCACAGAATTATCCTTACTCTTGGAAAAGCAGAGGGGAGCTTTTGTGGAAAACAATGAGTTGTAAAGCCTGAGGAAAATAAACTCTCCCAGGCTTTTTCTTAAGCAGGGCTGGAGAAAGAATTTGTCATAGAGGGGTTGCTTGTAGGGATGTTTAAATGTGGATTTTGGTCCCATTTGTAGTTTGGTTTGCTGTAGTAAATAAATATGTACATGTGTTTAGGTGGGCTTGAATAAACCTCCATCAGTGAAAGACTCCTTCACAAAACCACTGGTGCAGAGAAGAGTCCAGCTTTCCCCCTGCTCGCATGCAACTCCATGCCCGTGCCACCCCACTGACATCATAAATGCTAAATTCTTTAATCGTTGTTTGAAACAAGACCTCCATTATAAGCCCAATTTTGACTCTCCCTCTAGACGAAAAATAATCAGCCTGAACTTCCACAGACATGATATTATCCCAGGGTAGAACGTCCTTTTAGGAAACTTGAGGCTGACTGAACAAAGTTTTCAAGAGATTTTGGGTGAGGGAAGCAGGGGGGGTGAGAAGGAAGCATACAAAATTGAGCTGGTTTTAGAATTTCCTAGCTTACTATTTAGGAAAAACCTTTTAGGCAGGAATAACCAGGAGGACTAAGGCAGGTTTTCTTTTCCACATGGTATCACGAGACGCATGCACGGCAGCACTATCTGTAAGCTCTAATTGACCAAGCAGCCCCCAGAGCAGCCAGCGCCGGGAGTGGCGATGCAAGGTGGAAAGTGGCTCTGGAGGAGCTAGAACAGGCTGCAGGAACTTCGAGACACTGAATAATTCAGGTGGGGAGGGACCTCTGCAGGTCCCTAGCCCAACCCCTTGCTCACAGCAGGGCTAATTCCAAAGCTAGGCGAGATCCCCCAGGGCCTTGTCCAGTCAAGCCTGGACAATTTCCGAGGATGGGTACCCCTCATCTTCCCTGCGCTCCTGCTCCTGTGCTGCACCACTCCCACAGGGGAGAATTTTTCCTAATCAAAAATCAGAATATTTCTTGTTGCAACATGTGCCTCTTGCCCCCGGTCCTTTCTCTGTGCACTTCGGAGAAGAATCTGGTTCTGCCTTTTCTGTAACTTCCATTTTAGCCAGTAGAAGACTGGGCCTAGGTCCATCCGAGTCTTCTCCAAGCTGAACGGGAGGTGCCCTCAGCTTCCCTTCGCACGCCACACGCTCCATCCTAGAGGCTCTTTGCAGGACTTGCCCCCGTTTGCCAAACTTCTCCTTGCTTTTCCTCCAGGAGGAACACATGCAGCAGTGGCACCTGTTGCGTGTATTGACTCAGCCTACCTCAAGCTAGCCTGATCTGGCCACACTGGCTGCGACTGTGGCTCCAGATGCAGGGCACGCAGAGAGAGGCAAGAAAGGAGAGCAGAAAGGCTGATGCCGGCCCAATGCCCCAGCCTCAAGGTCCAGAAGGAAACGGACAGGGATCAACAAGGGAACTTCTTCCCGGAGGCTGCACAGAGAAGATGCTCTTCTGTTTCATGCCTGGCGGGGTCCATCCTTATTTCCTTCCCAGGCTTCTCTTTCTACAGCCACCTCCAGTTTCCCGGCTGCAGAGATACACACCAGCGTTTCGAGCACATGTGGCATCCGAAGCGCGCGCGCGCCCAAGGAGTTCTCCAAGTGGCGGGCACAGATTTCCCGCTCCTTCAACGCCATCAGGGCCCACTGCAGGCTTCAGTGTCGCTGCAGACAGATTTCTCCTCTGCGCCTGCACAGAAAGAGCGGGTGAGGGACAAACCAGGGCAGCACAGCTGAAGCAGCGCGGCTCCGAGATCTGGCTGTCCCACACCAGAGGAACGGACCGTGGTCTTTGAAGGCGAAGGTAGGCGTGACAACAGCTCAGCGATACGACAGTTATCGGCCATGTACTACTACATGAAGCTGCTCTTCATCCAGCCTGGGGCAAGCCCTGGGGACTGCAGGTGGCTGAGTTGTTCAGTTCCCTCTCCCAGTAGCAGGGTGGAAGGGAACAGAGGCGTGATCGAGACGCTCGTGGACGACAGTCGAGCCTTCCTGATAGAATTGCCTTCTGGACTCATTCATACAAGGGAGAGCTGAAATAATAGCTGACTCCGGGGGACCTGCCTGGTCCTGGACCTTAGAACACAAAGAATTCAATGCCTTTTTTGTGGCCTTATATTTGCTGTATAATACAGGCTGTAGGCTCTGACTGGAGGTGAGGAATAGGGCTTAGTTATCTTCTAGAATCCCCTCCTTTTCTTAAATAATTCAAGCAAACGGTATTAACATGAGGTTTTGTATGGAAATTGAAAACCTAAGTATGTCTGGTATGTGGTAGAGATAATCAGAGCAATACTAAAGCAGCAAACGACAAATTTTGTCTTTCATGCGTCTTTGTCTAACTCTCCAGCACTTTTGCTGTCTAATCTGTCCTCCACGAGACTTCTGCCTAATCTCTGTGTGGCTTCATAGTGCTATCTTTGAGAAGAAAAAAAAAAAAAAAGAAAACAAAACCAACTTGTCGGGGGAATATTTTTCCATTTTCTTCAAAAATAAGATACCCACCCACCCTAAAAGCTACAGCAGCCAGAACTGCAGAACCAGCAAGAAGGAGTCTAAGCCCAGTGGCAGACTGAAGACCTGATGTGCTGAGGCAAATGATGAGAGAAATCAGAGCTTCCTCCTACGGAAAATAAGGAATTCCCAGATCACCAACAGAGCATGTATCATTTGCTCCCGTCCCCAGAATATCCGCTCACACTAGGCTCTTAAAAACGCAATTTTATTTGGGTAGAAAATCTATTTTGCTATAACTTTCTGACATACAACAGTTGTAATGTTTTTCTCCTTCTGAGGCTTATGCAGTTGTAGAGCCCTGGTAAGTAAAGAAACTTGGCTTTCCAAGCAATAGGTCCTCTCAAAGCTCTGTAGTCTTTGCAAGCTTTTTAAAAAGTTTGTGGGGTTCTTTTTTGAACTTTGTTTTTAATTAACAGAAACCTTACTGACATGACCTTAAAAACCTACCAGCACTTGTACAGACCAAATCCATACATTAGCTGCATGCCTTCAGCATCCATGAGTAATGAGGCATCTCCAGCCCTACAATAAGACTTTGATGCCAGACACCACTGTCATGTATTTTCTCCCTCTCATATATATGCATGTGTGTGAGAAAACCCCACCTTCATACATGGTATGTCTTTCTAACGACGTTTTCACATGAGAGGGGGAGGCTGAGGTAATCTTATTATCACCAAAACATTGTAAAAACAGCAGAGCATTGGAGAACTTTAATCCTTTTCTAAATTATGGACTGAGAACATTACAATCGTGCTGAGCACAAAGGCAGAGCTGTAACTTGACAGGCCTGTATAATTTACAGCCTCCATAGTAAAAGAGGTGTTTTTATTAAATGACTGCCTGAATTTCTACAGCCACTTCAGACTCCGATGATACTGGGGAGGCTTGCATTCTGCTGCCATCATTCAAATCCTTCCCTTTCACCATATGAATATGGCTGGGATTCCAATTCAAAACCCATATACAGTTATTTATCTACTACTGCTCGTCAGTTCAGAGCTGAGGCTATTTATGCTGGTACCTCATTTCACTCACCTTAAATAGCTTTTGTTTCTCATTTTATAAAGCTGAGTCTTCTTTATCCAATAAGCATAAAACATTAACTCAACAATAAGTAAAATCCATTTATCACCAGGAAAATGGCCCTTGCAAAGAAGGTCTATGTTTTATGTTCATGTATTCAAATTTCTATGTAAACTAAAATAACATATGACAAACAAAGAACTGAAGCTTTTTTGCTGACTGAATACTCATTTGCCATAGGTACATAACATTATATTCCCTTCTGTACGGTACAGAAAAGAAGAGCATTTGTACCGTGAAAGTTGTAAAAATACTTTTATCCGCATCCACTAAAGAATATTTTTGCACTGATAAAAGAAAAGCAGGCAAATAGGGTGGGTGACTTCAATCCCGACATTACAGTGCATACTCTAGAAGGATGTTTACACTGCTGGAATGAAAACAATTCATAACCAAGCTTTTAACTTAAAATAAGTAATATAAATATTTATCAGACTAGTGCTTTAAGGCCTATATTACAAAACTATTTCTGTATTATATTGGGAGTGACAGCTATTGTTAAAATTGAAATGCTTTCATAGCTGAAAATTAACTGAAATCCATTTAACCAGCATGGAAGTTTGCATTAGTGAGGACACATTTTCTGGGCTTAGAAAACTTAGGTCAGAAATTTCAGAGAGATAGAGCTTATCCTGGGAATGTGTTTTGTCTTAGCTTGTCCTCTTCTGTGGATCCCACTGACATTTAGTCCAGAGCCTGCATCACTCCCTTTTTTAAGGCAAGTCCTAGAGGATGAATTCCGGATATCATTCCACAGTACATAAGCAGCTGCTGAGCCTTAAGCCTGTGAACGCTACCATTGACTCCAGTGCAAGCAGATACACACTTAAAGCTGACCAAGTGCCCTTTACTGGATGAGAGGCACAGCACTCAGACCCTTGCAATATCAAGCCTTCATGCCTCAGCTGGTCATCGCTGGATCATCATTCCTCACTCTCAGAAAGAAGCTCTCTTGCTTTTCTTTATCACCTTTGACTGACATCCCTCTGGAGTCTTCAAAATTGTTTTTTTTAATCTAGCTGCCAAGCACTCTGTTGAGACAACTGGAGGCGGAGCATAACATCCTCAGCACAAATCCACAAAATCGAGGAAATGCATCTTCAGGCCATCAACTCACACATGACACTCTCTCCTCCCCTCCCACATAACACACCTCCCATAGGCTGCTGTGGGCAGCTGGGCCATGCTCAGAAAGCCAGTAGTGCTCCATGCCTTGCTTAGCACCATCAATTCATTCCCTTCTCACCTTCCTAGCTCTTCCAAGACAGCCCCACTTGCCCTGCCTGGAGCTGCTACTGCCATCTCCACATCTATGCCAGCTCCAGCCATGCCAACGCTGAGGCCAAAGTAATAAACTTGATTGGACCCACCTGACTCTGTCCAAAACCTTAGAATTTCTGTTTCCAGGAGAATTAGGCAAAGACCACAAGCAGAGACTCACCAGTGAGACTCACCCACCTCAGCCCTGTGCAGAGCCTTATCTGAAAAAACATTCACGGCTCTTTGGGGACCATGGATGCTGTATCACACCATCCTTAACTCTGCCCCATTCAATGTGCAAACCTTTATTAGGCTGCTTTTTTTCCCGCAGCTCTGCTGCCCCTGGTGCAGGAGTATGTTGTCCGCAGAAGTGCTGGTTTGGAAACAGGTGCTTGAGGAAGAGACATGAAAGGGAGAAAAAGAGACATTTTGTCAGAAGGGCCGGAGATAAGAATGGAGAGCATGGTCAGTGAGATGAAACAGTGGAGGAAGAGATGAAGTATGTTCCTCATGCGTGGCAAAAGAGAGGAGAATGCCAACTGTTTTATTATTTCCTTGACTTTACAAGTCTAAATGAGGTATATTCCGTACTTACAGAAGCCTAATTACCTCCAGTGAGGTTTTGCGTAGCAATTTACATGACATTTTAACCACTTAAGAATTGCATGCAGATGGATGGGGACAGAAGAGCCTTGCGCTGAAGAACACACCTCCAAGCAGCTCCACATCAATGCTTCTGCATCAGCAGCTCCACGAGCACTAGAAAATCACTGCTGTTGAAATCCAGGGTTTACTGGTTGAAGAGGAGTGTAGTTATGCCTATCCCAGTCAGCAAGATCTGTGTGCACTCAGCCCCATCAATAACATGAGGGTGGGGTTGCTTAGTTACACCACGGATAATGGCTGGAAATAGAAGGAAACCTAATTTCAGTTTTAAATCAGCTGCTAAATCAGGAAAACTTAGCATCCAGGACACTAGCCTTTTTTAATTGACTACTTATTTTTATATATATGTGGTCCACTAAAAAAAAAGTCCATATATACACATGTATATGTTAATTTATAAACAGAAGGGGTTGAATTTCACACAGCATCTAATTTCAAAGACTTTCTGTAAGAGTCTTAAGAGTCTTAAGAGAAGAAAAAAAAAAAAACTCGAAAAAATCCAAACTGCAAATAAAATGTCAAAGGGCATTAAAACTAAGCTTACATGAAATTTCACACCAATTGGCCACCTAGATTAACCAAGGAATTTGTGCTCCGTTTTCACGACACCCTTATAGCTTTGGAGTCATTTCAAGGTACCGCTTTCATGCACTTGAACAGAGGGAGTTGCATTTGCCCAGAGAAAGGCACCCTCCTGATTGCTTTTCCAGGTGGCACCTCAGATACTGTGTCTGGTATCTAAAGGTGTTCCAACTTTCAGTAGACTTTTAGGACTCTTTCTATGTTTGAACATGCTGATGTTTAATAAAAGCTGATGCTTTTGGTTCATTTACTGTTATTGTCCCGCCTGAGCGTTTCATGGTGGCTAATGAAGTACAAAGTCTTAAATGAGTCTTTCCACATGAGGTGACTCTTACAGAAGGCATTGTGTTGCAGCTTCTTTGAGATCTTCTCTGTGCTGAGTTTTTAGTAATATTTTTCCCCAGTAAAAAAAATGGTTCATGTAAAGAAAAAAAGTGACACAGTACGAGTCCCCGGAGTAGCGCAAGGACAGCATGTCTACATGGCACTGTGCTTGAGTCAACAGGACAGCACGACTTTTGGGCCATGGTACCTCCATGCGCAGTGCTGCTCTGCAGCATGGGGATGTACGAGTTCCTCTGGGCCCAATGACACCTTTTAGAATGTTTTTGCCATAGGACTTGGCACATTGTTAACATGTAAAAGGCAATGTTTGCGTTTTTTTCTTTTCCTGCTCTACGGTCTCTCTTTTTGTGGAAGTTTCCCAGCGTACAGCAGCGTGTAAGTTCCTGGGGATCTGCTTCACTCATCTTTTTGCTTGCCCCACTCTTCTTCAGATATCCTTTCATTTTTCTGACTTGCACTGACTGTCAGACTTCTCTTCCATCAGAGGTCTGGCAAATGTTCCCATTGGAACATTCCCATTTCTCATCTCTCCTCACATAGTTCAGCTTTCTCAAGAACATCCTGTTGCAAAGGATCTGCGTTTCAGTCATGATGTACTGGCTTAAAAATAGATTTATCCAGAAATTATTTATCTCCTCATCGTTAGAGTAGGAAATCCTGGAAAGGGAAAACACTGTGCAGGGTTGCTCACTCCCCAGAAAAAAACTATGGCCAATTTTTAAAATCAGTTTGTGATTTCTTCAAAACACGGTTTCCAGACAGAGGACTAAGAGCCTCAGGAAAGCCTGAGCTCTGCCAACCTTTCAGAAGTCTGATTAGGCATCCAAAGCCATTTATGAACAAAACATTCACTGTCCATATGATTTCGGGAAGGGGAGAAGTCAAATAATTTTGTTGCCTTGTGACTCATCCATGAAAAATAAGAATGATAATCTTCATCACTCATATTTGGTCTTTTTAGTCCGCTTAACATGTATGTTACTCAGAATGAGGGTTTTTCTCTCTGTTCAGTAGAGTTGTGAAACTAGCAGGAATTACTAACGGTGAAAAGATGGTTCTGCAACCCTGTAAAAAATATTAATGACATTTTTATTCTATTCTACATTTTTGTTTATGTTGTCTGATTCTTTAGCCCTCCGAAAGAAACAAATATTTCTTTCCTAAATGCTTCAATTGCTGAAAAATAATAAATACGGGAGAAGAAGATTGCTTTTCCTTGATAAAAAAAAAACAGAAATGTTGAT
Organism: Sagittarius serpentarius; assembly: GCA_034782735.1. Lineage (NCBI taxonomy): Eukaryota > Metazoa > Chordata > Aves > Accipitriformes > Sagittariidae > Sagittarius > Sagittarius serpentarius. The sequence goes on from JAVKLA010000024.1 coordinate 7,004,339, forward strand.
AGAAAAGTACATAGCACTTTACAGAGAAAACGTTTTAAACTAGAATGTTTCACGAGGCCTCAGAATTTATTTCAGGCTAATAAAATAAAGTAGCAGTGACAAACTTGCAAGCCAGCTGCTAATCTTTTCTCAACTTCCCACTGAAATGTGCAGGACATGAGGTAGACAGATAAAGACCTAATGACTGAACCAAGCCAAGGAGAGTGAAGTACCTAGAGAGCTCACCTGATTAGCAGGTAGATGAATTCTCCATGCCCTCAACGGAAAGAATAGGTGAGAAATAAATCAGTTCAAGCTAGAAACAAGAAGACTCTGAAGACAGAAGATAGTATTTCCACAAACTGCTTGGGTTCTCACTTCTTCCAGTCTCACTTCATCACGCTCAGTGTTGCAAGTCTCACCTTGTGCAGCTCAAATCAATGGACCATCACATGTCTGACAGACCTGAGAAATGTTGGGAGAGATCACCCAGGAAGCTGTGTCATCTCCACCCTGAGAGACTACCAAAAGTCACAACAGAGAGTAGCTCCATGTCGGTGAACCAGTTCCCTGGAGTGAAGGCAGTAGCTCGGTGGTTCTAATCTAATCAAGGTTAACAGTGATCAAAAGTCATTACTTTATTGAGTGCTGATTGCAAAGATCAAGGTGAGTGCAACACATTCATGAGGAATTAAAAAAATCTACGTTTCTACTGAAGGAATGCACTTCCAGTCACGCCTTGGTAGCATGTCATGCTGACATCTGAAAATTTTAGAGGACAATATCGAGACCAAATGGCTCGCGTGCACCATGGGAAGGGTTATTAATGCAAGGAAGGATGGCGAGGCTGTAAGAAACTACCTGGATCCATTATCTGTTGTTTGACAGATATTCAAACAGCTGGGGTTTACGTGAAGATACGTAATTTTTGAGAGCTAAGTCAGCCACAACAAACTCCATCTTACACCTTAGTTCTTTCTGGATGAGACTTTTGGTTATGATTTTCACCGTTAGAAACAGACTCAGCTGCAGTATTTCACAGAAGCACAGAATCACAGAATATCCCGAGTTGGAAGGGACTCAAAAGGATCATCGAGTCCAACTCCTGACTCTGCACAGGGCAACCTAAAGCTTAAACCTTATATCTAAGAGCGTTATCCAAACACAAGAAGTGTTTGGACACCATCAAGCTTGGTACTACGGCCACTTTCCTGGGGAGCATGTTCCAGTGCTTGACCACCCTCTCAGTGAAGAACTTTTTCCTCATACCTAACCTGAACTTCCCCTGACACAGCTTTAAGCCGTTCCCTTGCATCCAGAGTGAAGGGATCAGCATCTCCCTCTCCCCACCCCCTTGTGAGGACGTTGTAGACAGTATTTGGAGGGAAAGGATCAGGATCATCAGGATTTGCAGCAGTTCAAAGACTGTTCAGGTCTGCTATATGGAGAAAAATGTGCACTGCACAGTTTACCTCTTAATTCTGGATTTTACCAAATTTTCTGACTCAGACCTGTAGCTACTGCAACAGTGTCTTTTATCCTGTTTCTTGAGGCAGTCTATAAAAAACTGAACAGCTCCTCTGGTCTGGGACTGCTGGCCTTGTAGGCAGCCTGAAAATGGTAAAAGTCATGTTTTAAAGAAAAAATGAAAGAACAGACACTGGCTGGCCTACCCTGCCCTATGAGATCCTTGCACATTTAGCTTTCTTTCACCTCCCCCCCATCCCCACCACTAGAAGGGGGTAGAAGTAGAGGGCACAAGGGATAAGACATTCATGCAAAATGTTTCCCAATCAGATTTGACATCTCAGGCACGTTTGACGTCTCAGGCTGCCGCTGACAGGCTGGTATAACACATTTCATGATCATTAGCTCTAACCAACACTAACTCTCCCTCCAAACATTGCTGCTCGTGTATCATAACTGAGGAAAGACCTAGGAACTTTGAATCCCTGTAATACCTGAGCACCGCACGCATCCATAAGAGTTTTTAGCACCTTTTACAGACAACTGAGGCATGCCCCAAGGTCTGCACCAAACTAGGAATAGAAAAATGGTTGTCCACAACCTGGTTAAAGACCTTAGCTGCTAGATAAACCTGTTGAGGTGTTGCCAAGACCAATTACCGTGACAGGCAAGCTTATTTGTTCTTCTTCTTGCTCTACAGGCCTAGCTGACCTCTGTGGTCACGCACACGGAGACCTGCAGCTACCATGACCCCCCGAACGGCTTTTCTTTTTGCTCAAGAGCAACCAGTGCCTCTCCTGTCAGCCGCGGTGCAGTTTCAGTGGCACTCAACCTGGCCCCAGAGGCATCTTCCTGGCTGCGAAACACCGGGCATGCTTGGATTTATTTTTATTTTTAATGCTATTTTGGTAGCAGTATGTTGCCTTCAGGAACCACGGTGCGACAGAAAATTAATCCAGTCTTAAGCAGCAAAGAGGAATGCAGTGAACTGGCTGTAAACAACAGACCCAGAAGTCGGGGGCCTGCTCTTTTCTCCCTTCTTGCTGAGTTTTGCACTACCTGCACTAACCCAAATATCCTGGGTGTGCCGGCGGCCGTCTGTCCTTCCTGTCCTTTCAACTACAAGCTCAAGGCAAACACCCGTCGGCCAAACGTTTCGGGATTTTCCATGGAGGATGGGGCTGCTTCCCCTGCGCGTTGCAACGAAGTCCGCACTGCCGTTGTGTTCAAGCGGCGGCAGGAAAAGCTCCCGCAAGCACGAGGCCGGACAGCGGCCCAGCCGGGAGAAGCCGGAGCCGTGGCAGCTCGAGGAGTCCTCTGCCCCACCGACCCCCCCCCCCGCCCCCACAGAGGCTTTACCCATGTCGGCCCGCCGGGTGCACGGAGGCAAGGGTGGACAAGCCACCCTGCCCTTCTCGCCAGTGGCATGGGGAAGACTGAGGGCCATTATATGTCATAGGCTTGACTGAGACCAGACCAGGGTTATTAAAGGCTATAATTTCATGGCCAACCTGAAGAAGGCTTTTTTTTTTTTAAGATGCCACATTACCCTGCCTCAGGAAAGCCCCACCTCGGAGGCAGGGAAAGCTCTCAGCCACACTGGGACCTGCCAGCCAAAGGCTTCGGCACCTCAGAAACCTTCAGATTGGAAAATCTGTGCTTTTCTCCCCGTTGCGCCATTACGGCGGTGTTATTATTTGCATTACAGTGGTGCCTGGAGACCTCAGCCGAAGGCGTAAGTCTCATAGCACTAGACATAACACACTCGCGCTGTTCCAGACTGCCCCTTCTCCAACACATTGTATTCTAAATGGATGCAGCAGACAAAAGCCGGCAGAAGAAAATACCAGTGAAGCCATGATAGCATCGCAGTAAACAAGAGTTATTTCTACTTTCAGGGCAGTTTGCTGTAGTGAGAAGAGCATAAACGAGAATCGTCCCCGGAAAAAATGAAGAATTTGTCTAAAGTCACACAAGAACCGCGTTGCACAGTCAGGACTTCAAGCATACAAGACATGTTTCTGAGAGCAATGTATTGTTAAGTACAGAAGCACTAGGCAAGATGGTAGGAAAAAATGTACTCCTTTATCTTTTGATTATTACTGTCTGCAACAGGAGTGCCTGAAAGGAGACCGGGGTCACATTGTCCTGGACACCCTACAAACACTGTGAAGCATTGTTTTAATTTCTTTTTTGCAGTCTTTCTGCTGAGAATGAATGGGTTTCTGCATCAGTACAAAATATCTTTGAGTCTTTTATTTTTATTAAAAAGTAACTATACTGTATTTGTGGAACGTGATTTATTAACACAGCAAACAACTCCCCCCTTGGCTATGCTGCAGCCGATTCATATGTCACTTCATTGACAAAAGCAGTTTGTAATTGTGAATGAGATTAGAATCTATGTCAAATCCCCAAATGTGCAACAAGGGTCAAGTTTTACCTTGTTTTACAGGTCAGCAATTTATAGTCTTGGTACACTAGTGTCATTTCAGTGAAGAAGTCCTAGATTTACGCCAATGTGAAAGTTAAGAATATAAGTTCAGGATTCTCCCAAGGGCAAACACAGGTTCAGACAGAGGAGAGGAGAGGAGAGGAGAGGAGAGGAGAGGAGAGGAGAGGAGAGGAGAGGAGAGGAGAGGAGAGGAGAGGAGAAGACAAGGTTTATGGCTGTACTTCTTCAGATGAAAGCACAAGCTGAACCAAGGCAATCCTCTTGCAAAGTCTTTTACTCAACATCTTTTCTGAATGGAACATCAATGAAAGATCAACAATAGATTAATCCTTCTGTAGCGAAGACTATACTTTTAAACTCAGATGGTTATTCCACACAGACAACTGCATTTATGTACGGGGAAGCCTATCAAAAACACTGGAGTGAAGACTTAATGGCTGACATAATTTGCTCCTTTTGCTGGGGGGGGTGGGGCAGCCTTTAATAATATGATTACTTGCTATTTCTCAAACTCAAAGAGATCTCTCACCTTTTAACTGCGCTGCAATTTCACACAAAGATTTTCTTTTCTATCAGTTAAGGGATTCGCTCCTGCAAGATTCAGAGAAGCCACCTAAGCGTTATTTCGTAGGCATCGTATTTTTCATGTTACGCCTGAACCGATCCGATGCCCGGTTGTGAGAGAGCTGAGGCGGTCCTCCTGCCTTCCTCCAGTCCTGTGTGCCACAAGCTCAGCTGACCTCCCGCTGAACTAATTTGGGGGACAGGACACACACACACACACACGACCTAAACCGGCGACAAACTAGCGCAGCTGCAACAACTGGAGAGCTTCCCGCTGGGTCAGGCCCCGGCGCCGGCTCCCTGCCTGCCCCGGGAAACTCCAGTGCTGGCACAAGAGAGGCCAGGGGGGTGATGTGAGGTGGGGGCAGGACTGACCCGTGAAGTGGCTGTTGGATCAGCGTAGTGCACACAGCACCCTCGGGTACGCTAGCTTAGTCTTTTCATACTCGGGGTAGTGATTTTTAATTGTTTTCCAGCTGTGGATTTGCCAGGGGAGCGATGGACCTCATCCACAGAGACAGATCAACGCCTAGCATAGCGTAGCCTACACTCCCTCCTTGGAATTACTCCACCAGTGCCCCAGGTATCTGTAGGTAGAGCGTAACGGCAAGCAGCGTCATATACTTTCAGATAAATGGCTGGCTGTCTTTCTTTGAAATTGCTGCAAGCTCTGGCTGATCAATGAGAAGGAAAAAAAAAACCCCAAAACAACAAAGGTTAAAATATAGTTATCTCACTGCTGGCAAAGAACAGGGAAAAGTCACGTTCAAAATCCGGCGGTTTATACTTGGCAACTCTGCTTTGCTAATGCAGCAGACTGGAGAGGAAGAAGAAACCATTGCTGGCACCACAGCTCTGGGAATTCTTCAGCACGCAAAGCTCCTCCGTGGGCAGAGAGCAAGCACAAAGTCTAAGCCCAACCTATTCACGTTCGCTATTGAGGAAAGTACCAGGCAGCCTTGGGAAGACAGGCAAACCCGAGACTCTCCGAAAGAGTGTTTGAAATCGATTAAGCCAGGTGGAATTAGGTGATGGGGGAAACGTCTTAGGTGCATTAGGTCTGTATCTAATCTGCTTGTGCTGCATAGACACCTCAATTTACTAAAAGCCAGCAAAAATGTAAAAATTTTACAAATGCATTTTCTACAGAAACCCCTCAGCATCCATGAGTTTTTAAAATTACAAAATATGTATGTATCCCCAAAATGAGATGGGGAAGTATAGCTCTATTTGTAGCCCTGCTACAATGACTTGTCACGGAAAAGGTCCTGTACCTATTATTTGACTGAAGATCCATTGGTGCGACCCCACGACAAGCAAACTTACGCTACAAGGTACTCATTTTGTATCGGAGCTTACTGAGTAGACAAACAGTGTATGGGCCCAGGTGTTTTTTTAGAAGGAGCTGGTGAACAAAAAAATGCAAAGCAACCGGCCACCTTCCCGGGTAGGACAAAATCATGTTTTGCTGCCATTTACCAGTTAAGCCTCGGCCGGCACGATAGTCCACGCGCAGAAAGTCAGGACGAAAGCACCACGTTTGGCTCTGATGTGTTTTGCAGCGGCCAGCTCTTCAGCAGGGTGGCCATAGCGTTGTGTTTACATGGGCACCGATTTAATTAAACATAACCTTAGCTGATGAAAACCTAAATAAAACTAAGTGATGACTTTGAGATTTAACCCACAGTTGAAAGTGTTAAACAACCCTCCCTACACGTGGAATAGATATTCCAACTTTCTTCTGAGGTTTCAAGATGTCTTTGCAAGTGCCCCACTTCGGAGAGAAAAGGAACTAAGGTTTGGCATCAGCAGACAGCAGGTATGCAAGGATGCAAACAGCTGCGTGCTGGAAAATGCAATCATTTAGAACTTGAGTTGAGGAGAACTAGGAATTTCCAACACCAGGAAAATATCACAACATTTATTTTCCTCCTGCCTCAGGACAATTCATCAAATGCAATAGTAAATATATTATATAGAAATTGCAAAACTCTTAATTTTGTCACTCTCTATCAAAACAATTTCAGCATCCCTTGACTGATATGTTTTGATTCGGTCTGCTGATCTCATCCCACGCGTTTCACTTTGAGCTAGCTCAATATGCAGCAGCACTTTTCAGTGATGCCAGGCTGCTGCCTCGTGGGAAGGAGCAGTGAAGGAGATCACAACCTTCTTCATTGCTACAGGCCACCCCATCCATGTTCTCTTGCCGCCTGGGGTTGCTTGCTTAAAGGGGAGGCTGCCACAGGACTGCAACTCTCCTTCCCAAGAAGAAAGGCACCAGAGCTTCATGTGGAGTCTCTGCCAGTCAAAGCACCTGGGGCCATTTCAACATCAGACTCACCTGAAAAAAAGCACTGTTGGGAAGCCTGTTAGGAAGATTCAGATCCTTTCGAAAATCTCAGCAAGACTTAATTTTTCGCTTGGAATAAAAGAAATGTTTTGTGGTCACTGAATTGTTATCAAGTATGTAACACAAGTAGCTCTGTTGGAGCACCAACACACACGGAGAAAACTCGTAGTACAAAATGCCAGATGTACGATGATCTAGTTTTGTTTTCCATTGTTTTCTCTACCAGATGGTTTTATATCACACCCCTCGCCACTATTTGCAAAGCATTGAAAGTTTAGCTTTTAAAAAAAAATTCTTATTTTCAAACTCTCATTTTACTGCCTTGGATTGTGTTTTGTTGTGGTAGATACTTGTTAAAGTTCATTCTCTCCTTCCATACAGTCTCCTCCTCATCACTTGCAGCACTGTACACTTCACAGTTACAGTGGACCCTTTTGATTCAAACATCTGTATCTCCATTATTAGCTCACAAGAATGTCCTTCCTGCCATTGCAGTGGCTCTTTTCCTAAGAAGCCCTTTTAAATGATGGGTAATTCAGAGCCTGGTCACTCCAACATACCTACTTCCAGTCCTAGCTGAGACATCAAGGGCTTTTTCAAGTTATTTTTAGGTGTAAGAATTTAAATAACATACTGTTAGCCTATCCAACACTGATGGCTGGGTCATTTCAGACCATGAGTGAGACCCAAATGTCCAAAGCGATGAGCGATTTTGTTTGCTTTCCTTTTGACTGCCGAAGAGTTGATGCTTACTCCTTTGAAAGTGCCCTTTGGAACAGAGACCAAGGATGACACTGTGAAAGCCCTCCCAGCCACTGCTTACTTGGCAGGCAAGTGTTTCATCTGGTGGCACATCCAGGAACGCACCCTTCCCGGCAGCACTCCTTCTTCCCAAGGACTTACAGCCCAGTGTAATGCAGGGTGGCTGTGAGGCTCCCTCATCCCATAAGTCCAGCTTCTGTCCAAAATGCAGTATGGAAACAACTTGGGGGGGCGGGGGGTGGGGGCGGCGGGGAGGAGGGGATGGTATATTATTAGATATCTCCAGGGTAAGCAAATCATGAGAAATAGGCAGCAAGAGGTCGAGAAGAGTGGTTTTTGCCAGATAAATTTGATTAATTTTTGGATGGGTTACACAATTAGTGGGTGAAGGGAATATAAGAGATACAATGTGTTTGGATTTTAGTAAAATATTTGATCCAGTGTCCCACGAAACCATCAGCAGAGAAATTAGTCCAAAATGGCTTGGAAAAAAAGTATTAATATGTGGGCTGCAAACTGGCTAGAAGTCCGGAAACAAAGGGTAATGATAAACAGCAACAAATCAAATTGGAAGGACTTTGTTTTTATCGTCCTGAGGTGTTAAAATGATCGGTGTTAGTACTGGTGTTATTAAATTGCATTCGTCGTGTGATCAAGGATGAATGAATGATCTGTGCGTGAATGAATGTTACAGTTGATAATAAACTGGGGAGAAATAGAAACACAAGGAAAAAAAAAAGCAGAGGTATCAAGGAGTTTCCGCTGGCGCCTGGAAAATGAAGGAGTGGGAGAAGAATCAGATGGGGATCTGAACTAGGGCAGCGATACTGAGGAGGATAACAGCCTGGAAGTGGTGAGTTAGAAATGGACCTGATCCCAGGGGTACCCAGTTTCAGGCTGCAATCCAGCAAAATCCCTAAGCGGGCGCTTAACTTCAGGCATGTAAATAGTTACCGAGTCCCTGAGAATGAAACCAAGTCGGCTAAAAGCTTTGCTGAATTGAGACCAGACTGCTCAGCACCTTGCAGATTGAGCCCTTCGCCGCTTTTCCCCCGCCGTCCCCGATGCATCTTTCATCTGCTCAATACGCGTTGAGGCTATGGGCTCCGTGGGCTTGGGGGGGCCGTCTCTTAAGGAGCCGTACCCAGCAGCTGTGGATTCTGCTCACACAAAAGGATTTTGGAAGTCCAAATTCATCTCAGCTTCAAGCAGAAAGAAGACCGAAAATTCCACAGTTCTCCACGGACAAAATTTTCATCGGCAATAATAAATTGCTTCAGAACAGTCCAGAGGATTTCGGTTTGTGCTCAGATTTTCTTTGACAGCAAGATCACACAGACTGAATATGAAGTCTCACTGAAAGAGTTGCTTCAAAGTGAAAAATGACACTATTTTATTGAAAAAAAAAAAGAAAAAAAGTTAGAGTGGGTCTTTTCCTGAGTTTTCCTTTACACCATTTCAGAGAAACTGAAACTGGTTCACAAAAGAACTCAACATTTTACAGGACTGGCATTTTCTAATGAAAATTGTCTGCTCTGTCCTTCTCTCCTTGCATTCATCTAGTACCATTTTATCTTTGTCCTAACAAATACCGAAATGATATTACTGACTGTCTGCATGCCTTGTACAAGAAATTCTGATTTTTTATTCTCACCAGCAATTCACAGTGCACACTGTTCCTACTGCTCTCCAGTCCCCAGGACTGGCCAACAGCCTTTCCCTTCCCACCTCATCAGAAACTTCACCTCCAGCTCTGCCTGGCCCTGAAAACTCCATAGAGTTTGTCACTTTTTTTAGAACATTTCTGCTGGGTCAGCTCTTTACGTGGGGGAAAAAAAAATAATAAAACTGAACAACAAAAAAAACAGAAAACAGCATAGATCTTCCTCCACACAGTCACAGTATCTAGAGTGTTTTATTAGGTCTTGTGGCTTTCTCTTATGGCCCCAAGTTCTGGAGCCATAGATTATGGAAGAATTTTCACCTTCACAGAAAAATAAAACAAAACTTGAAAGCAAGGCTACAGTGTTCAAACTTAAACGGAATGAAATGTACCACTGTTTTCAAGCTCATGCATTTTAGGGGATCCCTGCTCACGGTACGCTAAGGTTTATGCTGGCAATGCAGCAGCTATCACACCAGGACGCCATCCAACAACTGGCTACGTTACTATTTTACCTCCTTATCAGAAGGCTTCGTACTCATCACCTGCCGTCCTGAAGCCCCCACCATAGCTCTGCCCGAACCCCCAGCTTGGACTGCACCACCGCTCAAAGAAACCTCCATCATTCAGAAGAGAAAGCACCCAGGAAAGCCTCTGACAACTTCTTAGAAGCTCCTTTTCCTCCACACCCAGGTGGTTTTGACTTGATAGTGACTCAAACTGTCACCAGAGGACTTCTGGGTATAAACCTTATGCAAATGAAGCCCTACCACTGATTATGCCTCCCCTTGATCACCAACAAGTGGGACCAGAGAGCTCCCTCGTCAAAGCCCCTTGCCAGTCCAGCAGTGCCCCCCAACCTCCCCCCCCAGCCCCTGCCCTCCTTGCAGAGAGGTCTCCTCCATCCCACCTAACACTGGCAGGTGGAAAGGAGCTACTGTCGGGCTCACAACCTCATCCATACCCCACTTCAGGTTGTGATCTGCAACTGGGAAGTTACTACTGTGGCACCATGAGGAAAAAGCTTTATCAAAAATGTTTACGCAATTAAACACCTGGGAAGTGGTTAAGGCTGAGCAGGATGGTGCCCACCAACAAAAGGCGCTTAGGTGCTCAGAGACTTCAAGCAAGGGACACATCAGGCATGCACTGTTTCTTCTGCAATACCATGCACTTAGCAAGGTTAAATTCCATCTGCCCTTCTGGTCTTCTTTACTTTTTCCCTGTGAAGATGAAGTTTTAGAAACTTACACAGAGGAGATTATAACTGAATGGGAAAACTCCCAGAGGGAGAGGATTATGCCCGTGGTTGGAGTCTGTAGGTGTTAGCATCACCCCCGTGGGAGCTGGAAAGAAGATTGAACTGCTCTTCGTTTGCACCAGCGGAGGCATACCATGCTTCCATGAAAACCGTGGGGTTTGCCTTTCCCTGGTCAGCCACAGTTTGAAGGAAGATGTGGGTCACCATGAGGGGCTCCTCAGAGCACTGAAACCTCCAGCATCCCTGGCTAGTGGTCATGCTGACGTCCTCTGAACATAAGCAGCCTGCTGACTGGCAGAACCTTTGGAGGCTGTTGAATGAAGAACCAATTTTTAGGATCATCAGGGAAGTAAAACTCCCTGTTAGAGCAGGAGCTGACCAGCAAATCCCAGTAAAGTCTTTGATCTATCCCACTCTCCCATGATACGCTCTTCCCATCTCTTCTCTCTGGGCTTTTCCTGCAGGACTTTCTCACGGAGTGCTGAAGAACCTTCTGAGCTGCGGTGGGGTCGCTGGGAGCAAATGGCTGAGGAACCCCTTTGAGCTCAGCACCTTTGTTCGGTGGCCTGTGATTTGCAGAGGACTTGCCTTGGTGACAAAGGTGTTCCCTTCCAATCCCGTGCTACTTTTTAGAGCAAAATTTTTATTTATCTTGTTTACAAAGTACCGTCTCCATTAATAAGGTTTTAGAGATTATAATGACTCCTCGCTGCAAAATATTAAGTGTGTAACATATCACTGTGTAAGCAATCCCCCCAGCACATTTTGTTTTCTTTAAGTCTTTAGCCAAAAGCACCTTATAACATTTGCGTTGTCGCCGATACTGTGTTCCTTCACCTCAGCTCCTTGGTTTGTTTAGATTACTGCCAGATTTCTTAATTCCCCCCTCACGCCAACTGAGATGATGCCGTGTCTCCAGGCCAGTACCATGCTGCAGCCTGTCAAAATGTGATGGAAGATGGCCCTGAAGCCTTCCTTGACTTAAACTGCAGCTGTCATTTTCATTCAGTGCCCACTGTTGTAGCTGAGCTCCTGCTGGCACCGCAGCCTACGCAGAGTTTAAGCTGTGCTTTGTGCCGCAGGTCTCCACTTTTGACACAACTGACACTTTTAACTCTCCCCTCCTTCCCCCCCCCACCAAATGCTTCCTCTTGCTCCTCTGGCTTTTCTTCTCTGGCCCTGTTCCTTCTGTGCCTGAGGTCCCACACAGTTCTCTCCCCTCACTCGCACTGCCCCGTCCACGCTTTCACCGCCGAATTAAGCCATCGTCAGCGGGAGAAGAAAACACAAGGACTGAGAGGAACCTCGGCCTAGGCCCTCAGTGTCAGACGAGGGGTATTTGCAGTAGGGTAGGGCTAGCAGCAGCATCTCCCCAGCACGAGACCCCGCTCTTAGGATGACACTTCATCTACGCTGCCTGGGGAGCACCGTCCCAAGCGGGGCTGGTAACCACAACCCGGCCTCCCATTCTGGTACCGGCCCCACATGCAGCAGGACAATGAGAGGCAGCAGGTGGGTCTGAACTGAAGGGCAGGGAGCCCAAGGAAGAAATGAGATGGTACCATTCAGCATGCTGAGCGGCAGTCGCAGGACGCCAGAGGCACTGCCGGCTGCCAAGTTTCTGTAGGGGTCGAGGAAGAGAAGAGCAGCGTGGAAAGCTCTGCGGGACGGCGAAGGGGCTCCGCTGTGTTCTACAAGGAGCACTTTCCCTATGTAAAGACCAGTTGAGGAGAAAGCGCACGTTTATTGGAAAGTGCCCACAGTGGACTAGCTGTGTCTCACATACCACTTACCTCTTTACGCTTCTTTTCCTCACCCCTTTCAGTCACAGGTCCTGACCTTGCCCATAGGATGAAAACGGGGACTAACTTTCCCATAGCAGAAGCAGACACTCTGGCTTTGTGTCTGTCTATGTGAGAGCTAATTCAGCCGGAATATCGCATTTTTTTTCAGTTGACCGCAAGATAAACGTCTCTCAAGTCTGACTCTTCTCCACAAGGCTGTAATGCACATAGACCTGCACCAACACAGCAGTGTGCCTTGGCAGGCTGACATTTGCCCAAGGCCGTCTTCCCTGTCCTAAGCTGTTAAAAATCATGTAATATTTTCACTTTGCCCTTCTCTCCGCTGTAAGCATTTTGTATAACAGGTGAATGCCGTGGGAGCCTTCACATGTTTCTCCTCGCAGCTCTCCTGTGGCTGGGGAAGGGGACCACGGGTCTAAAACGACCGGGCTGCCCTAAGAGAAGATGGACCTGAACCTAGGTCTCCTTGCTGGCACACGGACATGAGTCCCCGGCTGTCTGACTGCATAAACACAAATCCATGGCACAGTCTTTTCCCCAGCAACCTTGCAATACCACGTGTAAGACGAGAGACAGGTGAAGCAAAGCAGGAAGACAATGGGACACAGCGGAGCCAGTTCAGACCAAGGATCCACCCAGCCCTGTATCTTGTCTCCAGCTGCTCCCAAATTTCTTTTACTGCTTTCTTTTTCTGTTCCAGTATCAGGCCTGGGTTCGGTGCCTCCCGCCACGCTCACACCAGAGCCCACCGCTGGCAGCGTCCCAAGCAGCTGTGACACAGGGGTCTCTCAGGGAGGCTGAGCGGAGCTGGGCATAACCCTTCTACCCTCCCTTGTCCATCTGTCTGCATATCCCTCCCCCCCGTCCTGAGCCCACACCGCCCTCCCCAGCGCACACAAATGTCCACGCTGGCAAAGCCCCTTGGCAGAGGGGGCAAAGGGCGGCCAGCTCTGTGCCAAACCCATCGTTGTACGACCTGGCCTTCCCCTCCCCTCCTCAAAAAAGCCTCCCGCCCTTCGCTTGGGGGGAGCTGGCCGGAGAACTCCCCACGGTGCCCCCTCCCATGGCACCAGGGTCTGCCTCTGTCCTTGTGCCCACTTGTGCAAGAGCGGACAGCCGAAGGTGCCGGCTAAATGGGTCAGTCGCTGCTGGTCCGGGGGTTTTTTCATATGTGCGGAAGAATTACTTCAAGAACGGAAAAAAAGTTAAGGAAACGGGAAAAACAAACAAATAAAGCAGACGTCCCCAGGGTCCACGGGCAAAACCCAAAGCTGTAAGGAAACGTGAGAGAGATGGAAGAACGGGACAAGTGTACATGATACTTCCCCGCGTACGCTCCCGTTTCCACCCCGCTCGGGAGACAATGGCAGTCAGTGTGCCCGGCCGGGCCCACCGTCCTCTGCCTGCCGAACAGCTGGCAAAATTTACTGAATCGAAGCTCAGAGCACGCCTGAGATGGACGTACGTCGAGATCACTGTATCTGCTTTCCTTGTAGACAGAGGGAAGCTATGTGATTTGCACGTGCCAGAGCTGGAACGACCCGGGAAGCCCTGATCCTCTCTTAAGCTCTGCCCACTAAAAACGGGCTCCTCTTAGAAGGCAATGTCCAGGTTAAATGGCAGATAGAAATGTAAGCATTAGGCTGTGAGATAGCATTTCCCTTTCTGTCACATGAAGGATGAGTTCATTATGGAACATCCTCTCTCAAGCCTGTAGGGAAAAGCTTGGAGGTTCACAGATAAAACAGACTGAGTTATGTCTTCCTTCGCTTTCAGGGAGTACAAATACAAGGATTTTTATTGTCCACACTGTTAGCAACATTGCATCGTCCAAAAGACCTGGTTCATTTATCAGCTTTCTTAAAAATGTTTTGTTCACAAGCCTGCTTGTGTGTGAACACAGAAAAAAATTCAGCTCTATCTAGTATCAGCCTGCAGCTGTTCAGTGACAGAAGGACTCAAAAGCTACGGATATGAACATGGGAAAATCCACCCAAAGCAGAAGGAAGACACAGTAAGCAACAGCTGCATGACAAGAATATGCTGTTTCAGTAGTGTGAGGGGGAAAAAAAAAAAAAAGCTATGGTTACAGTAAGCATCAGAAAGTTGTCAGCAAACATTATAATTGTGATTCAGTTCAGAAGAGAAGCAACATTACTTCTCCTTCTAACTTTCTCTAGGTATCTGATGCTCTTCTGGACATATGCTCCGATTCCCAGCAGGGTTTGGAAACACTGAGCCAGGAGCTGGGTCCTTTGAACCATCTTCTGAGCACTGGAGCCTGCAGATTTCAATCTGTCCCTGACTTTCCCAGGGAAAAGGACAAAACGAGCAAAAAAAGTAACCCGCAGTCCCCCAAACCTGCTAAATCCTTTCAAAACCCTACACACTATGATAATATTCTGGTTGTTCAGAACAGGGCTGTGTCCGGGTCACAGCATGTTGGACCCACGTGCTTTCTGTGCTTCCTTAAACCAAACAGGTCCCAGGCACAGTAGATTTCTAAGCATGTTCTCAGGGCACGGGTCCTCCCTCGAGTGCTTCTCCCCGAGACCCCGCAGCCAGAACCGGAGACTTAACGCTGGCTTCCCCAGCTCTCCAGGAGCTTCAGCTTGTATTTCTGCATGCACCCCACCCTTGTAGGCCCTCTAATTTCTAATTTACCACCTCAGGGCTAAACCAGCTATTAAAATACATAGCAGATCGGCTGTGTACCGTTTGTCAAAATAATCACTCTCTCCTTGAGGCACGCAAGAAAATTTATAGAGCTACATAACGCAACAGAAGAGCCCACTTGCACTTCCCTGCAGCTGGTTCTTCGCCACCCTTTGTCAGCCCTTTTCCAGGCCCTCTCAGGAGGGCCTCCTTTCACTCCTGCACAAGGTCTCACCACATCAAACTGAAGCCTTTCTTCTGCAGCTCCCATTCACAGGTCCTGTCTCATTATAAAGGACTCTTTTACAGAAGTATGTTCCTCTCTTGCTTTTTTTACCTTCCCAAGGTTGCTTTGCACATGACTTCTTAGCCCTGCTTCCAAGGGAATGCTTGTCCTTCAGTCCCAGCCTGCTCCAGAGAAGCTGGGTTGCCTGACCTCCTGCAGGATGGAGCAATTCCTCTGTTATCTGAAGATAACGATAACGAGCCCATTCAGGTGCCAACAGTCTCTAATAGTCCATCTATTCATAGAGAAACCAGCTCCACTCCCTTCTTTCCTAGTGCAATGTTTGTGAGATAAGGGCACAACAGAAGACAGTGCCAGAACATAAGGGTGGGAACCACCTATAAAATGAAACTGGGATTCTATACCGTGCATAGAGTCTTCAAAAACACTGCCTGTCCCATCCACTTTGATGAGGGAGATGTTTCAGTTCGGGTACTGCTCCAACATCGGAAAGGCAGTACCAGCCCAAGACATGCTGTGAAGCTCCTGTAGGATGTTGCTTTACACCACAGAGCCTCAGCTTCCCATTTGTAACATGGAAATGATGCTTTCCTCACCCGCGCGTCATTGGGGAGCATCTGTTCTGAGGATGGTGGCAGCTACCAATGAGCCTTATAAATAAAAATTTGAAACCCAAGAAAGGAACGGTTCACGTCTGGGCATCAGAAGAGCCACTCAGGCAAAAAAGGTCGCCTAGCCCTGCGCCCTGACTCTGCCAGCGGACAGTACCTAGGGAGGAGTTGAAGGACAGGACGAGGCGCTAGCAACATCGCCCCAGGAGCTAACTCCCTGTTCAGAGAGGCCATTGCCACTTCAAGATGAGGTGAAAGCCCAGGTGAGAGTTTCGGCATACAGAGAAATGAGAGAGCAGCACGGCAGAGTTTTGCTAGGGGCACAGATTTGCAACATCAGGGATGAAGAAAGAGCGTAGCTCATGACCAAGAATGGAGCCGAGGGAGGAGACAGTGGAGATCTGGAGGTTTCGATGAAGGAGAGCAGTGTGGAACACGTGCTAGTGATTTTCTTAGTTAACAAGGCAGTTTAGTTCCATTTACCAATAAACCCCGCATCTACAGGTCCTGCAGCCCACATCCTGGGCTACGTGTGCGGCGTTACGCCAATGGACAGCAAGCACCTGTCACTGCTTCTTGCTGGTTTTCAAATACTCAGGGAACATCAGGGTGACGGACAGATGTTGCAGCCAGGCAGACTCGGACCAGGCACAAGGGAAAGGCTCTTCTTCCCCGAGAGCGGTGCAGCACTGAGACAGATTAGCCAGAGAGGCTGTGGGATCTCCACCCTTGGATATTTTTGGCTGGACAAGGCCCTGAGCAACCCAGTCTAGCTTGGAAGGTGGCCCTGCTGTGAGCAGTGGATTGGACTTGACGACTTCCAACCTAACTCTTTCTATGAGCAACGTTTCTCTCAGATCTGTGTGTATTTTCATCCAGTACGACAGCTGAAAGGCAGCAAGACCCACAGGGAGCATCAAGTCACGCATAGGAAGTTGTGTGTGCCTGTGAACTCCAACTGCAGAATCGGGGGAAAACAGCAATCAAGGAAAAGGGTTTCCCAGTCGAGAGCAAAACAGAACGCTGTAGAAGCGGGGAAGCAGAGCTGCAAAGAGGAGAGAAGGACATTTCTTCTGACAGCCCTGGGCAGAGGTAGCCCTTGAGAAATCGCTCAGCATCGCCCAGCTGCTGCCGCAGTGTTTTGCCCCTGTCCGGTGACGGAGGAGCTTCGGGAGCTCTCCAGGGGCAGCAGCAGAGGATTTTGGAGAGACCTGTGAGAATTTCTTTCCACTTCAACAGGAGAGCAGCTATCATTTCAGCTGCCTTCCTGTCTCGGTCCCTGCCCAAGCGACCTTCTCACCCACATCAGGAGTTTTGCCCAGACCAAACAGGAACCTCTTTAGACTTTGGATGTAACTCAGACGTGACTTTCACCATGCCTAGCAAGACACCCCAGTCAGCCAAAAACTACCTGCGTGAAAGTGCTGGGAGCTTAGATCTGAAACGGCGGGGGCTAGAGCTTGAAACAAAGATATTCGTCACCCCATTGCGCAAAGGCAGAGGGTCAGTCCTGGAGGTCCTTGTTGCTCGTTGCTCACGCAAATGCCCGGCAAAGGCTCAACAAGGGCAGCGGTGCTGAGCAGGAGGACTTGGGGCAGCAAGGGATGCTGAGGAGCTCAATGAGGCTGAGGGGGGTTTCACACCACCCACACGTTTCTTACTTCTCAAGAAAACCACATCTTCAAAAGCCACGTGGCACCTGGCAAGCGACTGAAGACTCTGGCTGTAATTGCCACCGTGGAAAGGGGCACAGCCTTTCAAAATGCTTTAATTTCATGACTAACTTTAAAAACGCACGCCTCTTCATTTGTAGCACGCTGGTGCTGAGACACTCCGTTACAGGAATAAAACACCGCATTCCCAAAAGAGGAGGAGAGAAAAAAGAAGCAAATGGTAGTACTGCCTTCAGGTGCTCATCAGTATTATATGTACCGTCATATTTTAGGCTATTAATGTTTTAAAAGTACTTACTTTTCCCAGGTGTAGGTGTAATTGACACAGAGGAGAGTAGTAAAATAGCTGAACTATTTATCCGTGGGAGGAGCTTTTAATTCAGCGGGTTTGGAAGAGGAAATTAACACGTAAAATTCTTTGCTTCAGTAGAGGGCATTTATTTACATTGGTTTACTCTTGTCTTGTTTTTTTTATGTGCTCATCTGCTTGTCAGGCAATAAAGCTTTCTTCATGCCATTTGTTTGTTTGACCATGTTAAGAAGACAGAAGTCACCAGATCCAGAGAGTATTTCATGGTTCCTGGGACGCAAAGGGGACATCCAAAATACTGTATCAATGGTTGTTTAAGCCAGAATGCTTGTGAAACTAGTGTTTCTTTACGGACAGGTTTTGACACTTTTAGAGAGGAAAAAGCCAAGAGCGGGGGGGAAACCTAGCTTTTCTTCCCTTTAAAAACCCACCTCTTTTCAGAACTTGGGTGTGCTCTATACACCTGCACAAAATGAAAAGTCCAGCTTAACCCCGTAACAAGTTGTCACTTAGCACAGTCATTCATGTGGCTTCCAAAACAAAATCTCATACTGATGTAGCTCCGTATAAAAGACCTCGCTATTTGCCAGACAATATACGCCTCATGTGTTTCAGCAAACTGTTCAGCGTGGGAACCTGTGTCAGGATAATTCTCTTACTACAGATTAACAGTATCATTACTCTTACTTTTAAAATACAGCTGCTTCTGGGGATAAATATTGTGATTATTTAGCAGCTGACAGCAATGTTAAGACAACCAAGGCACGCAGTGTCCCTTCCCAAGCCCCCGTGAAAGGAGCAATTTGCTCTGAAGGTCTTCCTCTCCCCTTCCCTGTTTGTATAGACCTGGGCTTGCTACTCACCTATATTAAATGTAAAAATCTTTGCCTCGGTGTAGACAGAAAGGAAATAAAACGGAACTGAAGCTCCACATTTGTTTTGGTAAAAGCAAAACCACATATATTGGGTCAAGACTGAGAGACCACAGACAAAAGTCCGAACATTACTTTTGAAGGAAGGTGGGTGACAGCAAGATGCTTCCAAATTTGGAGATCAGCTGAAGGCTGGGGGACAGAGAGTCTTTTATTAATCTCTCCTAACAGTCTGGAAAGAAAGAAGATCACGCATTTAACGTCGAAGCCGTCTTTGAACTAAGGACTGATACAGACATCCCAGAGAGGAGGGAAACCACACAGCGGAATGCCAGAGGTTAACAGCAAAGTCAGTTTTAAGCAGAAGAGCAAGCTGATTCATAAGCAGAGGGGAAAAAAAAAAAAGATTCTCTCACCTTCAGATCCCATCTTACTTTAAACGACGAAAGAGATGTCAGTGGTTCATACCTGTAATTTGCCAGAACTCTTCTTGCTCTTTCAGACATCTGCTCCAAAAGCCGACCTTTTTTACCCACGCCGCTTAGCGAAAACAGAACGAGGGTGTTTAGGTACCGTTCTGCATACCAGGGGCCCGATCCTGTAAAAAAAAAAAAAAAGTCAGGAGCCCTCCGTTTCCATTGACTTCCTGGCGTGTGGGAGGCACCTGTTATGTGCTCCTGCTCCCTGCAAAGGAACAGCAGCCTTATCACCCAGCTCACCCAGGAGAGGATCGAGTCGGCAGCACTCGCTGCAAAGTACCTGCCACCCCTGCCAGTTAAGGCTGTCTGTGGCACCGGGAGAGCTGAGCAACCACCAAATTTTCCCGGCTCCCATACAGCCGGAACAGTCCCAATGCGAGATGTTCAGCTCCAGCAGAAATTTCTCAGCGGTTTCAACTCCTTTGCTGCAGGAAAAACTGCAAGATCTCACCCTAATTCTGCGTGTGCCTGTGTGACCGCAGGTTATGGGTTCTATACAGATCCACAGATCCTATCATTTTCAGGCCAGAACGCATCACAGGGATGATGCGTCTGATTTTTTTGGGTGTAACAGTGGTCACAGAACCCCACACAGTAACTCCTCCTTCAACTCTGCGACTGTGATTTCTGGTAGAATATACTTTTTCAGGCTTTAACCTCACTTAACCTTAAAGACACAGCCCTAAATGAAACATCAAAGGATTAATTAAACTTGCAGTTGAAAAGTTCTCTTTGCTGCTAGCCTAAATGCACCGCTGCCTCCACCATCCCAAATCTCCCTGAATTTCTCCAGGTTTCTCTAGCTTACCACGTTCCTGTCAAA
Source organism: Sagittarius serpentarius (assembly GCA_034782735.1). NCBI lineage: Eukaryota > Metazoa > Chordata > Aves > Accipitriformes > Sagittariidae > Sagittarius > Sagittarius serpentarius. The sequence goes on from JAVKLA010000024.1 coordinate 7,024,318, forward strand.
CCTGGAAGTCTCTTTGGGCTAACTGTGATGAATTTATGAAGTCTCCCAGCCTAAAACTTGAGTCCCAGGTACATGATCGTTCTTGTAGCTCTTTTTTGAGTCCCTTCCCATCTCGCCTAATAAAATCTGTGAGTGGAGTTGTGCGCTCCTTGCACGGGGCATTGTACAAACACAGCTCCTAATTACTGCTCTGAAGAAGTTTAAGCTAAGGCATGAGAGAGGATAAAGAAGAAACTTTGCATAAACCAGAAAGGAGTAAATAATTAAAAATGTGTCAAGCAATCACACAGGATTCATTAGTTAATGCTGTAACTGTTGTGCCTGCATACAATCACCCTCTGAAGGCAAGTATAGTTTTATTACAGGATATATTTCACCTGCTCAGTAAGTACGTTGTTTAAGGCAGCTGTTACTGATAAAGCTGCCACTACACAGGTATTCAAAGTCGAAAATTGCCTGTACAATTAAAAATAACTCCTTGAAAAACACATGGGCAATGCGCAGCAGTTCCTGTGGTACCCAAATCTTTTCTAGTCTTTAATCAGAGACCAGAGGAAAGAAAAGAATTTTTGTCATGTTGTTTCTGTTGAATGCACAGCGTGGAATCATGCAATTTACCTTTGAACAGCTAAAAGCCAGATACAAAAAAAAAAAAAAAAAAAAGAAACCACCGAGATAGATAGACTGCTTCCAGTGACTGAGGCTGGAATAATTTTATTTCAGACCTATTGCACATCTTATTATTCACAGTGTTTGTTTGCTTTCGGGGCTTCCCTCAGCTTGGACAGTGGAAACACATTCATCTGTTTCTTTTTTGGCTTCCACTCGGTTTCACTTTCAGATTCTCACGTTTCACACTCCAGCCTTCAGGTTTCAAGCCCTGCAAGGGAATACTTATTTCATTTAAACAAACAAAAAACCTGCGGCCGCCGGGCGCACACGCAACACGTCTATGGGTCTGCGCTTCAAACGCAAAGCCTGATCCCATACTGTCCCCTGAAGCATCTTCAAGATGGTTCTCTGGGATTTGCAAAGGAGAGAAATGAAATAAATCGGACCGATGACGAATTAAGGATCTATCTTAAAAAACCCCAAGAGTCACCGCATTTTGCAGCGCTCTCGGATGAACACCAATAAAATACCATTACATATTACCTATTGCGTGATAACTGTGTGTCAGATTAACGACGAGGAGCCATGACACCAGCCTTGGTGACCTGAAGAAGAGGGGGTCCCAAGGCATAAGCAGGGACCGCGGTATTGCACCCCCGGCGTAGAGGGGGGCAAACCTAAACCTACGATGTTTGATTTAATCCTTTATACTTTTAAACGGGCGAAGCAGCTCAGCTAAAGACGGGGAGCGAGTGCGAAAAGTATTTTTTTTCCTTCTTTTTTTCCCCCCTTTTTTTTTTTCCCTTTCTTTTTTTTTTTTCCCTACCCCGGCGGGAGGGAGGGAGGGTGGGTGGTGTTTAACATATGGCACTCGGTAATCTCTACACGGAGGCTGTTAAAACATCTGCTGCCTGCAAACGCGTGCGGCAGCGCCCGTGGGCAGGGGGACGAGGGGCAGGGGTAGCCCGGGCACGCTGCCTTCCGCGGCCGCGGCTCCTCCGCCGGCCGCGCTTCACACACCACCGGCCTTTCCCCGTTGGACACGGGCACCGCGTAGCTAAAAGCCATCGTCGCATCGGGGAAAAGCGCTTTATATTTTTATATATATATATGTATGGTTGTTTTTTTTTTTTCACGCCGTCGCTGCAGATCAACGGCCCCTCCGCGTGCAGAGCTGGCATGCTTCCATTTACTGATTTAGGGTTTGTCGGATTTTTTTCCTAAGGGGATCCCCCCACCCCCCCAGCAAGGTGACGGGGAGGCCCGCGGGGCCTTCGGCTGCTCCCCCGGCGGCCGCCCCATCGCGGGGTGCGGGGGGGGGGGAGGAGGAAGGAGAGGTGTCCCCCCGCATCCCCCCCCCCCCCCCCGGTCCCCGCCGCTCCCCGCCGCCGGCAGCCCCGCCGTGCCCCAGACATCACCCCACTTCGGAAAGTCGGTGCCGGACAATTAGGACACCCGTTGTCTTCCCCCCCGAAACCCACATAAATCACAATCGCTGCATTGTCGGGCTACAAAGCCAGACGGGAGCGCTTATGAATTTAAGTTTGGAGAAGGAAAACGTGCGCTGACACAACACGCTCCCTGTTCACAGGAGTAGCCAGGAAGGGGAAATGAATGGTGGAAGTTAAAGAGCCTTTCATTGCGGAGCACGCCGCGCCGCAGCGGGTCCCCGCTCGCCGCCCTCGACGTACGGCGGGGGCTGCCCCCTCCTCGCTCCTTCCCTTCGCCCTCCTAAAACGCGAGCCTCGCCCGGCAAAGCTCTGCCCGATTCCGCCTAAGGCGGGCTCGGCCCCGGTAAGCTCCCGCCTCGGGGCGGGGGGGGGGGGGGGGGGGGGCACACAGGGTGC
>JAVKLA010000024.1:7027809-7062809 GCA_034782735.1 Sagittarius serpentarius
CGCGCCCCGGTAACCTCTCTCCCTCCTCCCTCCCCCGCTGCGTTTCCTAGAAAGTTGTATCAGTGTGGCCATGCAGTGCTAAAACGGTTCGCTTGCTAGAAACACGTTGTGTGTGCCGGAGGAAGTAGCGTGGTGATTATTGTTAGATTTCACCCCGAAAACGCCGCGGAACCCCCACCCCAAAAGGAGGTTTGGGGTCTTTTCTTGCTGTTAGGCTGCAGTTAGCAGGGAGCTCTGTCTCCCTCCGGCTGCAGAGTAAGGGGGGAATGAGTCAAGGGCTTGACTGGGGGGGGGACGGGGCACGGGGGACGGGACGTGGATCCGGCACCCCGCGAAGCCAGGACATTTCATCCTTCACCCCCAGCGTCTCGGTGGGTACCGAGGGGACCCCTTAAGTTTCTTGCAATCAGGTGGTGGTGGGGGGGGAATGGACTCAGACGGGCTCCCGCAGAAGGAAAGTGTGGAGCGGATTGCATTTGGTCGCTGGAAGGAAGAAAAAGAGAAGCTGTCATTTGTGTGTGTCCCTATACGAGGGCCTCCTGGTTCCTTGTTAGCTTATAGAGAGGAAAAAAAAAAAAAAAAACCGCGTTTGATGTTACGTCTGACCAGCTGCTGTTCTCCATAATAACAAGAGAGAGAGAACTGCCTGCCCTGGCGAGTTGCGTCACTTTGCTTCAACTTTAGGCTAGAAATCAAGAGAGAGGGAGAGACGAGTTTCAAGGGAGGCAGGAGCGAGCTGGAAAGCCCTGCCGCCTTCCTCCCACCCACCTACCCCTCCTCCTTTACCCCTCTCCTTTCCCCACCCCTTCCCCCCCCACCAAAAAANNNCTTCCCCCCCCACCAAAAAAAAAAAAGAAACAACAAAAAAAAAAAAACTTTTCCATCAGAGAAAGAGGGAGATCTCGTTGGAAACATGGAGCTGCTGTGCTGCGAGGTGGATCCCATGAGGAGAGCTCTGCCTGACCCAAACTTGCTCTACGATGACCGCGTTTTGCACAACTTACTAACCATAGAGGAGAGGTATCTGCCTCAGTGCTCCTACTTCAAATGCGTCCAGAAGGACATCCAGCCCTTCATGAGGAGGATGGTGGCCACTTGGATGCTGGAGGTTTGTACCCCGGCGCCTGCCTTCCCCCGGCCCCTCCGAGCGATGCCGGCCGGGGGGTGGCGGGGGGTGGGGGGAAGCAAGGCGGCCGGTTGCGGGCTCCCCGCCGCGGGCAGCACCTCCGCTTCTCCTCGTCCCCTCTCTTTCCCCCTGCAGCCTCTCGTTCCTCCGGTGGCGGTGGGGTTTCTTCTTGGGGGGGGGGTGGTGGTGGGTGTGTGTGTGTGTGTGTGTGTGTGTGTGTGTGTGTCCCTTCTCCTTCCCCCTCCTGAGCTCCCCCGGTGCGGTGCGATGCGGTGGGGGAAGGGGCGCGGGGAGCCCGCGGTGGAAATCGCCCCTTCCGGGGGGCTGCCGCAAAGCGGGGTGCAGGAGGGGAGGACGCGGGGGGTGGGGGGGGGGGCGAGTGCGAGCGAGAGTTGGAAAAGTCATTTGGAATTAAAAAGCAAAGAAAAGCCGCCTCCGGCTGCGGGCGGCCGGGAGCGCTTCAGATTGAGGCTTTTCTGGGAAAAGGGAGCTGCGCCCGGGGCAGGGCGGGGGACGGGGGGTGCCCGGTGCCCCCCGCGTTTTGCCCAGCGAGGATTTCATGCCCACGTATGCAGTGGTGAGGACGTGCCTTTTTTTTTTTTTTTTTTCCTCGCCATGTTGCGTTGCATGCAACTCTGCTGAGAGGCGCTGAGCCTGTCTTCCCCCCCCCCCTTTCCAAGAAGGGGCTCGGAAATGCACCCCACCACTGCGCCCCCCTGCCCCCGGCCTGGCGGGGGGCTGTCGGGAAGCCCGAGCGGGTGGCGAACCCCTCCTTCGCCCCGATACTTCAGGCGGGGCGGCAGCGGGCCCGGATCCCCGCAGACTCGCCTGCCTTGCCCCGGCCCCACCACCCATCATTTGCCCTTTCGGATCTCATTTGGGGGGCACTTTTCCCCGACCAAACCCCCTGAGTTGGAAAGATCAGACTCTCCGCTTGGTTTTCATGTGCGATTTGTGCCTTTTCTCCCCGGCTCCGATTTTTGGTAAATTTTTGAAATATTTTTTTCGCTCGCTCCTGCTAAAAAGATCCAGGCTGCTCGGGCTCTCCCCACCCCGCCTCGCCTTCGCTGTGTCTCCCGTCCTTCCTCCCCCCCCCCCGCCGGATCGGGGGCGCAGGGCTGGGGGACACACCTCGGGGGAATTTTTGCAATTGTCGGAAACGATAGGGGACCGTCCCGGGATGCCACCGGCGCCAAAACCGGGACCCCCGGGGAAGTTTTAATATTTTTATCGATTTTTTGAAAATATGACGAAATCAAAAAGAAAAAAAGAAAAAAATTGGGTCGCAAAAAAAAAAAAAAAGTCGGAGGCTGCTCGCTTGCTGCTGGATGGGGCTTTTCGGCTCTCCCACACAGTGTCTTGAATTCATTTCTTACTGAATGAACTAAAGGAATGTGAAAGCCGATTGACAGCCTTCCCAGCCTCTCCAGAGATCTCCCCCTCCCCCAAAATTTAGCTCCCCGGGAAACAAAAATAGCAGGAGCCATAGCAGAGAGGCAGTGGTCTGTTTCGTGGGATCACTCATTTATTTATTTCTTCCTCCTTGTCCCTTTCTGTCTTCCTTCCCCCCCCACCCCCCACCTCCCCATCCTCCCCTCCCCATGCTCCCTCGCTCGCAGGTCTGTGAAGAGCAGAAGTGCGAAGAAGAAGTTTTCCCTCTGGCCATGAATTACTTGGACAGATTCTTAGCTGTGGTGCCCACTCGAAAGTGCCATCTGCAACTGCTGGGAGCAGTGTGCATGTTCCTGGCCTCCAAGCTGAAAGAGACAATCCCCCTCACAGCCGAGAAGCTGTGCATATACACGGACAATTCCATCAAACCCCAAGAGCTGCTGGTAAGCAGCCCCCCTTCCGCCTTCTCTCCGTCAGCCCTTGCGCTGGCCGCCTTCTCCTTCCCTCTCCCTTTCTCGCACGGCGAGCCGTCGCTTTTGCCGCCCACGCCCCTTTTAAAAAATCATGCTTTTTTTTTATTATTGTAGTTGTAGTTTTTAATGCGCTCAGTTGGATTGTCAAAAAAAAAAAAAAAAAAACGGGCTGAAGGCTCGGAGAGAGGGGTCGACCTGAAACGGCAGGCGCACGGTGCTGGGGCGGGGGACGGACCCCCCCACCCCTCCCTACACCCCCACCCCCCCCACGCACCCCCTGTCAGCTCTGGCTCCTCTGGAGCGTTCAGACCCCGGCAGCGGGAGCCCGCGGGGGCCGTTCGTGTGTCGTGCGTCTCCTGTCCGTGTCCCGTCCCCCCCCACACACACACACACAGACCCCGCCAGCCCCACGCCAAGTGTCCCGTCCCCATCCCGTGTCCGCCCCCGCCCTTTCCGTGGGTGCGGGTGTCCCCGCAAGGGACCTCGCCGGGAGGGAGGCGCCGGGCGCACGTGCGCGGGGCGGCGCGGCGGCGCCACCTGGCGGCAGACACGCGGCGCAGCGGCCGTGACTTCCCCCCTTGAGCGGCTGCCAGGCGGCCCCGCGCCCCCGGCGGGGCGGGAACGGGGCCTGAGGGAGCGGGGGTGGGGGGGGGAGGGGGGTGTGCTCCCGCCGCCTCAGCCGCTGCCGGTGCCCGCCGGTGCCCCGGCACAAGGGTGGGTTCCTCTCCTCGCTGAAGGCCCCGGGGGGGACGTTTGCTGCCGGGTGGTGCCTAGGAAGGCTCAGGTGCCAGCCGGTTTTATAAGTTGGGCAGCTGCGGCCTTGCTCCCCTGTCTCCCGTAGGTTCTCGCCGAGGCAGGTGGTGAGATGGAAATTTGTCTCGGTTAACCAACGCCGTGAGTAAAAGGCCGCGTCTAGTAAGAGAGTTCAGGATCAAGTCAGGCGTAGTGAAAGCAGAAACGAAAAGAATCCAAGTTATTTCAGGGAATAATCAATATCTGGGAAGCGCTTTGTGGTGCAGAGCGCTAGACAAGCATTCAGGCCTCTCGGTGAGGTGTATATTCGGTCAGGTACAGCTTTGTTCTCGCAGAGCGAAGAGCATTGCGCTGCACGCCCTGCCACGGCGGTGGTCGCAGGCAGGAGGGGGTCCCGCCGGCGGTACGGACTGTTGGGGGAAGTGCCCTGGCCCCCCGCGCAAGAAGGCGTGGAAGGGTGTGCTTACCTTGTTGTGCCACGCGGATTTAAGCGCGTGTTTTGAGTGCTTCCGTCTATTCCGTCCTCTGGATGAAGTGCTCTTCTGTATCAGAATCTGTCGCGTGAGTAACGTTGGGAAGATCAGTCCTTGGTTAATGTAGTTGCCATTACGTTCAAACGTTTCACAGGGTTTTCTTGAGAAAGAAACAACCCCCCACCCCTGCACCCCCACCGGTTTCTGGGGCCTTCTACATACATGAGTGTGAGATTTTTCAGGCTGTGGAGGGCTCTGTCATAATCCAGTAGGAATGTCCGTAGGAAAGTAACTTGCTGTTAAGGCGGGCATCTATTCAGAGAAACGACTGCAGAAATGGCATTGTGGGGTCCATGTTTATGGTTTCTCAGCAACGCTGGTTGACGTCTCCTCGGCTGCAAAATTAAAGGACTTTTTTTCGACTTGCCAGCTCTACAAGCTTAGCTGGGGCTCCCCGCCACGCTGCGCTCCATCAGGCTCACGCATCATCAGGACTCAAGAATCAGTGCATGGAATTTAGTTAATAGCTAATAGTTGATGCATGAGACAGAAATGAGTCCAAGGCCTGAGCTTTGTTCGCTCTGCAGGGCACTGTAAGGTATTCAAAACTCATTTTAGACGTTGAAGCATGCACGTCTAGCCCTGCTTGAACCCCATGGCTGGTTCTGTTGATTAGGGACCATTTCTACATGTAATCACATTGCAGGGAATGGCGAGTAGTTACCTACGCGCCCAAGCTTTCCTTTGATTTCACTGGGAGTTTTGGGCGTGCAAAGAATGTGGGAATGGATCCTACATGATTTATTGGCAGATAATTTACACAGACTACTTCTTGGCTGTGTTAACGTGCATTTCCTTTCTGCAAAGGCTGTCTTGGAGTAGTTTAAGCACCATCAGATTTATCTGCAGGAGCTTTTGAATACAGTTTTGGGAGGGAATAACATCAAGCTAACTTCCCCGGTTTTGAAAAAAAAGAATGTATATCTAGGTTATTTTTGTGCATGGTTATCCCTAGGGCTTTAAATGGCTATAAAGTAAGGACTATAGCCATTTAAAAGAAGTTACTAGGAAAGGACCACAGTGACCTTGGCAATATCTAATTGCAGGCTAAACTTTCTGGGTGGGCATTCAGCACTGGATACAAAAAAAGTAAAATCTTGGCAGGAGCTGCCAGGTCTCATTATTTTCAGTAGAGCTTGACATTTCCAGTGTTCAAAAAGAAAAAAAAAAAGAATAAAAAGAATAAAGTCAACAACTTCAAAGGAGTAGGGGCATATGGAAAAAAATGTTTGAGCAGAACCAATTTAGCAGTGATATAATTACAATCAGAGAAATAAGCGAGGTGGTGTTTTTTTTCAGGCTTGCTTACGGCTTTTCCTCTCTCCTCTCCTCCCCCCCCCCCACAGGAATGGGAGCTGGTGGTGCTGGGGAAGTTGAAGTGGAACCTCGCAGCCGTCACCCCGCACGATTTCATTGAACACATCCTAAGGAAGTTGCCTCTACCTAAAGACAAATTGCTTTTGATCCGGAAGCATGCACAAACGTTCATTGCCCTTTGTGCCACAGGTAGGCCAAGGTGCTCCGGGTGCGCCTGCTGCTTGCCCTGTGGTTGAAAGGGCGGATTAGCCACTGGCGGTACGAAGGCTTTTCATCCCCTCCATCCGTACGTGATGCGGGAAGAGCGGCTCAAGCCAGTGGGACCGTTTGCAAAGGGCATCATGAATCAGGCCCCGAAACTGCATATAAACGGAATTCTTGCAATCGGGAGCTGTAGTGCAGTTGCAGTCCTGCTCCTACTAACGCGTGCCATGCTTTTGCAGTGAAGTCAGTAAGACTGGATTAGACCATATGATTTTCTGCTTTGCCCGTTCACTGATTTTTTTTAAAGGGCTGCAGATCGTTTGTAAGGACAGATGTGGGACAGCCAAAATACCAGAAGCTGTTAATGGATTGGGCTAATGCATTAAATTCATGTGTTTGTAAATTTTTCATTAACTGGACGCTGTCCAGATAAAAGGTAAAAACTGTATTTTAACATGTATGTGATACTACCATGTTACTGAAGCATAGGGAGTGAGAACTTAAAAAGTAATGGCTTTCTTTTTGAACATTTGGATTCTTTCTCTAACTTCACTCCAAGAAAGCAGTGAAACTAGTCTGTTTCCTAAGGAACCATTACATTCCCCTTTTGTCATATGTTTGGCTGAATACAATTTCTGAAGATTTAGATGAGAATAATTGCGTCTGTGGAAGAGAGGCTTTTAATTTATACCTGTCTGGAAAACACTGGTTTTTGTTTGTTTCCTCCCTGCCAGTGACTTTTAGAAAATAAGCGTACTCTGATTTTCATCCAAAGGATTAAAGGTTAGACCACTTCTTAGAAGCTAGACCTGGAACAGATAAACAGCATGCAGTGTTTTCCAGGGTTATGATCGAGTAGTATATAGCTCAGTGTTTGAATTCACTACAGTTTGACGTACCTAGTCCTTTGTGATAGGAACTGTTCTGCTTGCATGTTTGCAGAGGGGAAAGGAAGACTGGGTGCAGCTTTTGGGTATGAATGTCTGCTGCTGTGCCTGCTTCTTGATATTTGAGAGGTAGTGACTGCTTTTACAATGTAGGCCAGTTTTTGCTACCTCAGTCCATCTCTTTTAGAGACTGTTACATGGGCTGGGTTAGGGTAATTGACTTTGGTTCCCAAGATGCTCAAGCTTTCCCTTTTTTTCCATTGCTGCGTGATCCTTTTCAGGCAAAAGACCACAGGACTCAATAGAAATATCGCTCAAAATCTGCAGGATCACTCTTGGTAATTCATCAGACATTTCTGGACTAATTAGCTTTTTACTTTAGGATTAATCTGTTACATCAGCTTTGCCTGCTTTCTTTGCCTTCTCTCCTTACCCAGGAATCATTCACACTGCCATTTTTCTTCTGGAAAAGATGGTCTTTTCCATGGACGTTTCTCTGGATCCTCACAACGCCATCTGCCATCAACCTCCAAGATACCTGGACGTTGTCTCCCAAACCAGACCAATGTTCCCTCTCTTTGCTTTCACTTCCTACAATAGTGCTTTGGTTTGTTTTGTGTTATCCAAGAGGAAATTTTCTCGAGTGACCTAGAGTTCTCTATGATTTAACTTTTTGAATCCTGGTCTGTAATCCTTTGCCCTTGGAAGTTTTCCGTATAACCAAACCATTGCAGGATGTGGGCCATGAAGGAGTTTCCAGAGTCTGTGCCTTCTTCCTAGTCTTCCTCCATGAATTCTGTGGTGGTTAGCTCCATGCTTTTCTAGTCCATTTACTGAGATCCAAACCAACATCTCCTTTCCAACCCCGAGCCCAGTCATGCACTTCTCTCGTGTTTCCCGCGTGTGATCTGCTTCTCGTGTTGTACGTCTCCAATGCATGAACCAAAGTCCATCATGTAGAGTTTAAAGAGGCAACAAGTCAGAGTTTCTTTTCTTGCAAATGAAAGACATAATTGACTGCATACGGAGCTTGCGGAAAGACAGGGCACCATGGTGCTGGCTGTAGATTTTCTTTTCTTCTCATCCTATTTTCTGCAAACCACTGTGTTGGCATTTAGTTTTGAGGAGGACCCACAACCCCTTGCAGTTGCAAAAGCAGAGATCTTACCCAAGCCCTCATTCCCAGTTTTCTACCTCATTTCCAGTTTACTAGGAAGCTACTACCCCCTTTTGCATTACAGAAATGTTGTTACTACTGTATTTCCCTTTTACTGCCGCTCTTCTCGAAGTCGTTCTTACCCTCCTCGGTGAAGAAAAGCCCCTTCTCATCAGACTTCCTTCCAGATCCAGTTGTCATTTCCTTTTCTTGTCCTATTTGTTGCAGAGCTCTCATCGGCCACTGTGTTTCTTCTTTCCCTTTCTCCCTCAAAGCTTCTGCTCTCCGCCAGCTGGGGTTAAGCCTGGTGTTTCATTTCCCCATTTGCCTTCTTTCAGCAGTGTGACCTCCTTTGACATGTGGCTGCCTCTTCCCTTGCTCCCTCCACGCGTGTTTTTAGCCTGATTTTGACTCCTTACTGTCACCAGACCTGAACCTCGCTGGCTTGCTAACGGGTCTGGTCTGGAGCACAGCAATGAATCTCTTCTTATTTCCTGATTCATCTCAGTGCAGCTTTCTCTGCTCTCAGGTCCTTTTTCTTCTTCTTTAGTATGTCGTATTTTGAACTTTTTTCCTCTAGCCTGAGTTCTTCTTCACCAGCTCCTCCATTTTAATTTCCCAGCAAAAGCGTTATACCAGAAATTCCCAAGTGTTCCCTGCCTCTACAGAGCCGGCTGTGATCTTGGTCCTGCAATGGTTTATGTCAGCAAACGGAGAGGAAAGCAACCATTAACAGTTCTGGATGTTGTGCTGGATGCATAGGATCACTGATATTCATCTCTATTCTCCTTTCCATTTGAACGTTAGGCAAAACGAGATGATACTTGATTCTTTTGTATATTCCTCTCAGTCATGTTTTATCATTTTGGCACTCTTTCTGTTTCCCTGTCTTTATTTTGAGCCCAGTTTCTGAAACAAGCTGCGTGGATATAAATCCATGGCCTCTCCCCAGTCCTTGCGGTGATTAATGATTCACATGAGCATGACTGAAACTGGAACATATCCCTATTTGTGCTTGGTCCCATCTTAGCATACGGCTGCTGAGCAAGATGGAAGCTTATTCCCTGAATAAAAAGTTTTCCTTTTCCCCTGTCCTGCACTCGCAACGCTTTCAGGAGCCTCCTTCTCCACTGGAAGGGGCCAAAAGCGGTGTCCGCCCACAGCCCGTCCCTGTTGTGCTGCCAGCACCGTGGCCGTGCAAACAGGGTACTGTCGTTAAGCGAGAGCTGGGTCTGTTGGGTGGGAATTGCCCACGTGTAGACCAGCTTTCTTCAAGCTGCCTCGCTCACTGTGCAGTAAGAGCGTATAGCTTGACACGCGCTGGCATAGCCTAGCCTGTCAGGATGTCATTTGTTTTCTCATCGCGCTGGTAGCTCCCTGTGCAAGCTAAAAGCTCCTTCAGGAGTCTTCTGAGTTTTAAAGGCACTAAGAGGCTGCATCTGGTGCCCTTGTCCTTACAATATAGCTTGGCAAAATGGATCCTTGCTGCTTTTTCAGCATGGGAGGATCCTGTTTATCTGTGAGGCCAATGGAGATCGTCCTTCTTTTGCTGTCTGGGATCATGTCTCTTTGCCGCTCTGACCTCACCTCCATCTGTTCCTTGCCTTTCACCCTTCGTTCCTCCTCTGTCTCTTCGCACAGCGCGCCACAGTTTGGGAATGTTTTCTCGGGCTGGCACAGGATACCCCTTTCTATCTCAGTGCCTGTAAGGGAACAGGTTTTGGGGGAGGACAGGCTGTGCAAGTCAGGCTTTCAGAAAGAGGAGCTGTGCGTCTCTGAACACAGGCTGTAATGGAGAGACTAATCTCAGTGAGGAGGTTTTCAGTGTTTTATTTAAGTGGCATGCAAAACTTTGAGGCAGAAAGCTTTGCAGACTTGCAGAGACAGAAGGCAGCTTGTGTAGATCCCTGGACTCAGCCCTTTGCGTGGTCTCTCCTGTGCTTCAGCCGAGTCCTATGGCAGGTGAGATGTTCCCGTGGTGGATACAATGCAGCATCTCATAGACCGGTGGCTTTCAAAGCCTGTGTCTGCAAAGAGGCTAAGAAAGAGGAGGAAAATTTCAGCTTTAAGTCAGTTTTGTACAGTGTGCCAAACCTCTGCCCACTGTTTCTGGGACATTAATCATCTCCATTTGAAAGCTGAGAAGGCTTTTTTTTAAACTTCGGGGCCAAATCCTGGGTCCTTACTCAGACAGAAGTTCTGTGGAAGTCAATGGGAGTGTTGTCTGAGCAAAGACTGCAAGATGAGGCCCACAACCCTAGTAGAGATCTGGAGGGTAACCACACAGAATGCTTTGTAGCACCAAGAGGCGTGTTTGGTCCTCAGGACTCCTGCTGGACAAGTCTACTATGCATCCTTCCCCTCTCAGCCAATGTAAGAGTTACGCGGCTCTGTCCCTGCAGAGGGTAAAAGTGTAATAGGAGTTTTATTCGGGACCTGTGCTTTGCAGAGGAAAAGAAAGAAGCCCACAGAGCCTTCGTTGTGTGGATTAATTAATCTCTTAGAAATAAAATCCATGTTGCAAAGTGGCAGTGGTTGCACAAACACTTCTTGCATGACAGAAGAAAGAGTAATCCACATGAATTTATTGCCGTACAAAAGAAGGCTCTTGCTTGTTCCTGGGAGAGGCAGCTCATATCAGTATATTGAGTTTTCCAGCAAAACAAAGCCACAAGAACCACGGAAGCTCCATCAACAAGTAAGCAGGGCCTGGGGAATGTTTCATACAAGCAGAGTCACTCCTTAAGTTGTAGGACCCATCAGATCTGAGAAGATGAGGTGGAAGGAAATGGAGGAAGAGAGCCTTTGCTGATACAAGCTGGCGTAATTCTAGCGCTGCCAGATAAATTGCCCTCCTTCCCACCAGCTGCAGATCTGACCTTTTGGTGGTTCAAGTGCTAACATAATCCTGATCCTTGGTTAGGCTTCCTTAGTGAAGGTGTAAAACAAGTGAAAATAATAATCAGTGCAAACAGTTGTTCAGAAATAGTGTTTATGATCAGCTAATAAACATATTTTAGCAAGTGCTCATGTACTTTACATAGACTGTTCAACGTCTTGCGCTCTCTCTACCTCGCTTGGATGGTTGTGATGGAGCATTAGCATTTAGGATACTTTAGACCCATTTGTGTAAGGGCCAAATACTTTTTGCCTTACTGTAGCCCAGGAACAGAATTAGGTGTCTGCCCTCCCGCCTACTCAAAGAATAGAAGCAGGTCTGCATCCTAGTTTACTTGACAGTTTTTTGTTTGGTCGTACTTGGCGCTGCCCTGCCCTTTTTTGAAGGTTTTGCCTTTAAAAACAGAAATAGTTAACATGGGGAAAAATTGCAGTGTCTTGTAGAAATATGAGAGCAAGAGAAAAAAAAGGCCAATGCAGTTAAAACCAACTGCGTTTGAAAAAAAAAGTAGCACACTGATGCTGGAGTTGCATTTGGATCAAAACAAGCAAGAATTAAGATTCACTACTTACATTGTTTCCGTTAGACCTTTCTTTTAAACTTAGCTGGTTAAATACAGATCCATGCTTGTCTTCATAGTACCGTCATTGGCTGGGTGAAGTTTGAGGCTGGGTGAAATTTGACCATTATCTGTATCATTTTATAAACCGGTATTGATGACTGTCATGATTCTGTTCTCCTGATTGAGGTAACACTCTTTTTTTTTTTTTTCTTTTTTTCCTTTTTTTTTCCTCCTTCCCATGGGAAGCATTACCTTCCTCAAGACAGCAGTTTCCAATTCTGCATTTGCAACTCTGAAAATAAATGTCTATCAAATTATAGAGATGAAAACTGGCTGTTAAAAAAACCCAACCAGTGGCCAGAGCAGTAACAAGGGTCATTGTAAGAAGGTAGAGTTCCCACCTGGCTTTGGCACACCGAGCACGTTCAGCCTGGATATTTGTCAGTGCTCTTTTCCTTCCGGCAGTTTTCATTTATTGGCTGCGAGTTAGGGCTTCCCCTTGCAGGACCTCTCTGGGTTCCTGCCTCCAGTTCCCTCCTGCTTTAGACTGACTGTCAACCTTGCATTTCCCTGGCTTGGAGGTAGTGAAGTCCACTGGATCAGGAGAGAGCCAGCAAAAACAGCTCGGCTGTGGTGCGCAGGGTCCTAGAACCTGACCGTGGATTACGTGCACCACACCAGCAGAAAAACGTCCTCGGCACGTGCGTGCGTTTGTGCCTGGACTGGGTGAGCTCCAGTCTGCAAGCAGGGTGTGGATTCGGGGTACCCTGAATTTGCTTGATGTCCCTGGCTGGCTGGTGCGGAGGTGGCTGTGTTTCAAAGGGCACTGTTTCTTGTATCGCCTTTTTCATTCCCAACACTGAAGTCAGTGGGGTTCTGCAAGGTTGGTCCCTTGTTTTTAAGGTCCTTTAGGAAAAAGGTGATAACCGAAATGGGGATGGGACGGTTTCCAGCATTTATTGCCTGGGAATAGACAGTAAAACTGGTCTTGCTTTGTGACAACCCAGTATCTTCCCTTGAAGTGTTCATGTGCTCACATTCTCATAGACTACATGTTGTTGCACTACTCCTCTGACTTTTAACAAGACGCTTTTGTACTTTCCCATGGAATTGCATAAATCACAACAACGTTAGAGTCAGAGCCGTGCCTTCGGTGCAGGCTCCGGGTGTCCATTAACCAGGGTTGCATGTAGGTCCAAAAGAAGGATTTAGCCCATAGCCTTGCTTCAGGTGTCCAGTAAGAAGTGCTTTTTATAAGATTCCCTCAGTAATTCAGGGTTCATCATTTCCAACAAGAATTTAAAGTAAAAGCATATGTTTCAGCTTGACATGTTTAGGCCCTCTCTCTCCCCCTTTTATTTTGATTTTTTTAAAATCTTAGGGCAAGCTTTTGACTTAAGTCTGTGGCCAGTTTTACCTGGGTGAAAACTGAGTGAGGATGGCTGGACTTGGCTTGTTGTCACGAGGGAGGTGGGGATAGAGGTTTATAATTGAAAATAATGTGTAAAAAGCTTGTTTTGAGTTTCTCGATGGAATGTAAGGGACTCGGAGGGAGGTTCTGCATCGCCTCAGATACGGTACTTAATATTTATGCTTTCATTGCACCTTGACAAACATTTCACGTAGTTATTGCTTTGCTTGAATATGGAAATATGTTAATTACGGCCTTTATTCCGCTGCCTGCTCTTTTCCTCAGCCTTTTCTATTCAACCCTCTAGGTGGCCCAGCACAATGTGGCTTCTTTTCTTTCAATGAGCTCTTTCCACACTAATAGGGTCCAGGGTGATGTGGAGAACCATGTGCACGAAATTGGTGCACCACCCCCCATCCCTTTGTGGGCATGTCAGGTTAAATTCATATCAGCAGGAGGGTCACTGCCATGATTTTCAATAGCGCGAGATGAGGTGATGACTTCAGACAATGGTGCCACACTCTCCAGTTGGAGACACTTGCCTCACCAGTTGCAGTAGTTAATTAATATGCTAAAAATAGAAGCCAGTGATACAAATCGCTGCCTGTTGTACAACAAAGACTGGGCATGTGTAGCTTTGATAGCCAAGTTTATGGTGCTTGTTATGGAGGGAAGTTAGTTTAGAGCTAGAGGCAATGTAAGACTTTCTGGATGCTGAGCTTTAGTCACTCTGGGCCTCTGGCCATTCGCTCGCTGTCTCATTTGCATTATGAATGACATTAAGGGAACTAACAAGGTTATTGGGCATAGAAATGTTCTCATGTGACCCCACGTGGAAGCAGACCTACAGCAGTGCTAGTTGGCAGGGGCACTGTGGCTCTTTATTCAGCTTCCTAGGAAGACGGTTTCTGGGAGCAGACATAAAATCAACCACGAGAAAACCGGCGTTCAGATAATGTGAAGGTCCTGATGCAAGCCCCTGGGAAGCAAGGAAGTTCAGAGGGCAGGCCAGAGCTGTGTCCTTCACTCAGCCCACTGTGCCTGGCCAGTGCTGAGCGTGGAGTGCAAGAGATGGGAGCTCCCTGTTGCTTGAGTCTCCCCACCAGCTGCTCGGGGCTGGGTGAAGCTGCTCTGTGGAGGCTCGGTGACCACACTTGAGGGTGTGGGTCCATCCAGGCCTCCGAGTGGGTCCTTTTCTCCCTGCTGCTGGCTCAAATGATGGGTGGGAGGCGGTGGGGTTTTGTTCTCACCTACTGCATCGTAGCTTCCATAGGGACTGTCCAAATGCCAGCAGAGTTTGAGAGGTTTCACGTCATCTTTTTACTACACCTTCCCCGAAACTTGAGAGAAGGAGGGGTAAATTATGGAAAGTCCATTGCCACCCGTAGTTCCCATTCATAACTAGGAAACGGTTTGGTAAGTCCAAAGACATAAATGCAGGAGTCATATCCCAACGTAGGGCCACGTTGGCCAAGCGCAGCCCAATTCACACCAGTGCAAGCACATGGGATGCACAAACCCAAGCAACTGCAGTGTGTACAAGAGGAGAGACAGACCCGTGGAGATGTCGTCTTCTTTAATTTTTCGCTTCCCTGAAGAAATTAGTGGGATTGCTGATGAATCACTCTATGTAGATGACAGCAGATTTTGGGAATACTGGGTCTCTTCCGTAAATGTTTGAACATTCTTAAATTTTAGAGACGTTTGTTCTTTGCTCTGTGGACCAGGAGGAGACTCTGGACAGTTGCGCAAGCACATAAACATTTGCAGCCTTTATAAAAAACTCTCGTAACTGGAGTCCTTTAATCATTCCTGCTCTTCATATTGGACTTTGTAAAGGTGGCCCAGTGACCACACTTCTTGTGTGGAACCACAGGAACCCACAGGAACGAGCGACTGCAAGAGTCACCCAGAGCTGAGTCCTGAGGCCCCCATCAGTAGCAATGAGCAAGAAGGGAGGCAGAATGGTGTAAAACGAGGGCTATTTCGAGGGCTTAAAATCCCACTGTATTTATGACTTGCTCTTGAGGTCTGGCCCGATGATAAGCGCAGCCACAGGCTGAGGCACTGGGGATAGGGCGGGCTCTGTGGGGAGCACATGTGCCATGTGTCAGGTAACCATATTTATTTTCCCTGGCTGGGTGGGGCTAGCCCTCGCATGCATGTGTATAAATCCACGCGAGGTAAATGTGAAAGCGATTTTGATCATAGAAGTGCAATTCCTGTTACCTCGACACGTGCTGAGATCAGCATCCTCAGGGCTGCGTCCTGCACTGATACGTAGGAGTCAAGGCTCTCCTTTTGACTCACTTATTAGTGGGGGGCAATATAACTTCTTTTCCAAGATCATCAGCTTTCGTGTGTACAATGGGTTCTTACTATTGCAATAGTGCATCATTATTACTTTTATAATAATGGCAGTTCATATTCATTGCTTCAGTTGCTGGGAATGTGCTCCTTCAGAAGCATTTCTCAGAGCGTGATGTCTGGTGATCTCCCCTGGTAGGAAGGACAGTGAGCTTCAGCAGCGTACAGTGGTGGGCTTGCAGGTGGTCACCTCCTGGCGGCTTTGTGAGACAGACAGATAAATCCATGTCAGCGTTGCAGCTCTTCCTTTTCTCTCTCCACTTCTAAGATCCCCCCTTCAGTTCGTCTGGATGAACATTATGACCCGAGTCCCATTCTTACCTGACTGCTTCATTCCTCGTGGGTCCCAGGGACATATTCCAGCCTGGAGAAGAACATGCCGTCTCCACAGCTCTTGCATTATCTGCCAGCTCAGAGTCTGGGAGGCCGAGAACAACTCTCCATGTGTCTAAAACTTGCGCGGTTATGCAGGCATCAACAGGGTTACAGAATTTGTGCTAGCTGAACAGAGAGGACTTGGCATCTGCCCTTAACAGAAGGGCAGTTTTCTCTAACAATCTGTTTCTGTAAATAGACTGAATATATTGATTGTGGTTTATTTCATATATAAGTATTAGTTGGGTTTCCTCTTCCTTCCCCTCCAGTCCCCCCAACTGAAAACTGGTAGAGAAAGGTTTGTTAATGAGTTATTGTTGAACCAAAGAACTTGCAAACCAAGTTTCATTTTAGGAAGACAGCAGTAGCCTAGAAGATGTCCTGGAAATGATATTTAGTAAGACATGCCGATAAACCAGTGACTGTGGCAGTATCATAATCCATAAAATTGTCTTATAAAGGTCATAAGAACATTTAGTTTTATTTTCATTTTTCTTCTGATCGCCACAGATGTGTGAGAAGAAGTTTTGAAATGTATTTTCAACTTGTTTATTAAGAAATAGTAGTAATGACAAATGTGATCTTTGTTTTTTCTTTGATTACATAACTATGGGTTGCAAATGATCTCACTTCCCAATTGCAAAGGTGATAAAGATGAACCATTAATTAAAATCTCTTTCCCGGACAGGTCTTTAATTGCTCGAGTTAATTAAGTCTTTAAAAACTGATGTGACTAAAAATCTCAGTTTGGTCCTTTGTGATACCTTATTCCAGTTAGTTTTCTGGTTGTACAGAGAGCTCTAATGTGACCGAGACCCAGATTTCTGACACAAACTACAGAAAGCCTCCTTCTTCTCTTTCTTTTTCTTTAAAACTAAGGAAAGACTATTAAAAATTGTCCAGGTTTACTTTATGCCTCAGTGAGAATAAAAGACCAAACCACATTTCCATTTTAATTTGCAGATCTGTTACCCCTCCTTTGACTGCTTGTGATGAGCAGTGTGACTAATGAGCTCTGCCGGACCAAAAAGAGTGGCACTTTTCCCTTTCTTCTACTTCCCCATTTTTTATTCTTGGGTGTGGCTTTTTTATGTTGCTTGCCTCTGATGTTTTGCAGCTTTTCTGGTCTGGTCTTGGACTAATTCCCAGATCTGTTCTTGCAGATTTTAACTTTGCCATGTACCCACCGTCAATGATAGCAACTGGAAGTGTGGGAGCAGCCATCTGTGGCCTTCAGCTCGATGATGGGGACAGCCTCACGGACCTCCTGGCCAAGATCACAAACACAGATGTGGTGAGTGTCCCACATTCCTCTTCTCCTTTCACTTCTGAGGGCGTGGTGGAGAACCAGGCCATCAAACCCGTCCTGATCCTGAAAGCCCAGCAGAGCAAAGGAGGGTGGTGCTCCCAGAGTGACCAGGTTGCAGGCATGGGTCCAGCACCTGAGTTGCGGTGCTTTGAATGTCCAAAGCTCCTTGACCTCCCAGGATCAGTTTTCATTCACGCTTTGTTCAGCAGCTTGGTGGGGAGAGCCTGCTCTGCCTGCCCTGGCTGATGGTCAGGCGTGGTATAGAGGGGAGCCGCCTTGGGTACTGCCCCGGGCGATGGATGCGGCGAGCAGGCAGAGAGCATCCCTCAGAGCATAATTAAAAATAGTATGTGCGCCCGTCCTGTGATCGCAACCTTGAAACTGCTCTTCTGTCCCTCATTGAGGTATCATCTAAAAATCCTTGACTTGAAGGAAGTGGATAATGGGCTAATCCTCCGGCGCTGGCACAGCGTGAGGCAGGTGTAACCCAGGCTGTCTGGGTGTTTGTCTGTAACTTCACTAAGCTCACCCCATGAAGGGCATTTCTTGGCTTGTCGGGAAGTCCCGTCATCAGTAGGAGAGGTGAATCTGATGGCATTTCACTGGTGCTCAAAACTCACTCAAAAGTGAGTTTTCTTGGTCTGGCGTCAGCTTCTAGTGGGGACATCAGAAAAACCCAAACCTGACAGCTCTGTGTGGCAGCCTCAGCAGAAAGGTGGGAGGACTGAAAGAAGCACTCAGGGTGCCTTCCCTGTGGGATGGTGCCTCTCCTGCTGCACCCCCGTGTCGGTGGGACGCTGCGGGGAGAGCTTACGCTCCTGCAAATCCAAACCGCTTGGTTGGTGGATAAACAGGGGTTTCTTCTCTTGCAAAGCTGACACGTTTTGCCCTGATGAAGTTCCCTCAAAAGGAAAGAAAATGAGTGAGGCTTTCTGAAATGCAGGACACTAATAAGATAATGCTTTTTTTACCATAGAAGTTATCAGTTTCCAATGCGTTGTCATTAACACGTGCTAACTATAAAACTTTTTATTGCTTTTACTTCGCAGAGTAAATACACTGTGCAGTTATTAGATCTATGATAACACTGTCAAGAGAAGGTTTGATTTTATCCAGAAAATATTCTGCGTTTTGGTTGAAAAGGAATAGTCTGGTTTAACAAAAAGGGAAGATTTTTGCTATTTTTTTTTTCTTTCAATCAGATTGGTCCTAATTTTCCAGTGCAGTTCTGGGGCTTCCCATTTCTTTTGATTGGAACTGGGTTTTGCACAGAAAAAGGAACATTTCCAGTTCTGAATGCTTATAATGTAAATCAAGTAGCTGCAGAAATTTACCATACATTTGTTTCAGCGTAAGTGAAAGTTTTATAGAGGTAGGTGCCTTTTGTGTCTGTTTTATCAAGTGTGGAGAAACAGAGGGGTGATACATTACAGTAAGCAGCAGGATTGTGCAAGAAGAATCCTATATAACAATTCAGACTGCATGGCCTGGTGCGAGTATTGCACAAAGCTCATTTGTACAGTTGTTACATTTAGACTGGGTAAATCCATTAAGTTTACTTCATTTATGTGGATAACAAGAATTATCTGTTATTGGTACTGATATTGGCAGTTACTGGCTGAATGAAATTTTCTCCTTGGATATTTGTCTGACTGGATGTAACATGATGAGTTTTGGATGCTGCATCCAGCAAATGTCTGAGAGGACTCTTAAGACAAATGGGCAGATGCGAGAAGGATGTTAGAAACCAGGCGGAGGAAGACCAGGATTTAGAGAGAGTCTAACATCTTTTTAGCAAAGGTGCTGTCTTCACCCAAGGTTGTGAATATCCACAGAATAAGGAAAATGGTGCTAGCCACTAAGAGCTTAATGTATTCTTCTCCATGTCTTAACTCCATGGAGTGTCTGAAAGGTTGGTGCTCCACCGCTATGATTTTCCTTGTTACATGATAGTATCATAGAAAGGAGTCGTGGAATGGCTTGGGTTGGAAGGGACCTTAAAGATCATCTAGTCCAACTCCCCTGCCATGGGCAGGGACACCTTCCACTAGACCAGGTTGCTCAAAGCCCCATCCAGCCTGGCCTTGAACACTTCCAGGGATGGGGCATCCACAACTTCTCTGGGCAACCTGTTCCAGTGCCTCACCACCCTCACAGTGAAGAATTTCTTCCTAATATCTAATCTAAATCTACCCTGTACCAGTTTAAAGCCATTGCCCCTCATCCTGTTACTACCTGCCCTTCTAAAAAGTCCCTCCCCAACTTTTTTGTAGGCCCCCTTCAGGTGCTGGAAGGCTGCTATAAGGTGTCCCCGGAACCTTCTCTTCTGCAGGCTGAACAACCCCAACTCTCTCAGCCTGTCTTCAGAGGAGAGGTGCTCCAGGCCTCTGATCATCTTCGTGGCCCTCCTCTGGACTCGCTCCAACAGGTCC
The DNA here is from genome assembly GCA_034782735.1 of Sagittarius serpentarius. Lineage (NCBI taxonomy): Eukaryota > Metazoa > Chordata > Aves > Accipitriformes > Sagittariidae > Sagittarius > Sagittarius serpentarius. Next base: position 7,047,006 of record JAVKLA010000024.1, read on the forward strand.
ATGTCCTTCTTACGCTGGGGGCCCCAGAGCTGAATGCAGTCCTCCAGGTGGGGTCTCAGGAGAGCAGAGCAGAGGGGGAGAATCACCTCCCTCAACCTGCTGGCCACGCTGCTTCTGGTGCAGCCCCAGGATACAGTTGGCTTTCTGGGCTGCGAACGCACATTGCTGGGTTGCATTGAGCTTCTCGTCAACCAACGCCCCCAAGTCCTTCTCCTCAGGGCTGCTCTCAATCCCCTCATCGCCCAGCCTGTATTTGTTCTTGGGATTGCCCTGACCCATGTGCAGGACCTTGCACTTGGCCTTGTTGAACTTCGTGAAGTTCGCACGGGCCCACCTCTTGAGCCCGTCAAGGTCCCCCTGGATGGCATCCCTTCCCTCCAGCGGGTTGACCACACCACAGAGCTTGGTGTCGTCAGCAAACTTGCTGAGGGTGCACTCAATCCGACTGTCCGTGTCACTGACAAAGATGTTAAACAGACAAAGACTTTAAACTGACAAAGATGTTAAACAGATGATGATGCCAGAGGAAGTTGTTTTGCTCCGCTGCTGCTCATTTTCATGCTTGTTTTTCCTCGCGTGTACCCACACAACTGTTCATATCCTTGTGTTTTAAACCCATCCTGGAACTGATCCAGCTTAAAGAAGGGGGAAGGACCACTTGTTGTTTCGGAGTTGGGGGGTCAAGGGGGCTTGCTTGATTTGTAAGCTGGATCAGTTCACTGATAATTTCCAAGAGCAGCCTCACAAACAGCTGGGAGAGCTGAGCACTGTAGCACAGGGCAGGAGATGGGGACGAGAAGAATTTCTGTAACCATCGTTGTCTGTGAGCTTCTTGTGCTGCAGCTCTAGAAATTACAGCCTGATGGACCAACTTGGTAGTCAGCAGGACAAGGATAATGATGAGAGCAAGGGAATGGCAGCATGGGGTGGGGAATGGGAACAGAAATAGCCCTTAAGGTGCCAGGGGAGGGACAGGGTGGCTTGTGGAGTGCAGGAGAAGAGAATAACTGGGAAGTTTAGGGGGAGCTTTCACAAGGTCAGTGCCTGCTTCTGCTGCTGTGAAGCACATTGCTGCCCACAGAAATCCCTGGGTAGTCATTTGGAAGTCCTTTTTGAGGACAGACGCAAGTGATGCTCGGGTACCACCAAAACCCAGACCTAGAACAGTTACCCTCAGCAGAGCTCATCACTTTGTTCCTGTGCCATCTGATTAATGATGCAGCCTTTCCATCACCAGACCATGTTCCCCATGTCGGTAAGCTCCACATAAACTTCGGATACTGTTTCCACAGTGTTTTAGCACTTTTCAAAAGAGAGAGGCCAAGGTAGCCCTTGCTGATGTATTTGTCTTTGAAGTGTTTGGTGGGTTTTGATCAACCATTGAGTAGCTGGGTTCTGTCTTTCTGGAGATGCCAGGGAGTTGTTCAGAGTGGTTCTTCATCTCCTCTTAAGAGCTTCCCTGTGCAGTCACAAGGATCTTTTCCCTTCTTGCTCTTTTTCAGCATGGACAGGACGTTTGGGTAGCAGTGACAGCTGCTGACAATACTTGGCTCTTAGGTGAGGGCAGGCAAGCTCAACACATGGGACCTTGCAAGATACTTAGCTGTGCCTCGATTCCTTGGTCACAGGGAAGTGCATTTCCCTCCCTCACCTGTCATTTTTCCCGGCAAAGAGATTCTGAGCGTCCCTTTCTGATGCAGCCCTCGCGGCGGTAATCAGTTCCTTATTCACCTTTCAGTTGGGTGATTGCAGTTGGTGCTGCATGGGGTCATGTTCAGAAGGTCCTGTGAGGCTCAATACAGCTGCTCGCTTGCATAGCCGCTCCTCACGGTAGGGATTACACCCACGGGTTTTCCTACTGCTCTTCTCCCTGTGTTTGTTTTTGGTTCCTGCCTGGTGCCTTGCAGCTTCACCTGTGCAGCCCTGCCTGAACCGGGATCCCAGCTGACTCTTCCCATGCTCAGTTGGCGTACTGGGGGTGTTTGTGAAGGCTTGTAGGGACAGAAGAAGAGTCACAGTGGGGTGTCTTTCTGGTGGAATTTTCTTTCTCCTTGTTACAGTAGAGCCCATGTTAATTGACTTTCCAGGCATGTTGCGAGCATATTACACACAATGACATTTGAGGAGGAAATGGCTTCTTTTGCTGCCTTGGGAGTTCTCTGGATTCTCTTCATTTGATATTTATTGATATACACTTAAAGCTCATGTTCTTTATTATAGGAGATATTGAAGCTTTCTTAGGCATCCCAGTGCTTCTTAATGTAAGGCCCTTTTGCAGCATCTTGCAGATTGGACAGACTTTATCTCTGATGCTGAATTTTTGTATCCTGATATTTTCAGTCTGAAAGAAAATACCTGCCAAAACAGCTTAGTAGCTCTTAAGTGGCTAGAAGAAAAAAAGATGCTGGTTTTTGCATTGAAAATTTCTTCACGCCTTTTCTTTGAAATTTAGCAGACAGTTTTTTGTCAGAAATGTGCTTTTTGCCATCCTGGTGAAAGTATTCCCAGATCCAGCTGAGCTTATATGCCTTTGGAAAAAAAAAATTAAAAATCACTCTTCCCAGATAACAAAGAACTCTTAACATTTTACTGGTCACATCTCTCCAAGAGTCTGTCGGCACTGGGTAGAGACAAGCTTTCTTCCCTTTGCTCCTGGTCTCAGCCCACAGCAGCACAGACTTCAGAGGAGAGTCTCACTCGGTCCCCAAGTCAGAGCACAGTTGGGACAAAAGGAGTTTCTGGATTACTTAACTGCTAAAAAATGTAAGTCTTTGCAGAAGTTAGCGGTGCTGTCATTTTTTCAAGATGTTTCCACTGTTGTGGCAGAGGTGGCCTTAACTCAAAGTCTGTCTCCTGCGAGCTTTGAAGTTTCAGCCTGACCAAAGGTGGCCAGAATTTTTAAGTTGGGCAAAACAGTGTATTTTTCATTAGCCAGCTATTTGGAAATGGGAGAAATATTTTGGTAGAAACTTTCTCCATGACTTTTGCATTGGAAAAATGCAAAAGGGTGCAGGACTGGAAACTTCCATCCCACATCTTAAAGCTTGAGAAAGAGATAAGCAACTCAAAACAGGGTCTCAGAGAAGTATGGGGCAGTCTGAGCAATAGGTAGTAATATCAGCCTCATCTGTAAACTGTATTGTTGGAAAAAATGTACTGGCTGGATTGTGTAAGAGCCCAAGGCCGTATTAATGAAGAGTAAAGACTATTGTAATATATTTTACTCTGGGACTTAATTAAAGTTGAATGAACAGCTTCAGTTCTCTCACTTCCTATTTTCTGGTGCCTGAGAGCTGTTCATGCAGCGACATAATTAATTCATCGTCACTGTGTGAATGATTTTGTTCTCAAAGGGGATGTTAGGGAAGAGGAAGAAATGAGAGCTGCTAGGCTTCACGAGCATCACGCGGTGGAAAAGCGAGGGAACTCACAGAAATTACAGTTCTGCAGAGGAAAAACGCCCCCCATGCCTCCTGGTAGCCCACAGGAAACGGCAGAGAGCTGGGGGAGAGTCCTTCCCGACCGGAGGGTCCCGGCGGCTTCTGCTTCTTTTTCTCTTGGTGTGTGTGATTGCTAAGCACGGAAACAGATGATGGGACTTTCTTCTCGGCTTTCCAAAAAACGTCACAGTCTGAGGTGAAGCATGAAAAATTTCAGCTTCAAAGTTGCAAGCGTATGAAAATAGAGAATGATAATGAAATCCTGATGCAACTTAACTGCAATGAGCTTTTCTGAACTTTTACTATTTTATAATGATAATTTGAAGGTGCTATCTGTTTGCTAGGAAATAGCAGCATAAACCAGGAGGCTGAAATCAATGGGGTTATTTTAGATTTACACTGATGTAACTGAGACTGGAGTTTGGATTTAGTGCTATAATGTTTTTAATGGATGTTTCATTAAGAATTAGACCAAAAATATGTTATTAATAAACATCATTTAATTTAGAACCCAGCTGTTGGGTAAGCAAACAACCAACACACGAGTGTTTCTTTCAGAAACACAGTGGTGTCAGCTATCCTTGTATGAATCCAGAGCAGCGCTCCAGACTTTAGACAAGATCGTACAAGGCATCCTGCCAGTGTCATTTTAGGGATAACAGTTATTTCTGATAAATAGCTGCCCTGGGCCATTTGGTGAAGGTTGAATCACAGTCTGCAGAGGCAGTGACAACGAGGCCATGCAAACCTCGGTTTCATTACTCCTTCCACCTACCAAAATAAACACCAGGGAGCTACTCTTGGAGAAGCTGAGAAGCTCAGCAGCCTTACAAGTAGTGAAAGTAGCTCTGAGTGGTATATCTGAATTGCCTTTTCTCATCATTATTGTCCCAAAGAGTTGTTAAGAGCTAGTCCCACACAGCTTCACACAGCTCTGCGGGATGGGGATTGAATGCTCTCATCTGTTTTGCTGCCAGAGGGTGGGAACATTTCCTTTGCTGTTGCTTGGAGAGGAGAGGAGAAGTTGGTGGGCAAAGAGTTAACAGACCTACTCACAGGAAGCTGCCGAGCTCCCTGTGCATCTCTTGGTGGGTCATTGCAGTGGAAAAATAAACAACTCGGGAAGTCAGGAATTTCCATAGCATCTCCGACCAGCACTCCAGTGCATGCAGTATCCTGTCTCTGGTGGAGCCAGATGCTTCAGAGGAGGATACGAGCATCCCCGCTGTGTACAATTACGGGATGTGAGGAAGGACAGATGAATGGGTAGGGGACATTTTAAGACCTTGCAATCGATATTCTGCTTTGCCACAGACCTGTCTTGGGCAAATCTATCTCCTCACCTCCTGGAAGAGCAGCCGTCAGTTCAGTGTGTCAGACAGCTCGCTAGCCGTGGGTCTGGAAACTGCCTCTCTGGCCATGCCTGGGAGTGTGCTCATAAATCATGTGCAGGGCGTGCGTCCCCTGGCCTGGTTACTGCTTGCATCTCCCTTGAGTCTGTCCTGAGCCCTTCTGTTCTCTGGTACCCCAGATCTCCTCATGGAGGAGAAATACATCAAGGTTTTCTGAGGAGCTCAAGAAATTACTGCAGGGGTAGGTAGATGAGGTCTTTACCTGTTATAAGGCACCTTGGACCAGAATTTTGTCAGCTAAAGTCAGTGAGAATTAGGCACACAACTAAGTTTTAAAGATGACCCTGCTCTGAGCAGCAGATTGCGTTAGGTGACCTCCAGAGGTCCCTTCCAACCTCCTTCTGTGAGGCTGAGTGCACTGAAACGTAGGAATGACTATCTTGTTTTAAAAATGTGTTCAGGCTTACATCATTGGCAAAAGCTGGCAAGGTTAGATCCCAAATTAAGCTGGTTAGTAGCTGTGTGTGTAATAAACTCGGTAGCACCATAGCCACCAGAACGGCTGGCCAGGTTCACTCTGTGTGGTAGTGAGGGTTGTATGTGCACGTAAGGAGCATCTTCTGCTCAGAGCCCAGGTCTCACGAATGCATCCGGATGACAAAAGGTGTTGTCATCCCCAGCATCATCAGCAGAGGAAAGGTATTCAGGCAGAGCCAACATGAAGGCTTGTACACTGGCACAAGTCCTTTATAAAGTATGTTCCCAGATGGAAATTGGTGTGTATTGAGTGGTTTTGAAAATCCAAAGCATGTTTAAGGGCCTGAGGTAGAAAGAAAAAAGGAACCAAGCTTTCCTTAAAGGACTGTCGAAACAGCTGGCTGTGAGCCCTCGAAAATGTGGAGTCAGGCTGTTTTGAAGACTGGCTCCATAATAAATGACATTTAAAATATCTCCACTTAAATGTGCTACATGTGTCAGTGCTGTGATTTTTTTTTTCCCCCCAAGGTCTGAAAAGTCCCTTCATAAAGATCTGTGCAAATTTATGCACAGAAACGATGTTCAGAAACACCAGGCTCAGGAATTCAGTTTCTTTTGAGCCGCAGTATAAAATCATGGAAATCTATCTTGAATGGATAGCATTTGAACATTGTCCCTACAGCACATACACCATTTATCCCCTCCTTTGTAGTGTTTAGGGCCTGTGGTTTTGGAACCAAGTAACAGGACTCGCTGTATCTTATCCTGCCTTATTTGTTGCAGACCGCATTTTGTATGCAAGGAAACAACAGACAAAATAGCCTCCAAAAGAAAGGAAGAATGAGATAGTTTCCTAAGTTGTCTTTGCCTGAGTTGGCAGCTGCTCCGCTTCATTCAGCTTTTTGTTCCCCAGTGAGTGCTGTGCGTGTGTAGCAACAATGGGGTGATGCAGTTACACCGCGGGCTCATGGCGGAGTTCCGTCAGATCCATTCATAAATACAGCCTCGGCCGGCACGCCGAGGAAGCCAGGCCCCCCGAGGAACCGGCTCCGCAGCCCAAGCATCGCCGCCGGAGGAGCTTACCGGCCGGCAAGAAATAGTCTGGTCGGAGACTTGCTTCTGACCTCCGGCGAGGAATCCTTGCTGGGCTCATACAGCTTTGTGTTAACGCAGGCGGGTTGTCACAGCTTTTTTAAAATCCCCTTTTTTAATAAACGCTTGTGGCACTTATTACAGCAGGGTAAATTTGCAGCTTTTCACCGTTGCAAAGTATACCTGTTAGACAGAGATTATCAGCTTGAAATCCCCAGTCACATTAAGCAGGGAGTATAATTTCAGGCATGGCATCTGCCCCTGGATCACCCTGCCAGTGTTTTGGCTTTACTCTCGCTTTTCCCAGTTCTGAAAACATTGTTCTCTCCTGTTGCTATGAGAAATACCCACAGGAGCAACAGGAAACCAACAAACTGACTGTTGAAGCAAACAGTGGAACTGAATCTAGAAGGAGCACTGTTGACAGTGCTGAAAAGACTGAAGAATTGCAGAGAAAAATGTGCCATCTTTCAGATGCTTGATGTTAGTCATCTTACATATTGCATTATTACAATAATGTAGCAATAGTAAGTAAGTGGAGAAATTCTGGCATAGATGAAATCTTTTTTTTTTTTTTTTTAAAGTGAGATGTCCTCGTTGGTCTGCATGAAATGCCCTTTGGAACAGCAAATTACTATTTTCTGTACTTGCAGATGGAAAAACAGAGACGCAGACACTTATCTGTGATTGATGCTCTTTGTTACAGTAGCAAAACCAGACACGTTTAGGAGGGAGGATATTTCTGGTTTTAAACTGCATCCATTACATGTGAGATCACTGAGATACAGTAAATGTAGTAAATGGGCACGATATTCCCACAGCAGCTTTTCAGGCTCTTGTTTTGGAGAACGTAGGCGAGCTAAAGGCCAGCGCTCGGCACACGAAGGCCCCGCTTTGGGAAGGAATCCCTGTTTATGTCAACAATGAAGCATGTGCTTTGGAGAGGTTTGAATTGGGGCTTAAATGTGAACCAGCAGAGGAATCCAGCCGTCTTTTGTATTTAGGAGTACAGATGACACGTTCCACGCTGGAATTTATGTAAATCCCAGCTCTGTAGTGCATGTCTGATTGCTGCTTTCTTAGATTATCCAAGCAATGCATACATGACCGGTGAACAGTATTGTCACTTCAAATATCTCTAGCATCCTTTCCATTTATCATAGCAGGTCCCGTACCTAAAAAAAGATCCTTTTCTGATTTCCTCTTTGCAGTTAGTTTTAAGAAAGAGGAAGAGATTGGGGGCATTAACAGTTATTTGTGAAGTAATTAATGTATATATGGAAAACCAACCACCCTTTCACACAAAAATGCCAGAAGGCCTTTGCAGTGTTCCCAGCTTTGGGACTTTGAGCACTCAGCGAAGCACGCAGGGTTTGGATCCAGGCTCCTAAATCTGGTCAGGAAGTACAGGAGCGTCAAGAAGTATCTGGTAGAGTTATAGCTGAGTATTTTGCATTGTTCATATGCATATGTTATATATAACAACAGCCCTACTGTAACTCTTGTGCTGCTGGTTGTAAAAGAGAGTAGAGTTTGGCTTGTGAAAGCCCTTGAGAAATGTCCCACTCAGTCACGGCGCGGTTGCCCTCGGCCTTGGCATTGCAAAGGATTTCATGGCTCTGCCTTGCCAGTGGCCTGAGCTCGGTGCAGTTCGGGCTGTGGCAGCGACGGCAGGCGTGCTGATCCCTGCCGACTTCCCTGGGGTTACCAAGCTGAGCTCTTGGCAGCTGGATGTCCGTACCTCCCAAGTAGGGCTCTGAGATACGGTGTCACTTCTCTTCAGTTGTTTCTCACGGGTCTGATCAAAGCTGTTTAACTGGCTCAGGCTTTGGCTGGTGCTGGCCTTATTTATTCTGTGGTTGCTGATGCACAACACCTTACCATAAAGCTAAGACCTTGTCAAGGTTTAAGCGATATTTACATTTAACGGAATTAAAACGGAACTTTGTTAAACAGTAGGTTTACAGTCTTTGGTTTCTTCCTTAAACGCTGCCATAACGCATTTTCTCTGGACACTGGTATTCCCAGATGAGTGCCATCTTGGATGGGCAAAAGGCTCAGACCAGTTTTCATGTACCTAGATGTTCCCCTAAATTTAGGTTTTGGCAAACAAACAAACATTAGGAGGCTTGATGGGTTAAGTTTTCTTATTTCTTCTCCCAGGCAAGACCAAAACGGAGATGCAAAAGGGGAGTCTAAAAATGACGATACAAAAAGCACTGTGTCCTGAGGCACTGTGGAAGAGAGCAGAGCTAAGCTCATCACTTCTGCACGGCGTGCCTCCCCGCCTGCCGCAGTCGAGGAGCGGTGGGGCTGTGGTGGTTGCTGGCACAAGGAGCGCACGGTCTGGCAGACCTGGGTGTTACGGGACCGGTATGGATCCAGGGGTGCGCTATTGTTTCTCAGCCCTGCCTGGCTGTGAAGTGAATCTGGTGGTTTAAATCTGGTTTAGAGTGGTTGTCATTGTGGGAGCAGGTGCAATAAATAACACAGGCGCAGTCCCCTTACGGTCACAGAAGCTCTGGATTGATTCAAAATGGAGAAGGAGAGAAAAGATGCGTGGCTGAAATAGTTTACCTTCTTGTGATAGCCCTCCACTGTCAGCATTTGAGAGGAGTGATCTTTTTCTTTGTGGAGAAAGTGATGTACTGCTGCTCAGTTGCTGCAGGATCTGATGCAGAGACTACTGTCATCCGAAAGGTACCATCTGTCACCTTCAGTTTGGATGGGGTGCCAAGGAAGACTTGAAAATGACTAGATAAAGTCTATGGCAGGAATCCAAGCCAAATTACTAAAACAGCTATAAAATGTCTTTTCAAACCCCTCCTCTTTTTTTTTTTTTTTAATTTATCAATCCAGTCATGATCTTGCAAGATGGAGAGGATGTCTAGTACCTGTTTAACTCAGTAAAGGTGGGGCGACAAGCTGCGTGGGTCATGATGAGGTGGTCCTGGAGCTCGGAGCAGTCAGGACTGATAATCCCAGTGATGACCAGTGCAAAGCGAGAGCCCGTTGGTTGAGTTGAGTGGGATGCCTCCCCTAATAGCTTGCCAATGCACTATAAACATCAGTTTAAAACTGGAAGCTGGAGGACAGTATAGGGCATATGTATCATAGAGGTGTTGAAAAGTTCCAGAAAATGAATTAAGTGTAATGTTCTGCAGGATCTTTCCTAGTGCTTGTGCTTTCTTTCAAGACTGTCATGAATGGAAATTGAAATCCTCAGTTATTACTGACTTGAATAAGTAGATCCTCCATCCAGTCTTTTTCACTAACAGCATTTCCATCACAGCCACGTGGGTACTCCTCATCGGACACAGAAAAGCATTGCTTTTCCTTCAAATGCATTTCAAGTGTGCTAGTAAAATCACCCAGGGATGAAAAAGTTTCAGGGGAAAAAAAAAAGAAACCCAAAAGTTAATTGCCTTTTTAGTTCTGTACATGCTGAAGTAAAAATAAAACTATGGAATGGAAAGTACCTGAACTATTTTAATCATTAAAACTACTAGACCATATAGAAGAATGGGGAAGTTGATCCATGTGACACACACTTAAAAAACTTTTTAATAAAACAAAGGCAACCCTGCAATATTCTGAAGGAACAGCCCAGTCCCTGTATTGCAAAATCTAGGGCCATTACTTCAGTGCATTATAGTGTTCTTTCAAGAAAGATTTGCTGAAAATAGTGCAATTCGTATTTTTCTCTTTGCTACATTTTTTAAAGCTTTAATTTTCTCTTGTTGCTGGTATCTAGAGCTCGCAAAATGAGAGTCCAGCGGTAAAATACGTACACATGCAGCAAACCCACATGAAACTTGGAGGAGTTAAAAACACTGCATCATGGGAACGCCAGGCTGGTTTTTTGTATTTTTTGACAGGTTTTTTGTATTTTTTGTATTGTGTCACTTAACTTTGGATTGCCAGAAAGTTCCAGTGAAGCAAACAGAAGTGGTAGCCCCATCTATAAAACAAGCCACTTGCTGTATCACACTATGATAATTGGGCTGAGAAGATACTCGTAATAAATTCATTTTTTTTTCCTTTCACCGGTGAGATTACCATCCCGCTGGTGCACTTCATACGTCTTAAAGCTAGTTGCGGACTGAGACAGTGGTTCAAGTGCACAGCAAATGTGGTTTTAGGATTTTTCATGTAAGAGGACAAGCACTTTGCTCACATGTCACACTGGCCAGGGGTAAACTTCTGCCAAATGCAGTTTATTAAAAAAGCCATTGACAGGTTTAGTTGGCATCTCATCTGGCATAAAACACGTTGCTCAGATTTGTGCACAGCGCTCTGACGTGGTGCTGTGCCAGGTATCATTTGTTGTCCCGCAGCTACCACGATGAGTAAAAACGCATCGTGTGACCCGAATACCTTGGCAGAAGCGGTGGTGTGGGCCGGTGCGTGATCTGCAGCAAACCAGGGTGGCTGGCTGATCGGGTAGTGTGCAGAGCCCGGATTAACGATTGCACAGCCACAGCCTCAGGTAGAGGAGTTCGTTGTATCTGCATCATCAGTACTGGAGAGTTTGGGCTGCAGCTGCTGGTGTGTTCCAGCTCGTTTTGCTGCATGACTGAGGTTCACTCACGAGTCTGGTGTTGGGTTTTTTTTCCTTACTAGATTTTGATTGTAGAACTTGACAACCTGCAAAATAAAGGTTTCACTGTTTTTGGTTTGTGCTGGCCCAGGCAATTTCGGCTTCAGGGTGGATGCTTCATAGGCAAGACCAGTTAAGCAGAATATATTACTCAGAATAATAAGAACCTTAGTTTTAGTATGCAAATAGCAACACTTTTTTGGGAAGCTATTTTCATGCTGAATGCAACATGCTGGTCATTTTACCATAGTGTTCTTTGTTTTAAAGAATTCAGTGGTGCATTATTTTAAGAAGTTCAAAACGTGAGCGTAGACCAGAGCTAACACATGACAGAAGTAATACATCAGTGGCCTGTGGATCCCCAAATGAAATAAAATCCATGCAAACTCTGAAAACTGCTGTCTGGGCCCCTTCAGTGGTTTTACGTACAAAATGAAGACATCAGAAATGACCCATTTCTCTGTAGGATTACCTAGAGATTTTAGCCTCTTCATACATTAAATGAAGCGTTGTATTGACCGTCAGAAGTTTGTATAATAACAGTGTAAATGATCATATATAAGGGTGTTTAGAAACAGACAAAGTTGGCTCCAAATGCTCAAGCCTTATGTTCTGCATGTCACCACCCTTCCTTCCCCAAGCCTGGCTGCAAGGAAATTGCCTCATTAAACTCTCCAGTTTGAAGCTGCTTGTAAAAAATCTGGCTTATTTTCAGAAGGACATACTATTTTGCAATTGTGCACCACTGTGCTTTAACAGAAGAGATTCTTACACCCCCCAAAAAAGTGCATTACCAGTGTAGTCTGTTACAAGAGTCTCCAAACTGGTGCCCCTGCTTTTTCTCCCATTTGAAAATGCCTTGACCCTCAAAGTGACTTGGTGCCATTGCCCTCTCGCAAACAGGTGAATGCTTACAATGGACCTAAAACCTGCCCAAGCTAATAATGGGGGTTTTTCTTTATCTGAGTTTCTGATAGCTTTTGCCAGATAGGTACTTCAGAAGAAACGCCAAGGAATTGTCCAGCTCCCGTTGTTAAACAAGCAGTTCCAGTATTAGGAAATCACTAAGCCTTCAGTAATACAAGAGCAAGTCCCAGCTATTTAAAACCTTTACCTGGTTAAACAAAAGTACATATTCTTACCTAAAAAAATCATCTGTGCCAGCAGCAGCAGGAAAGTGGCGACAGAGAAGCCCTTCTCCTTACCTTTTGCTAAAAGGAAAGGAAGAACCTCATGAGGTGAGGAAGGTTAGATTTTGTTAGATTTTGCTTATCTGTCCTGGATCTCATCACCAGAAGATCCACTGTGCTTACATTTTATTGCATCTTCAAAGGCATTTGCCTCAGTCTCTCACTTCCGAGGCTTCCTGCTTCCACTAAAGCTTCCCTTCTCCCCCGGAGCGGGAGGCTAGCAGACGGCAGCCCCAGCCGATGGGAGCGCAAGCGGGGACAGGCTGCTGCCCAGCAGCTCTGGGAGGCCTGGGTTTAGGTGGACCCTCCTCTGTCAAACCCCGGCTGAAATGAAGCCGATGCATGAACCATGTGTTTGGTAACTGCATTTTTTTGCTTAACCTCCTGCTGGCACGGTCGCTACATGAGGAGTTTTGCAGTGTGGGGCGCTGGGACAAGCAGCGGGCGCTGGTGTGGGGATGGAGACGGGTGCAGCCCAACGTGGGTCTGCCCAGGGCCACGGCCTAGATGCTGGCACGAGCTGGTGTCCTGTCTTGGGGCAGGAGAAGCAGTGACCAGGCACACCAAGACCAGCGTTTTCCCACACAGCCTTCCTGCCGTTTCTCTTGAGTGGTCATTTCTTTAGTACACCAAGAATACCTGATCCCACTGAGCTGACTTGACATGTCAGGTGCTCCGTGGTTCTGAACCCCAGGGTTATTCACTGGTTGCAAATGACTGTGGTTATGCACTGGCTATGGCAGTGCAGTGGTGGTGCTCGTGAGATGCCTCTGATCTTCCAAGAACATCACTCTTGCTCACAGAGCGTCAGGGTGAATGACAGGAGTCAGAGAAACCAGGGCACGACCTGGAGGTGGCTGCAGAATGCTCGGGGTGATCTCTGCAATGCTTCTGATGCAGGAGTCGTTCCAGTGTACAGGCAAGGACCGGTGCAACCAAGAGCAGGTTGCAGCACTCCCTTGCTGTATTGTGGGCTACACTGGTGGCTGCTGGAGCTCAGGAGCAGCATGCGGTGCTCTGTGAGACAAGGAGCCTATGGCCAGTCACCTGAATTCAGCGTCCAGTGCTCCTCAGGCCATCTTGAACAAACCCTCCGTGTCCCAGCTTCCTTTGGCATCATGTTCCATTTGTATTCTCGCTCTGCAGCAGTGGTATGACACGTAGGTACCATTTTTCCTATGACCTGGTTTCCAGAGGAGGGAAACATGGGTGCCTGGACTGGCAGGGGACTCGCGTGCACCCCTGCGGGGACCCTGCTGTGCTCAGCCAGGCCTAGGTGCAGACTGGGATGGCGGTTGCCTTCCTCCAAAGCATAGGCCTCCTCGACCGTAAGGGCTCTGAATGAAGGCGCTACACGGTTTTCTGAGCCATGTATCTTTGCTAACCTCAGGCTGCATTTCTTGAGGATATCAAAAGGTATCTGACCCCTCCACCATGTGCCATGCCAAATTCTAATTATACTTAATCTTCTCAAAAGCATACAGCAAATGGAAACTTTGGTAAAGAGCCGGCTAATGTTGGTAAAATCACCTGCTTCCTTAACCCTTTCCTTGGACGTAGCAGCACTTTTTTTGTTGTGGTTTCTCCCCTTCCATAAAAAAGCCAGCCTGAGGCACAGGGCAAAGCGTGGGAAAGTTTAGCTCCAGTGACTGAGACTTGGGAAAGTTGCTAGCAGTGAGAAGCCTTGCTTACAGCGGAGCTGCGTTGGAGTAGGTACGGTATGGCTACAAGCCAGTGAACTTGACCACAGCTCCTTTTTCAGGGGCAGTCCCACAGTCCCCAGCTGTTGAGACAAAAGGTGAACACAAGGCAGGCTCGGTCTGCCCGCCACATGCATACGACATTGCAGCAGAAGTTTTTTTTGTGTTGCCATGCCCCAGACTCCGTTTCACCGTGGTGTTAACTCACCATGCTGAAGGAACCCACTCCCGAGTCAGATTGCACACGGGTAGCCCAGATACTCAGGAGATTTCGATGACATCTCTCTCTGGCTTGAGCTGGTGTGATCCATATCACTGTGAATATTTTTGTCTCTAATACAGCCAGCATCTCATCCAACCCCTTTTTCCTGGGTCAGCTTGAAAAGCCATCCCTCACGGCCTCTCTTTGGCAGATGCACCTTCAGAGAAAGGTGGTGATGCTTCATTATATTAAGCAGGGCAGCTTCACAAGGAGGAGAGGACATGATTTTGCAGCTCACAGCTGCTGGCTAGTAGCCAAGAAAAATGGGTGTTCATGACCCACCGGAGCTAATTGCGTGCATCATGAACGTAAATGTTGTCAGCGGAACAGATACTCTGCATTTGACGTGTTTTCCCAGTCTGGCTAGGATGACAAATTAAACCTCCATACATGAATATTTCAAACTCTCCTGAATAACCTGGTATTGCATGGAGAAAGTGAGCATTGTTGGTCAGCCCTCAGCTCCTCAGCATTGCGGTCTCGTTGCGTACTCGGTTCTCAGGCTGACACGAGCACCCGTGGGACCCCATGGAGGTCAGTCCCCAGCTCTGTTCTTCAGCTCCACTGCCTGAAAGTGGGAATGGCGATACCGGTTCTCACCACCCCTGCCGCATGCTGCCAGGGCACTGGTTAAAATGCTCTGCTGTAAAACTTCTGCTACCAAAATCTGTGTTTCTCTACTGCCTGAAGTCTTTGGGAGAGACCCAGCTGTCACGCAGACTGAGGCTTCAGTGAGTTTACAGTATCAGTACCTTTTTCCCGCTTTTGAATGCTTTTAGAAAAACCCATTTATTGTAGCACCACCTGCCCACCATCAGCGTCGTACTGATACTCTCACAATCCCAGCGTGCTGCATGTGATTGTGTTTATACAGTCACGGCTTGGCTTTTCTTTTTCATTTTCTGCTATAACCAAGTGTTTGTCAATGTTTTCCTCACACTTCTTGTATTTTTTTAAAAATCTGTTATTATTTGGTCTTCCAGTGTATTATCAAGAATGTGGAACATCCTGTAATATTTTAATACTCGTCTTCTTTGTTGCTGTCCGTGGTTTAACTGTGGGGAATCCTTCACATTTATTTGTTTATTTATACTTCATGTTCATCGCGGGTCTCCTAATGTACAGGGCTCCGAAATTTTTGTTGCTGTACTGTATCCTGCTCTTTCTGCAAGTGTTGTGTAGCGTAATTTGTAACGTAGTGGTCTCTGAGGCCTGGCTGTGCATTTTTGACCACATCTTTTTCTAGTAGCTGCCCTTGCTTTAATGCCTTCTGTGAATTATTGCAAATAACTATTCCTGGGGCGGTTAAAATAGCCCTGCTCTCAGAGCAAAGGTGTGGGAGTGTATCCTACACCTCCTCCTCCTCAGCTGCTGAAATCACTTCCTTCTCTGGAATGCGCTCAGAGAATGGTAACATGGCTGCGTGTTTGGGGCTGCATCATTCGTTCCCCTTCACGTGAATTTTCACAGATTAACAGACCATGCTTTTGCCTTTGCCTTGGGGACCCAAACGCATGACCGATAAAAACTCAGTGACAGAGCACTGCGCTTTTTCAGGGACCTCAAAACCTCTCCTTCACTTTGATGTACCATCAATTTGCTTGACGGTAAAACTGAAGTGCGTCTGTCTGTGTGACTGTGGTATAGCACATGTTGGTTATTTCAGGAGAAAAATGCGGCTTTTTTGTAGT
>JAVKLA010000024.1:7065309-7075828 GCA_034782735.1 Sagittarius serpentarius
ATTTTTATAATATATTATTTTACTGCTTAAATTTCAAATCCTGAAGTAGATGGTTAAGTGGAGATATGATGAGTTCTTTGATTTACTGGAAATGCCCTGTACAGTTTTTTTTTTTCCTAATAGCGTGTTCATGATTTTTTTTTTATTTTATTTTATTTTTTTCCTTCTTTCTTTTTTTTTTTTAACCCTTCCTTCCTGATCACATCCTGCAAAGATGGTATACTTACCTCAGGTTTACTGGACAAAACAGAAATGGTTCCCATTTTCACAATACCTCACAAGGTGACAGTTTGGTTTTTCCCTGGGGCCCGCGCTCCGGCCGTGCCGGGGAGAGGTTGCAGGCAGCCGGGGCACTGGCTCCCCTTCGGTCTTTGGTAACCTTTTCATAGTGGAAAAAATGCATTGACTCTTCGCCGGCGGCTTCGCTGGAGCAGGTCTATGTTTCCCAAAACCGGTGGTGGGGACAGCCTCATTCTCGCTATCGTCACCTACCGCCTTGATGTTCCACATTGGGAGCACCTGAAATTCAGCGACGGTGTCTCTCCTGGAGGAAAAAAATAGTGAATTTTCTGGCAGCGAGACTCCGGAGCCGCACGCGGTGTGTATATGACAGACGAGATCATTCCTTGACAGCCCTCCGACGTTAGCAACCGTGGCTTCATGGGGCGGCGTGCCAGCGGGTCCCCAGACGGTGGGATGACCTCTCCGCCTGCTGGGGCGCAGCGCGGCTGCCCGCAGCGAGCGTAGGCACCGTGTCCATCGCCTTGGCGTGGTTTGCTCCCCTCCACACTGTGGGTCAAGTGTAGGCGAGAGTAGTAGTTAGGGTGCCTGCCCCTGCTCTTCGTCCCCCCTCCTGCGGTGCCCCAGTCCCACATGGGGATCCCCTCTTGCCGTATCGTCCCCCCAAGGCTCCGCAGCGCCGTCGGGGAAGGGAGGTGAGGTCCGCCACCGAGGAGGGCTCCTCACACGGTGGTCAGAGGGGCTGAGGCGCGCTGGAAGGGGCCGTGCCGTCCGGCAGCCCCGGTCACTTGCAGGGACCCAGCGGGTCTGTGTGGGTCACCGCTGGGGTAAGAATGTCCTCAGCTGCAGTGATGTACTCAAAAAATACTGTCTGGTTACACCCAGAAGCGTACTGTATTGGAAGTCTGGAAGACCTAGAACTTGAGCGTTTTCACAGTAGCATTCAAAATAAAAATACTGCATAGTACTCCTTTTTAACAGCTGTTAAAAAAAATGTGTATTATTATTGCAAATGAGGTGTGAGATTTTTTCCCCCTGGATTGCAGAAATCATAAACCTTCCTATTGTTTAATTCAGAAAAATACGTTGCTGATTATGCCTTCACAAGTGCCAGAGGATTGGCACAATTGCTAAGAGCGTTTCTCTCTCAGCTTCCTATCGATGGTACTTTGATGATCTTCCCCTTCTTCCCATTACTGTAGTGTAGGAGCGCCTCATAATCAATTTATTTATATTCCCAACATGCTTGTGAAAGAGAAAAATACTATTAATCCCATTTCAACGTCGATGATTTATGCTTGAATAATTGGACAGCTCTTAATTACTCAGCAAACCACCTGGCCACTGGATTTTTTCCACTATGTTTATTACCATGTTCTCATGTACCTCAGAAATCACTCTCGGTTGCACAGTTTCTGTTCTCAAACTCTTTTTGGTTTTTGGTTTGTTTTTTTTTTTTTTTGCTTTATCGAGTGTGATGCCATATCAAGTCAACGTTACTCTCTCACAATGTGCTCTTTTAAGAGGTGTGGATGTTTATATGGTCAGGGGATGCTAGAAAGTGCGGTAGTAGACATGATCAGTGTAAACAAAAGTCTTTAGAAAGTATGCGAGGTTGTTTTCGATGGATAAGACTCTGATACAGTGTAGTCTTGATTACCTTTTAAAAGGTCTTCTTTGTTCAGTGTTGTCATTTTATTAATAACCTGTTGTTTTGACTAGTTTAAAGATGGTTCTAAGAAAAGTGTTTTGGCGGGATTAGGTATGCTGTATGGACAATAAACTCACCTTGACCTAAATTTGCCTGTCTTGGTTTTATTCATTCACAGTGAAGATGGTACAAAAGAGGATGTGATTCTAAAGCCTCTGACCGAGATAGATGGAGTTAGGAGGCATATAAAACATGAACTGTTGAATGTTGCAGTCACAGAACAAGTTTTCCTCTAAAACGTAACTCATTGCCTACTCGATAGGCAAATTCTGGCATGTTTCTTCTGTGAAACAATCCCGTGAGGTTTAAGGAGAACAAAGTCCTAAAAACGGTAAGTTGCTGCATCGAAACATTTTGTGGAAATTAAATTGAGCTGGTGGAAAAGTCCCCATGAGTACACAGAGTGCACATTTTTGCAACTAATTTAAATCTCCTCTCAGTTATTTGTTGCATTTAAATGCTACTGCAAAAATTGTGTTGTTTTTCTTTCTGTAAGCTTTGGGCAAACTGTGAGTGAAAGGAGGGGGCTTTGTCATGAAACCAGCGGGAAGAGATGAGCCTCCACACGCTGAGTCCTCTTCCTCAGTCTGCGGCCAGGAGGTGGGATGCTCGAGCTCGCCCGCTTCCGCGTCTCCTGCTTGTGGATGCTTGCAGCAAAGTGACCGACCTCCCGTGTGATGTGCTTGGCCTGACCTTAGCTTCTTTCCTTCTTCATTGCCATCCAGTAGCAGTCTTGGACTGAATTTCAGGCCTTTGGGCACCCCTGGGGAGAGCAAAGAGGCACCGAAGAATGAAGAAGAGGTATTTGGGCAGATGCGCTGGGGAAAAATTAACACCATCATAAAAGGAATAACACAGCCAAAAACAGAGAAGAGAAATGAAAGCAAAAAAGAAGGAAAAAAACCAAGATACAATGAACAAGGAGAAGAAAAAATACTCAAAAGGAAAACCACATGTTGATAAAATGAAGAAACATACGAGCAAAAATAAATAGATATGAACAAACAGAAAAAAAAATCATGGATGGGATAGGGAACGTGAACTAAATCATGAGGTTGTGAGTCAGGAGATGCAGATCTTTCTAGCCATAATCACACATCCTGGGGACCCGTGGCTTCAGGCAAAGTCTCTTAAGACTTCCCTGCAAAGTGACCCGTGAGCTTCATTTTTCACAGATTGTCTGCACCAAAGGCAGAGATTCTAAAACATAATGAGTCCTCGTGTTCCTCTGGCCACCATTTAACAACATGACCAGCAAGCTGCAGCATTTTGTAGCCGTAACTGGGAGCCCGCGAAGAACTGGAACTTGTGAGGGTTGTTCTTACACCTTCCATTTGTGGTTTAAAGCTCAAAGGGGTGCTCTCCGGCCTAATTCCAGGTTTTAGGGGATTATTTCCTTTCCCATTGTAGCATCACCAATAGTCCTCCTGGAACTGCAGGGATGTGCTCTGCAGCTTTGTTTTAAGAGGCTTTAGTAAATCTAGATGTAGCAGAAAAGATTTTCTGTTGTGGTTTAAGTAAAGGTGTGTTTTCAGAATTAGTGGATATAGGGTGCAGAAGCTAAAACTGAAATTAACTGGACAACAGCCTGTTCCCTTCCTTCAAAGAAAGCTGGCTGAATGCTGAGAAGCCACATACAATAGGCTTAAGTTCCATTATTATGTGGCCTGTGAAACCATTTTGTATTGTCGTCTTCTCACCATCTGCAAACAATCTCTGCCCATCACGATCCTATACTTTACATAAGGACAGCCTGAGGATTTTAAGGAGGGACAACATCGCAAAATTATGCTTTAAAACAACTGCATGCTGGACTGAGTTTTGTGTTTAAGAAAATTTCCAAGGCAAAGGAAAGAAAGCTTTAGCACTGGGATTCCAGCAAAAAAAAAAAAAAACCAACCACACAATTGCTCGGTGTTTCCAATCTCAGTATACGAGTTAGATTATGCTTTATTTTATATTTCCCCAAATCTTTCTGTAGGGACTAGAAATGCAGTTTATCTTTCTAAGCAGGGAATTTTCCTTTGTGTTTCAAAGAAGGTATCCTTAATGCTTGTTTCAGGAGGCTTTTCAAATACTTCTGTTGCAATTGCTGTATTTTTAAATTTGTCCATGAACGATGCAGCCACTCTTCATTCCGTCCTGCTCTAAAAAAGCAAAACTCCCGACAAATCTCATGCAACCAGCACAAGCAGAATGAAATTCCATCCCTGCTGAAGACAGTGGGAGCTCTGCTATTGACTTTTAATAGGTTTAATAATTTTCCCACCAAGTCCAGTTGGTTCTTGCCTCATACTGTAAATTACTAGTCACATCAATAAATGTAAAGCTGATGTAAAGGCAGGTAGAATTTCTGCTAAGTCTGGCCAAGTCACTTCCTTTTTCTCAGCAGGAAAAGTCAGGATTTTGCTGCCAAGAGGTATGAGAGGTGCGGAGTCCGTCTTTCTCAATACGGTGTTAACCCTTGAGCACTACGTTGGTGCTTCATCCTATTAAAATTAGCACGGGGGACTCCATAGGTCTCTGAGGCTCACGGTCTGCAGTCACAGCCCATCAGTCATCCATACTCTGCCTGGAAGGATGCACGGAAGGATGCATAAATGACGAGCATTTTCAAACATAATTCCAATGTCCCATGGGTAAACAGTGGGAGAGACAAAGCACGCACTATCACATGGACTGTTTAATGGTAATGTAGATAATAAGGTAGAACAGGTGTATTTTCTTACGTACAAGGTGTATTTTCTTACACATTTACATACAAAAGATGTGTATCTTACATTCCATGGGGAAGAAACAGGCCAGGAAAGCATATGGCTTTGCTCATGCAGGAGGCTCGATTGCTGATACACTTTCGCAGCCTTCTGCAGTCCCTTGCAGGCATAAACATCGAGTAGTTGCGCTCCGTTTTGGGAGAACTGTATTAGAGCCTTCTCTGTGCTCCTTGCAAATCGAAGCCAGCCAGCTGGCACGAAGGGAAACAGGCCATGCTCTACTTCTTTGCCCCCCACAGCACACTGAGTCATTTCTCCCAATTAAGGGAAAGTTTATTTTAAAAAGACTTTGGGGATCCCTTTAGATCTTCAGAGAAAGCTAGCTGTACCACATTTACTTGTACCTCCTTGAAATATTAAAAAACCCCACACACATTCTGTCATTTTCCTTAATATAATGATATATTTAAAAGGGTTCTCAAAGGCGATTTGCATTTCAGCTGTGTGCAGCCGCAGGGGCACAGGTACCACAATAGTTTTACACCAAAAAGACTGCGTGGCAGCTGATGTCACGGCTGATGCTGCCAGGGGACAGCAGTGAAAACTGGGGGGGTTTCAGTACGGACACGTGTCAGGGGCAACGTCAGGCCAGCGCTCAGCATGGGCTTCAGGTGCGCTGTGGGGAAGGGCATCCCTCGGTAGCGGGTTCGTTAAATCAAGACGTGTTAAGCTTATAAGTTAAGGTGTGCGAAGCTGAGGTACGAGCTCCGTATGCAGTACGTCTGGCACAAGGGGCTGCTCTGAGTTCTGCCACAACGTGCTGGAGAGGGATAAAGGATCTGATGCAAAGCACAGCAAGAAAAGGAAAATAAAAAGGGGAAAATGCCTGTCTCCTTAAATGTCTGTCCTTCTGTGGAAATGATGTGGTGATAGCTGTGTCTTGTTATTGAGTTTTCTCTAAAAATAAACTGGGATGTTATTTGAGCTCTTCCAAAATGTAACATGCAGAAACTACAAGAAGAATTAGGACAGAGCGGTGAAGGAGAGAGAGAAAGGTCAGCAGACCGGCCGCGTTTGGGACGGCAGCTCCTCAGATTACGTGGTAATGCCTCTTAGAGCAAATTCTCTGGTTCGCCTGGCAGGAAACTAGCAAGCATCCCTGAAGAGCAATAGACTGACCTTTCCGATGACTAGGGTTTTCAGAACTTGAACAAAACTGTGAGTGGGACATAACCGGCTGGAGGATGAGGAATGAATTCAGGATTGTTACCCAGCACACCCAAACAAAAAACTCTCTCAATTTTTCCAGCTTTCTCAAGTTCAACCTCTTTGCTTCTCCAAGATTTTTTTAATTTCAATTTCTTTGGGTTTGCTTCTTACACGTGACAAAGCACTGATCTTGCTGGAGTGCCCTGATGGTATTAGTTTCCCAAGTTTAGGTATTAAGGCTTGGCCTAACGTTACAGAACTTTGCAACAGAAATGCGTAAAATGTGGATGTGGTTCTCCTTGCCGGCTAGCAGCACCAGAGCAAAAGATTAAACACGTAATCTCAGCGCAATGCAAAGCTCGTTGCGTGGGAACCGACTAAAACTGGACGGTGAAACCCGAGGGTGCAGACTGCAGGAGGACCGCTAGATGACGGTAACGTAATTCCTACAGCCGCAGCTACTCCTGGAGCTGCTCCAGCGGCTGCCTGGGGTTTCCTGGCCTCCTGGAGAGTAAAAGGTTTAACTGAACCTTCTCGCTTCTCCGACAGCTCGCCTGAACGCCTTCATCAACCAGAAAGCCCGCAGCCAGCACTGGAACTTTTAACGCTGTGGGGTTTGGGCAAATAGGTCCAAAGTGCTGTTGCAGGAGCAGGGACGGTTTTCCGTTCAGCCGGACAGTCACAAGGGGCTGGCTCTGCTCCCTGTTTGCAGCTGGTATATCACCCTGAAAACTATCTTAAAAATAATTAAACACTTTCCTGAAGTTACTTTTCCACGAAAGCAATTGATGCAGTTGCTGCAAAGGTATTGCACAACCGTGTTCTCCAGCCCGTCCAATTCGAGAACGGGACACAACACCATCTCTGTGCTTGGATTTGGCCAAGTTACGAATTTCTTCGTGCCGGCACATCCTTTAGAGACATATTACACAGGGAGAGGAGTGGGGGAGGAAAAAACCTGAATAACTTCATCCTAGGTTTCTGCTGGGCTGGTGTGCTTGTAAGAGCAGGAAGCAAGGTCAGATCCCGAGTGACGAGTGGGCTGCAGGGAATATAGCCCAGCTGATGATTCCAGTTTTTTGTTCCTAATTGCCCACTGCTGTTTCATGGAGACTAAGTAACTCGCCCTGGATTGATGATATTGTCTGATGTCAGTGATATGCAATCCATATAATGATGAATTTACCAGATTTGAGTTTAAAATCTTTATTAGAATAAAATTTTCTCATTCAAAAATTTTTAATTTCCAGCTCCACAAAAGCTTTTTCTTCCTAAGATGACTTCCTCAACATACTGTTCCTCATCTGGTGAGGAAGAGTGCTCGTGTTAGCACTTGTGCTTTATAAACACTTTGTTTCAATGGGTCAGTTTAAAAAAATAGGCTCATGAACACAGACTGACGTGGTGTGGTACAGCATATCAGAGAAATTACTGAGGAGGAAGAAATGAAAACACAGAACGTTAATCCTCAGGAAAAAATGTGCACATGCGATGAAGATGAAGCAGACAGGAGCAAAGATAAGAGGACTAAACAACAGAAAAGGGAAAGATGATCTAGTAGCATAACCACGAGGCTGTAAGTCGGAAGCTGCAGGCCTTTCGAGCTCTTTCCTCACAAACCCAGACGGTGTGACTTCAGACAAAGTCTCTTTAAAAGATTGCCTGAAGGGCTGTCACTTTTGCAAAGGGACCTGTATCAAAACATGCGCTGATAAGAATTGGCTCAGATTTGTTTCTTGTCCTTCTAAACCACATTAAAACACAGCTGGGGTAGCAAAACAGAGTTGTTTTTAATGGTGATACAATAGAAATAGGTCAGAGCTGAGTCACTTGGCACCGGCTGGTTTAGCGGCTAGACGTGTCACTAGTCTCACCCTTTGAAAATGTCAGTTCTGAAATCTGTGGAGGAGAGGCACTGCAGAAATACAAGGTTGTGATGCTGCACTGCCAAAGGAAGCTAAACAAGGAATGAAACAGACCCAGCGTGGCATTAAAGATTTAATTTTGCATCTGTTTTAAACTGCTATCAAATGAAACAAATGATGGTTTAGTCTTCATTTAGAATGTGTTTGGTGTTAAAGCACAAACCAGTTTCAAAGTTAGGTCAGATCTCTGGGCAACCCAGAAGAATTTCTCTGGTTCTTAGATAGCATTTATTCCCTCTGGCTGTGAAATCCTAAAGGAAATACACTCTGCTATCTGACCAACTCATATTTTGGTTAATCAGGTTGTCTGTAATCCATAAAACTTCAGCTTTCTAAGGGGAAATGTATGATTTGCGGTCGCTTCTTCTGTTACTTTGTCCATTTTACCAGCAGTAATTTCATAACGCTACTATTTAATAATAGCAATTGGGTCATTGCTCTCATTGTCTATTAGAAATCACCATTAGCAAAATAATTCAAACATTGATTTTAAATGCTATTTTCTCAGTTCCTGTGTGCTATTATAGCTCCTTGGGTATTCTTGTTTACCCTTAAGTGGCTTTCCTGTTTCTTTCCTTGCCTTTTGCAGCCATAAAATATATATTACCTGTTATTGTATTCTACATCAATAACACGGTGATGATTTGACCAAATTTTTATAGTTAATTGCCTAAGATATCGATCATTTGGAATCCTTAGCATTTCTGGCCAGCAGGACCTTTCCTGAGGTGAATGTTGTATTTCTGTGGTGAGGAAAACATCTTTTATGCCGTATCCTTGCAGTGTGCTGAGATTTAGGTGTGGTTTTTTTCATGAATCTTCAAAAACGGGAAGTGGGGAAGGAACAGCAAAATAAATTTCTGCTTTTGTAAGACTTCTTATTTTTTGCTTTGCTTTTTCACTTTCACTAGGGAAAGTGACAGTCTGAATGTCAAACCCTAGCAACTGAAGGAAGAATCCCCTTCCTCACGCAGCAAGTAATGCACAGGCAACAAGAGTGTGAACTACAAAATGCAGATGCGCCTTGTATCTTCCCACAAATGCTGTCAGCTGGCCCAGGGAGAACACTGCCAGGCGAAAGAGGAGAGCGGATTTATTGTAACTAGCTCAGATGTCAGCTTTACACCTGAGTTTGAAAACATCACTGTGATATAGAAAGCGTGTAGGTGGTAGGTTTGTTTTTCTCCCTCGCCCCAAGTATGATGGTGGCTGCGAAGCAAAAGTGGCCTCTGTCCAACAAATCAATCTGCAACAGTCTTTAATACGAAGCTCACCCATCCCAGGACTATGGATCCCAAAAACTGTATTCCACCCATCTCCCATCTAGATCCCAGGAGCTGAAATGATTTGGGTAAATAGGACCTGAAGAAGAAGATGACAATCGGTGGCATTTATCAGAAAATATATGGAGGCTCTGGACTTGCACCACACAGGGCCAGCATGGCCCCAGCTAGTTGTTGATGCCTGCACTACACGCTGCTTTGCCCCTGAAACCGTTGCTTCAAAACAGCTCCCATCTTTGCCGATGATTACGCAGGGGTATGTTTTGGCTTCCAAGACTTTTCGCCAACTTGTAATTAGTGTAATTTATCCAACTATTGATATTACTCTGAGCAAAGCCCTGTTGCCGATCAGTGTTCTTAATTTGTTGGCGTAACAAAAGTGAACATCATCAAATATTATGTCTTCTGCAATGTGGTAATCTTACTCAAGTCTCTGGTCCCAGAATCCTGAGATTATGTGAAAATTAGAGTTTTAAACTGAAAGCCAACTGATTATAATTGCACAGTAAGAACACAGAATCATTTAGATTGGAAAAGACCCTTAAGATCATAGAGTCCAACCATTAACCTAGCACTGCCAAGTCCACCACTAAACCATGTCCCTAAGCACCACGTATACACATCTTTTAAATACCTCCAGGGATGGTGACTCCACCACTTCCCTGGGCAGCCTGTTCCAGTGCTTGACAACCCTTTCGGTGAAGGAAATTTTCCCTAATATCCAATCTAAACCTCCCCTGGCACAACTTGAGGCTGTTCAGGGCCAATTACATGCTTAGGATCGAGCCCCCTGAGCTAGATGATAGAGATCAGGAGCAGAATGGTCCCCCCGCTATCCAGGAAGAGAGGGTCGGCGACCTGCTGCACCACATAGAGGTACACAAGTCAATGGGGCCGAATGGAATACACCCAAGAGTTCTGAGCGAGCTGGCGGAGTGGCTCACCAAGACGCTTTCCATCATTTTTCAATGGTCCTGGCTGACCGGGGAGGTCCCAGCAGATTGGAAGCTGGCTAATGGGACACCCATCTACAAGAAGGGCCAGAAGGAGGATCCGGGAAACTACAGGCCTGTCAGTCTGACCTCGGTGCCGGGGAAGCTGATGGAGCAGATCATCCTGAGTGCCATCACGCAGTACGCCCAGGACAACCGGGTGATTGGGCCCGGTCAGCGTGGGTTTACAAAAGGCAGGTCCTGCTCGACTAACCTGATCTCCTTCTACAACATGGTCACCCGCTGAGTGGATGAGGGAAAGGCTGTGAATGTTGTCTGTCTGGACTTTAGTAAGGCCTTTGACACTGTCTCCCACAGCATTCTCCTGCAGACACTGGCTGCTCATGGCTTAGATCGACACACTCTTGGCTGGGTTAAAAACTGGCTGGAAGGCCGGGCCCAGAGAGTGGCGGTAAATGGAGTTAATTCCAGTTGGCGGCCGGTC
>JAVKLA010000024.1:7075928-7128143 GCA_034782735.1 Sagittarius serpentarius
CCCCGCCTCGCCGGTGCCGGGACAGCCCGTGACGTCAGAGGAGTTCCGCCTCTCCCCCACCCCTCCTCCGCCTCCGGGGCGGTTCCTTAGGCGCGCGCGGCTCCCTCAGGGGTAACTGCTCATGTCAGTCAGTCTCTGTTTCTAAGAGCGAGCGTCAGTCAGTCAGAGTGTGTAAGTCAGTCAGTCAGTCAAGAGTGTGTATGTGTCTATCAGTCAGTCAGTGTGTGTCAATCAGTCAGTCAGAGTGTGTGTGTGTGTGAGTCAGTCAGAGTGTGTATGTCTCAGTCAGTCAGTGTGTGTCAGTCAGTCAGAGTGTGTGTGTGAGTCAGTCAGTATGTGTCAATCAGTCAGTCAGAGTGTGTGTGTGTCAGTCAGTCAGTCTGTGTGTGTGTCTGTCAGTCAGTCAGTCAGTGTGTGTCAGGCAGGCAGGCAGGCAGGCAGTGTGTCAGGCCGGGCATGGCGGGTGGGGGTGCGCGTTGAGGGAGGCCGTGGGCGGGCTGAGCGCGGGGCTGGCCCTTGAGGGAGGCGTCGGGAAAAGGCGGGGGGGGCCGTGCTCTGTGCCCCCGGGGGTATCGCTGCTGCCTGAGCCGGCGGGGCTGTCTAGTTACTGCCGCTGGTGTGACTAGGTCTGGCTAGGTAGGTGAGCCTGTTCTAGTGCACTGTAGTTAACCAGATCAGGCAAGCCGCATAGGTGTAGTTTGGCACTGAGGGAAGTATGGGGTTGTACGTAACATTAGTAAGCTCTATTTGTGAACTCTTAGGTGACTGCTCATAAGACCTTTCTCCTGCCAGAAGCTCTTTGTTGGGGCAAAGAGCTCGTTCAGGAACGGTAGTCCAACAATTCTGCTGTGAAATGTTAAAGAACTGGCGTTTGTGACTCTAGTTAAAATAGTTAGGGTGAGTTTTTCTTTCAGGCTACAGTGGATATTGACAAAGATTTGTCATTAAGTAGACTAAGTAGATCCGGCTTCCTGCAATTGACAGTAGTTAACTGTTGAATTTTTATGAAAGCTAAACTTTTGTCCCCTTTAGCACAACACAGTATAATATTTGATCAGTGCAACTGGAGCTATGACTTCTTTTTCTCTTTTTTTCTGATTTTCCTCCTGTTAAGAGTTATTCTTGACTTCTCTTAAAGATCTGGATCAGCTGACTTGGTGCTGTAGTTGCAGCCTAACTTTTACATCCGCTAGAAAACATGTGAGCCTGAAACAATTTGTTGAACTTGAAATCTTCAGGTGGGACTCTTGCAGACACTTCAGAAAGATCCTAGTTCATTCACCAGCAAATGGATGCGAGTTCATCCATCAGACTGTGCTTGTGTACGCTGTGCTGTCTTAGCGCTACTTGGAAAAGTGCACATTCTGCTCTTCCCCCACCTGCACCCCGATTGATGACCAGCAGGGCAGACTCCATCCAGCCTGCTGCATTTTTCTCAGGAGGCTGGAAGTAGCTGTCAGGACATGGGGTGAGCCTGAAGGATTAAATTACTGCCCCCTGTGCAGGGAATAGTTTAAAGTGTACTAAAATACAGTGGTTTATCTTAAAAGTACTGGCCTTCTGTAATCAGTTACCTGTTTGGGGCTCATCTTGAGGACTTCCGCACAGCAGTGTTGATAGCTCTCTGTATAAAAATCAAGCAGCATGCTTGGCCTTAGTACTGCAAAAACGTAAGCACGTGACACTTCAGTCAGGTGAGGAGCCTCAACAAAGTCAGCATGCTTAACTTTGTTCGTGTCAAGTGTGGTTGTTAGATTTTCCCTCCTAAATAAGTTTTTCTACATCTCTAGCTTCTTAAGCTCTGCTGCTTCAAGGCGTGCAGCCTGCTCTGCTGCTGTCTTTGATAATCTCTTGAACTGGCTTCCCTTTAAAATGCAGAGGTCCAGTTGGCTAGCACACGCTTTTCATAAGAGGGCTCCAGAGTCTTCCTGCAACTTCCATCTCTCCAGCGTGGAGGTGTAATTGTAATAGATAAATTATGATGCGTTTATGATAAATTTAAGAAATTACTTCCCTTCCTTTTATCTCAGGTAGGTTTGTCATAGTAAATATTGACGGCATGATTGGGGCTGACTACTTGAAAATGTTTTGTTTTTTTTTTATTGTAAAGTCTTCAGATACGTCTTTTTGAAAAGAGACTCTGCTGTACTGTATCTCGTTTTTCATATTCAGACTCTGCTGTCTCCTGTTGGTATCTAATATAATGAAGTTTTTGAACATTCAGTAAAATTATTGTGAATTAATTTTTTTTGTGTTCTCTTTCAGTGGAGAAACAAGATACAACAAAGACAAGATATTGCAAGGTTAGTATCAGTTACTCTGCTAGCTTCTTAGAGATGGAAAATTATTCTTCCCTGCAAACTGTGAAATCCTGTAACCAGCTGCTGAAATGTAAAGTATTATTGTGGAATAATACTGTAAACCTTAAGAGACTTTATTTGTAAGCCAGGATGTTAGCTTGATAGCTTTACAGAACTATGAAGATTCTAAGTCAGTCTCCACGGAGTATCAACAAATGGTGATGCATTTCTGGTATCAACAGGAGTGTTACGATAGTTCCTTTTTCGAAACAGGGAAAAAAAAATTACCTGTAATGAAATAAAGCGATAGCAGCACCTGTTCCTAAGGATGCCAGAGTGTCCCATAGCACTGTGTTAAATCTCAGTAGAATGAAGCATGGGAAAAGGGCTTCTGGGGCTCAGGTGAGAAGTGAGAGCTGCAGCTCTGGTGACGAACCAGCCAGGTGCGTGTTTGTACGATGGAGTTAGTAAGGAGCCACAGAAGTATGGATAAAGGTCATGTTGTAAAGGAGGCTATTGCCTTAAGAAGGTAATCTGTCACTTGCAAAAAAAGCCTACAGTGGAGCAAGGAAGAATGAAAAGTAAAGACTGTTTAAATGCTTGAATTGTTCACTCCCAGCTCTTCCAGGAAGGCAGTCTTTAGATAAAACATTAAAAACGACTTCTCCTTAGTGACTGTTGACTTGTACACCCAGAACTAAAAACGCTGAACTGCTTGGATGTCTGTTGTAGGAAAACCGAGGCTCACCGCTACAAGGAGCCTAGTGGGGTTGCACTCTGAATAAATAAACTTTATACAATGCGATGTGCTGTGAGAAAGAATCATGCTTCCAGATTTTCCTACCTCTGTTTTTACATTGCAATTTACAGTTTTTGCAACATGGCTTTGGGCTCATGATAAATGAGTGAATAAAGAATATTCCCCTCCTTTATGTTCTTAAAAAGTACCAATGATGTCTTTTAAATTCCTAGCCCTCTGTGTCAAATGACATGTAGTAAGTTCCTCTCCCCTCTCCAGTGCAGAAAGTGAACATTGCCTTGTGTTTCAAGGGGTTTAAGACCTATACCAGCGTGGGGCGGGGGGGTCTGAGGTCTCACATGGTTGAATTACAGACGAGGTGCTCAGAACTCGAGTTCTGGACTTCTGGTGTCCCGTCTTTTGCTATTGGAAGCATATAAATGATTGTGCATTTGCTTGGTGAAAATTGCTATTGTCATCGTTCTGGCTCTGATGAGAATTGCACACTCTCTGCCTTGACTTCCTACAAAAGTAAAATAGGTGATACAAGTGTGGACATAGCAATTTGTTTTGGTTTGTCCCTCTGCCGCAGTTCTTGGTTCTACAGAGCCTTTGAGCTGTGACAGGAGCACACCTATTTCATTCAAGTTGGATTACCAAAGTGCTGATTCTCTCAACGCTGTCCTAGAGCTCTGTGACCAGCTGGTTTTACAGACTACTCTGGCAGAAAACAATTTTTGGAAGGGTTGCTGCTTTTCAGCTAGGTGTGTTCCATCACCATGCACGCTATGCAGCTGTGTGAGCATTGGTGCAAGGTGGAGTAGGGGAGAGGAAGAGACTACAACAGATTGTGTTTACATCAACTGTAAAATTCTTGTGAAACTGTGTCTTTGGCAAAGAGCGTGCGCTGCTTTCCGCATTACACAGAATCTCTTCTTGTTGCCTCATTTCTTCAAGGCATTGTCAACATTAGGGAATGGGGAGGAGCAGGCATTTCATATTTGTCAGGACTTGCCTTTCCAGATGTCCATGTTTTTTCCTGTATATGTGTTTTAGTATCAACAATATTATCTCAATTGTAATGTCCTTTTTCTTATTTACAGTCAACAAATCTGTTTACAGAGCTTCAGTTTCAGTTGAGAGATTCCCCTTGCAGGAAGCCTACCAGTGACTATTCTAAAAAGGACAAGTGATCTGAAATGTCTACTCACATTTAGAAAATGTAGGCTTCTGTTTTACATTTAAGTTTGTCATATGTATACTTTAATATAAATATCATTGATAATGGTCTTTCTGTCTTCCTAGCCTGTACTCCCTTTTTTCATACAATTTCTGTGACTGAGTTTAGGGAAGACCAGAGGAACAGTGATGTTTACTAATGTTTGGCTTTACTGAAGGAGAAGCATTTTATTATGACTGAGCCAATTCTTCATTGCTGCCGTGCTTGCTCGGCTGCTTAATGATCTAAAATATGCACGTCTTAATGTTGATGGGCTTTTATTCTGTAGGTCAAGGAGTGGATGAGCCGCTCTCTGCAACTGGTTTCAGACAAGCAGATGCCGCTGGTTTATTTCTCAGTAATGTGAAGTTTACTCATGTCTTTTCAAGTGACCTCCTTCGAGCAAAGCAGGTAAGTGTTTCTTGAGACAACTGAATGTAAACATTAGCTTCAGAATTTGGCATTTATTTGCAAATGTAAAAGTGACAGAGAGCCAAAAGCTATTTTGATGGTCTTAGAACTGCAGTTTGAGCTGTGTAGAATTCAAGAAGGCCTCTATGAGTAAGGAAATTTCAATGAGAACAGCTCAGTTAGGAAGCGATGAAGGCCGGCTTGCTTTGCAGGATGTCATGCAGTGGTGTTCTTATGGATTTGCTGTTATTTTACATGTGCATAGGTTCTTGCTGAAGAAGTAATCGGGACTTAGAGGTAACACAGACTGAAGTCAGTTTTTCTTTGAAGAAACGAAACACATGATATTATTGTACTGTCTTATGCACTGCGGCTGTATGCTGTGTTTTTCTGAGGAATGCAGACCAATATAGGCAAGGTCAAGTTTTGCTGTAAAGTCAGAACAAGGATCATTAAACGCGCAGAGGTTGGATTTTGGCAGGGACGTAATAGCACACCTCTCACCTTGATGCACTGTTTTAGTAGGCTAATTAAAGAGGAAAAAATGTTAATTACTGAGTGAGATTACGTGTGATTTTGTCTGCAAGATTACGAAATACTCAAAAATTTAGGGAAACAGAACTTTTAAAGGTAGAGGCATAGATCAGCTGTTCTAGGAAGGTCATATCTCCTGTGGAAGCCCTGTCCTTAATCCTCTCTTCTGTTGCTGGTGCTGTGGTTTCAGGAGACATGTAGGCTTCACGTGATTGAAACTAAGCGATCCTTGATAGCCCTGCTGGTAGCTTGCTTTTTGCTCTGTTGTCCTGCCACAAAAGACTGAAGTCTTGCTGTCAACCAGATCAACGAAATCGAGCACAAATCCCCTTTTTTTTCTTAAAACATACATCATCAACACTGCTCATCAGTTTTGCAGCAAAGTCCCAGAAACTGCTGAAGCAGCACAACTTAGGCAGAAAACAAACTAGAGAGACAGGGAGGGAGGAGTGCAATAAGTAGGTATTTTTAAAATGCTTAATAACTGCATGACAAGTCGCTTCCTTTAAGTGTGTGAATGGCAGTGATTATATTTAAAAACATTAATAGTGCTTTGTAATGTTCATAAGACTGTCTGCACTATGTGCCTGCCTTAGGGGAATTGTTTTTGAATGCTCACCCGCTTGAGAGTGAGGTTGGTAATTTTTTTCCTTATGTTGGAGACAGCCTTTTCCATGAGAAGCATTTGCACTCTCCTAATGTGGAAGACAGACCTGAATTTGCCCTTTGCATAAAGGAAATGTGTTTTGCCATTTGTTTGACAGGCTCTCCAGACTTTGCGGAAGCTTTTCCAAAGATGTGTAAAGCTGCAGTTTCCATTTGCTTGGAACTCCCTTTTTTGACAGCTGCAAATCTATGAAGGAGTGTCCTTTACTACGCTGTCACTTCATAGCTCAAGTATGGGAGGAATGTACAAGTTCCATTGCAAAAGAGGGGGGTGGTGGGGGGAAGGTTTTTAAAGAAACTGTTAGTGATGAAGTTTAGTTTTCCTTGCAATGTCTCCTGCATCAGCTATAGTCAGGGTGTGTACTGGTTACTGGGACCAGGAGCGGTATGGGGTCCTCTGGCTACTGCCCGTGGCTGACAGCTAAACGTTCAAGCCTGAGCAGCGTAGGAGAAAACCGGGATGCGTGCAAAGAGAGTTGTACTAGCTGGGCAGGAATTCCGAGAGCTACAGGAGATGCAACGTGAGCAGGTACAGGAAACGCAGAGAGAGACTTTGCAGGGAAGCCTGTTTGAGAGAATAAACCTAGGAGGTTCAAAGACTAGCTCCAGAAATAAGCAGTGTAGAAGAGAGCAGGCAGACCTCCAGTGTGAAAATAAAAAAAGGCTAGTTGGGCCAAGTGAGCTGTGGTGTGAAGCGTAACCCCGTGAGACTTGTAAGCTTAACAGAGCGTAACACCGAAGTCTGCAGGGGAATATGGGGCCTACTGTGAGGCATGATGCTCATGCCATTGGGACAAGAACTCTGCAGCAGCAAAGGTAGGTTCAGGACTGGGACAGGCTGGGGCCTGAGAAGGACGAGAGAAAATCTTTGAGGCTTTTCCACGTGTGAAGTGAGGCTAATATCCCTTCTCTCACTGTGGTACTGTGAAGATTCAGGAATGTTTCCGAAGCATGCTAGCATTCTAGCAATGGATGGTGTAGGAAAGATGTGAGGAAGTTAATCTCTCTTCTTCAGGGCAGATTTTGGTTTCGGCACAGTAAATGAGTCACCATCCCTGCAGGTATTCAAAAGATGTGTAGACGTGGCGTTTGGGGACATGGTTTAGTGGTGGCCTTGGCAGTGTTAGGTGAACGGTTGGACTCGATGATCTCAAGGGTCTTTTCCAACCTAAATGATTTTATGATTCTATGTTTAATCTTACAGTTCAGAGCATGAATTAGTGCTCAGTAGGTGAATGTTGTCTATTCTATGTACTGAACAAGATCTTGATCCTGGAGAAATTTCAGGATGTAATCATTCAGTTAACTATGCTATTCATATACACGAGGAAATTGATTCAACCCCATCTGAATTTTGACATTATTCTATGACAGATATTTCAAGTTGCAACATAAAGCCTTTCCTAAGCAATACATTAAATAGGTCATAAAGTCTTGTTAGCACAACAAAGCTGCTTATTTGCCAAAATCCGTGGAGCCTTTTCAAAATGAGTTCTTTGAGTGTCAGTTTGATTGGATGTGGACGTTTGCACAAGACTTGCAGCTGATATTGCCAGTCACAACTGTGTGTGAATCCAGTACAGCCTTCACACTTTGCTGCATGTAAGAACAGGACAAGGTTAGCCGTCCTGTAGTTCCCATTGTCGGCTGTGGCAGCCAGACAGCTGTATAATACCCAAGACGCCGGAGCCTGTATTAGGCAATACTTTTTCCAAAGTGTCAGAATTTGCTCTTGATCAGTTTTCTTGCCCTCCCTGTACCCCCAAAATCACATGCTTCCTTGGAAGAAAAAAAGATACATAGCACTTAAGACATCCAGACTATGGTTAAAAGCAAACTAGGCCCTTTGGGTTTTCTCTGTCTCTTGGCCATGCTATCAAAAGGCAGGTGAATACAATAAGCTAGATTAATTTCTTTTCCCCAAGTGTATCATTCAGTGCATTTCTCCCTCATAACATCGAGGCTGATACTTCAGTATGTTACCAGCAAACACCCTCCTGCCTCTTCACTGCTTTAAGAGTATTTGATTTCTGAGGTGCACTTGCCAGAAGGTAATTTAATTTTTAGATGCTATGATTTTTGCAGTCGGTTTAACTGATCAGTTTTTAGGAACGTACTGCTTGTGAGTCTGACTTACGTACTACATATAAAGGATGTAGTTGGCCTGATTGCTTTGTGAGTAGCAGTATACTCAAGAGAAGATGCGGCTTTTGTCTCAGTAATTGGTAAATCCTGCTGCTGCTGTGCATCTTGCTGCCCACCTTTCCTGGGTGCTAAATATCTTCAGCTTCAGGCCATATATCCAATTCTGACAGACACTACTAGCTGAAAAAATTTTATCTTTGTTTGTTTGGGTTGTTGGGTACTACTAATGTGATTCACATTGGCTGTGGTCTTGTAAGATGGTCTAGCTGTCCCATGAGAAAACAGCCCATTGACGTGCCTGTATATTCACTTTTTAGACTGCTGCCACAATTCTAGGAAAAAATAAGTTTTGCAAAGATTTGGAAATCAAGTATGATGCAAGACTTCGAGAGAGAGTAAGTGCCGAAAGAGCTTGTTTTAATATTGAACACTGAAAATTTGAAAATGTAACTTGCTGCTCATGGATATCTTGGCTTATTAAATGGTAGATTTAACAGTGGAGAGCGCTATCTGGTGTGTTTTTAATTACTGAAAACTGAACTCTTCACATCAGGTACTACAAATTGTTTGTCTGACTGCAGAATTGTGAAGCAAAGCCAAAATTTAGTGATTACTGCTGTAACTGTGATACACTAATGATTTAATTCCCTCTACATGTAAATCTTACCTTACTTATCTTAAATGTAATAAAAAGCTTAGTTCTGTTTGCTGACCCCATGTGTAAAGTGTTAAAGATACTCCCTCTGCCTGCCTTCTCAAGCCTGATGGCACAACTCGATGTTGGCTTTTTAGCTGTTTATACCTTTTCATTTGCACAAAGGCTACTGAAAAGCTTTTTGCTGCCCATGGAACTGTCTGCTTTCCTGATTAGCCTCTCTGCCTGATAACAGGCATAATTGTACCTCCTGTCTTTTTTTAAGTATGTCTGATCAGAAAAAACTCAGATGCTGGCTGTTTCTGCTAATATGAATTACCCTTCAGATGCTACACTGAGAGTGTCAGCTGAATTTTAACGCAGGAAATGCTGCAAAACCAACAGTGGGGTGGCATATTGCCAGCAGGCAAATAAGTGTTTAAAGAGCAGAACATGATTGTAGCATTTCCTATTTGGATCTTCTTTTTCTGTCAGAAATTCCAGTTCTTCCCCTGAAACCAGCAAGTTAAATGCTTCCCCATCTCCTTTAGTTGCTTTACCTCCTGATGTTTTTGAAAATATTATGGGTCGTGATGCAGAATTTTAGAAAGAATAATCTTAAGTCTCTGTTACATTTTTTTCCCCTTTCATGGTGTTTGTACAGATGTATAGAAATGTCAGTACAGTGTCTGTGGGCCACAGGTTGTAAGTCTCTACTCTGGATAATTGAAATTAAGTTTGAATTGCATGAAAAGAAGGAAAGTCCTTTAAAAAACCATACGTTGTTGACCCTGTTAAGGAAGTTCTATTCTCTCATGCCTTGCTTTCATGAGAGAAGTCTGGAAAAATGTTTAAGATTAGGATTTAATTTTCAGTTGTTTCAAGCACTTATTTCTTCACGTCTTAGTGTTCTGAAATTGCCAATATGTTGCTTTAGAGAAGGGACTGAGAGGCTAAAGTAAATGTGTTTCAGTACATTTAAATTCTGAAGCTGTACGTTTAAATTCTGAAGACTGTAATAAATCAGTTATTGTGGCAGCTAGTTGCATATCCACAGCAAGTAGATGGGTGACACAGAAGTCAAAAAAGCCTCAGTAATGAGCATGTGTCTGTATCCTAGTCATCGACATCTGGGTTTCTGGAATGTGTGTAACTGAGTGTTTGACAGTATAGCCTCAGCTCTTACTTCCTCAAAGTACTCATCGTAACTGCTGCGTTTTCACTGTCTTCAGACGTTCCAAGGAAAGACCAAAGCTTTCCTTTTGAATAT
Source organism: Sagittarius serpentarius (assembly GCA_034782735.1). Lineage (NCBI taxonomy): Eukaryota > Metazoa > Chordata > Aves > Accipitriformes > Sagittariidae > Sagittarius > Sagittarius serpentarius. The sequence goes on from JAVKLA010000024.1 coordinate 7,085,847, forward strand.
ATTTTTCTTCTGTCAGTGATAGTGAAGTATTAATCTTCAGTGGGAGAGGTATTAATCTGTTTTACCATTGTTAGAGACGTGCCTTGGAAAGATCTTCAAGGTCAGAAATGGTAATGCACATCCAAGTGTATCTATCTTGTAAAATACATTACAGGTGATAAATATTATGTTTGATAATGTGACTTCTAGTGATCTAGAATAACTACCTGGTATATATGGGATCTTACTACTGTTTCTTATAGGGGCCTTGCATTTGGAGGTCTCAGGAATAAGCATGTCATTGAAGATAGTTACTTGCATGTTCTCTCAGTTCATTAGCGTATCTTTTTAAGATCTTTTTTGCCTTTCCTGTTTTCTGAAAACACTGTCCACAGCAGTAATGTATGTCCTGAAAAAACAGGGAGAGGCCTTATTGTTTATTTTTAATAGGTAGAGTACTTGTGGGTTTTGGCCTTTTTTTTTTTTTTTTGGTCTTTCTCAAAAATTCTGATTTTAAAATGGACTTCTCTGTTGTGGAGATTTCAGAGGTCTGTAAAGAAATTACTTGTTTCTTACTTGTGAAGAATAATTCCCTGTAGTCTTTCTGCAAATGAGAAGTAAATGGAGTTTATCCTCACGTGAACAGCTACACACAGAGGTGTTTGCAGCATAACCTCAGTTACAAAGCCGCTTGAAGTCTGTATGCTAAGAATGAGTGTAGGAGAAAGTCTTGAGGCAAAGATCAGGCTGAAGGTAGTGTTTTGAAGGTTAGTACTTCAAACGAGATGCTGCTTTTAATGTATTTCTCTACCCAGCATGTATCTATACTTTAACTTAAATAGCAGATATACAGATGCCTCCTCCCCCAATAGTGGAATAAAACATAAAAGGTAGTTAAGCCTGCACATCACACTTGAGAATCCAAGAAAACACAGCGGTTAAGAGATGTTCACGTTGGAAATGGTGCTGGAGACTTGATCTATCTGGCTAAACCCACTGTTTGTAACTTGCCCCTTACAGAAATACGGTGTTGCAGAAGGAAGGCCTTTGACTGACCTCAAGGCTATGGCAAAGGCTGCTGGAGAGCAGTGTCCTTCATTCACACCTTCTGGAGGAGAAACACTGGATGAAGTATGGTATTTATTTCTTTGTGCCCTACTTTCTAGGCCATTCTATCAGTGCAGATGCAGCTATTGCGTACTTAGGAAGGTCTTATTGAGAGCTTAGCCCAGCCGAGGGTAGGTATTTTCTAAGCTAAAACCAGTACTTGACCTGATTACAGTGGCTGCCAAGTAGGGAATCTCTTTAGAAGTAAAATATTGATTTTGAGATGGACTCCCCATGAAGCTCTCGTTTGCAGGAGGATGATGGCAATTACTCTCAACCTTGGCTTTGGAGGGCAGAGGAGTTTCTACAGTGTTCAGTAACTTAGCATTGATTTCTGAGACTTGTCTGTGATAAGCGTTTGTGTTTTAGGTGAAGTAGTTATATCGCAGATTTCTGAAAGCCGAAGTCTCTTGCATTCTTCATAACATACTCTTCTGACCTGTCTCTTTAGGTAAGAGAACGTGCAAGGGATTTTTTTGAATTTCTGTGTCAGCTAGCTGTTGAATTGGAACAGAAAGAGCAAGACATGCATGGTGCAGCAAGCAGAAGCTCAGGAACAGCTGAAGAACAGTTCGTTTTCCCTTGGACAAACCACTGCAGCGAAGCAGAACTTAGCTCCGGTAACGGTGGAGCTTCTAAAATATTAGATGCGAATATATTAGTGGTGAGTCATGGAGCCTACATGAGGAACTGGATCGGTTATTTTGTTTCGGATCTCAACTGTACTTTACCAACGAATTTAACTAAGTCTCAGTTGTCCTCTGTCAGTCCCAATACAGGAGTTAGTCACTTCATTATAAAACTGGAAAATGGAAATTTGTTAAAACCTGAAATCACGTGTGTTTGTCTTAATCAAGACTCTCACTTGGTGGATGTGGGAGCTGAATGTGTAGCTCCAAAAGTGTTCTAAGAGTCTTTGTAGGGGAAGTGGTTTTAGATCACCATTATACTAAGCTTGGGAAAGGTATCTGTAGTAATTACTGAGATTGACTGGAGTCATTGACACTAAACTGCAAAACTGAAGACAGGCAACTGCTTACCATCTTAAAATAACACGACTTGCATGGTCCCAGTGCCCAATACAAGTTGGCACTAGAGAAATAACACAAATGTTCTTTATGAACAGAAACGTACTTCAGTCACTTGCATATCTGCTCCTAGAGTGCATATTTTTAAAAACTTCTTTTCGTTAGTCCATAATTATTTTGGTTATCTCCAGGTAAAAAAGTTGGTGAGGGGAGAGGAATGGTACCTCAAAGATGAGCTATACTGTATTCTTGTTTTATTACAAAATACTATATTGTAATATTAAACATACATGTTGTCTTAAAATAACTTTTTTGAATGCAATAGTATAACCTAAAAAGGAGCATTGCCTAGTGGAAAAGGTTTGGTACAGAGTCAGGGGCGGTGTTCCTGGCTCTGATACTGAATAGCTGTGAGGCTCTGGGCAAATCTCTTTTTCCATTTGTAAAACAGGGATGATGATATACCTACCTCGCAGGAGTGTTTTATAAGAAACTGTTAGTGTTGTTGAGACCTCTGTTGAAGAGCGCTGTATGCAAACGTAACGTATTTATTTCTAACGGTGAACAGGGTGAGGAACCTTAGGTGCACATAGCTGAAATAATGGTCTCTCTTCTGAAAAGGAACCTTATCAACAGGGTGAGTTGTACCCGACTAGAATCCTGTTCTCAATTGCAGTCGTACACTTGATGGACGAATATTTTTGCCTAGAATTAGGCAAGTTTGGTTGCTTGATGATTGCTTATTGTTGCTGTTAGTACTGCATTCTTTCCCCACTGGGGTGTTTGTAGTGTTACTGTGTAAGCTTATCTGATTTATGTTATTTATAATATCCACATACTTTTTCTTCATTTGCCTATTTTAAGCCTGTTTAAAAAAAAAAATTCAAAAAAAATAATTAAAGGCTCCTGAATGGAACTCCCGTTTCATTTGTATTTCTTCTGAGGTAAAAAATCTTTGTTAATGTTACTCCGTGAAGCTTTGCTCAGATCGTATAACTTCCATTTTTTTTTTCCGGAAAAAACCCAGGCTGGTCTTTTACTGTGAAAAAGAGCCCTTTTTAGGGCTGATGGATCAGGGCTATCCTGACTCTTACCTGGAAGAACCACTGATGTTAAAATGTTAAGGACATACTTAAATTGCTTGCAACCGTACAAAATTAACTGTTTGACTGAAGCTGTAGTTTTTTGTAATTTTTAAAAATACGCTGTCCTGTGTACTTTAAGCTACTTGGCTTCTTTGCTTTAAAGCAGCGACTGGAATTTTGAAGAGGAACTTAACTGCGGCCCTACTAAAAAACAGCAACAGAATTACTTAATCTGGCTCTAGTGACTTTGCTTCTTCTATTTGTGCGGCTGCCATTCAGTAGGGAAGTTCTCTTGATTCCTACCTGCACACAGAGCGGGGATCTGCTCCGTTCTCTGTGCTATGCGCCCAGTGCTGGTACTGTGAAAAGGCAGAGGGTGATGACAAACCTATTCTTAAGCAAAGTGTTTCAGTGTTATTCAGAAGTAAAAATTTCTGAATTCAGATAGTGACAGTAAAATGTTCAGAAAATTAGTAAAATTATTTTTTGAGAAAGCGAGCCAACTGGAAAAATCCTTGGTTGGCTAACGTTATTGACGTTATGCATGATTGCCACCCAAACAGTAAGTTTGTATCTGTGACATTAAAAAGGGCCTGCTTCAAATCAAAAGCACAGAGATGACAGTGGTAGCCTGAGGAGCTGCTCAAGACCTGTTTAAAAGTGTCCGTAGATCTTTTTCATAAATAAAAGAATTCATTCTTAATACACTAAAGGAAATAAGCTGCGTATGCAGGAAGGAGAAATTTGCACAGACTCCTCGAGCTTCTTGTGAAATGCATCTTCCTGGAGGGCTCCGGAATGCTAAATTGATGATCGCGGCCAAAGAAGGTTGAAAAGTTTTAATTATGACTACTAACAGAGTTAATGGCAGAGGGTGGGAGGGGAGTTCATCCGTAATTTGCCTCTCCCTGGTAGTGGCTGTTTCTTTCGGGAAGGCTAGTTATGTAGCAGGAGACTATCCTGCTGGTGCTTTAAATAGCTTGAACTTTCCTGTAATTGCCGCGTCCTGAATTTGGTCAGTTGTTCCATTAATACTGCTTGGAGCCAGAGTAACCAAGTTGGAAGTGCGCATCCTTCATCAGCTAGAAGATGAGTGGAGACCTAACACGTTTTCCTCCCTAAGCCAGTAACTTTTATCAAGTATTTCAAAACACACTAGGGATTTGTACGCCTCCCTTAGTTTAAAAGGCTTCTTTTTCTTTCTTACCTACCCTCAAGCAGGTTAATGTAACATTTTGTTCTTGCTGGTGAGGTAGATACCTTACGGGAGCACCTACTTACTTGTTAAATGCTTTGCCACTTCTTGGGTAATACTCTTCCCGTAGGGATTTTTGACTCTTCCTCTGTAATATGCTTTACCTCCTTTTAATGTATTTGTAGGTGGTTAAAATTTAGACCCATCCTAAGAAACCTGTCTTTATGGTTGTTTTCTTTAAGTTACTGTTAACAAAGTTATTGTTAACATTCATCTTGTCTTCACTCTTACATAGGGCAAGCAGAAGGTACGACAGTGTCTAACCATGAAATACACCAAAGGGTGAAACCATTCAAGTTTTCTAAACAGCTCCTATGTTGATGAACTAATATTTTTCAATGAAAAACTTGAGAGCCAGGATCTCCTAATTAAGTCTTTGTAAAACACACTAAATTGGTGCAAACACATCTGCTTCTCTGTGTATTAAAAAGTAAATAGGTGATTTTGGAAGCTTCGGAAGTTAATTGTAAGCCTTTTTTCTGTAAGTCTGTGGAGAGTACTGGTCTCCTTAAGTCTTTGAATTGACACCGAGATTAAATCTTTCTTCCTGCTCTTTTAATAAAGTGGCTGTTGTACATTTGTACAGTAATTCCATACAGTTTATTGGGATCATGGGAAAGGAGAGCTGCAGTTATAGATGGTTCTGTTAGGAATAGTAACAGAACATAAATATTTGAGGGATTACTCAGTAGCGGGCAATGAATGTTTTGTCCTTGTGAAATGCCAGCCTCTAATTAGCAGCAGGAGACAAGGCCTTAACTACAGGGTGGATTTTCAGCAGTAGCTGCCAAGATGTAAGAGAGGCTGTGAAAGCAGATTGAGCTGTTAAACACATTACCAGGATGGTAAGAATTTCAAGTGGTAGGAAAAAGGTACATTCCTTTTGAATACCTTTGTAGGAAAATAGTGCTGAAATACGAAACATTTCAGCTTGCCCACGCAATGGCCTGTAGTCAGATCTGAGAGAACCAACGCGTACTTTAGAATTGTCTTTTAAACTGGTGAAGGTTAAAGTAAAAGCTGTCTTGGCAGGCTGTTTCAGCTGAACGATCGGGGAAGAAAAGATGACTGTGGGGATCACCGAAATCAAGAGGAAACTCGGCCCCCTCCTTCCTAAGCTAATGTTTTCTTCTGCTGAAGACTCCAGTGTTATTCTGCTCCCCAAAAAGCGATGCTTTAAAAGGTAGGGGAGTTGTGACCTCCTTTGATAAAGTCGTTGTTTGTGGTTAAGCAGTGCTTTACCAGGTGGGGCTTGATTTGGACGAGGTGACAGGAGAGACAGGAGTTCAAAGTTGCCGGCATGGTAGCACACTTCTTCCTGAGTTTTGGCTCCACCAACATCATCTCCTGGCAGGTCTGCGAAATGCCTAGCAGCCACCAGGCTTGCACTCTGGCAGAGTGCGCCGGGAGCATCGCAGTTTCCTTCCTCCAAAGTATCGGCCCTTTTTCAAGATACTTGCTCTATTCCCACAGTTCTCTGGTGGGTTTATGTTTTCCAGACATAGTCCTGTCTTTGCGACAGGGGGAGGTGGTGTTGGGGTTTTTTTTCCCCTTTTTTTTTTTAAGTACAGAATTTAGATCAGATGCATTCTCTATCCAAGCTTTTGGTATTTCATGAGACTGCCTCAGACCCACAGCCCACATGCCTGGACATAAAATGTGTCAGATTTTCCCCAGATGCGTCCTTCTTGCGTGAGGGCTTTGGCCATGAGCCCGAGGTTTTTGGCTATATAGTAATCCCAGGCAAATGGCAGCTGCATGAGCACAAATCAAGTGTGCAGTATGTGAGCTGTTTCGCTGACATTGTTGATGTGCCAAACCCGCTGTGTGGATGATCTGTTTCTGCACGGTAAATCCAACGCTGCTCTCCCGTGCTGAGAGAGCTCTAGTGTCACTGGCAGACACCTCTGGGATTTCCTGGCATGCAGGGAGCCCCGTGTGAGTCTACGAAGGTCCTACCTGAACACCAGAAGCTGGTAGTGGGGCCCCTGAGAGCACCCTCGGAGAACAATAGCAGAGGCCTTGAGAATATGGGCACAGGAGGATACCAGGATAAAACCAGAAATCATGAATAGGCAATTACTGGTCACTAAAGGAATGCGCTTGAGCTCCAGGCAGAAACCTCTCTGGGGCCTTGATGGGATGTGATATTCTTCCCCTCTGACGCCCAGCTGGTTGATCAAGCCATTGTGGAACCGAAGAGGGGTGATGCGCTAGACTTGACTGTGATAAGTCATGAATATATTTTGGAAGACCTACCTATTGAAAAGTGAGTTTCCTTAAGTTAAAAGCTGAGGCAAAAAGAAGGATTTATTTCAGAAGGGCAAGAATCACAAAATTAGTTTAATAAGGTCAGCTATACTTAAGAATTACAAAATTAGTTTAATAAGGTCAGCTGTACTTAAGAGCCTTAAATGGGCTTAATATGGAAGAAAAAGGGGAAAGCTTTGCTTGTTTAAATCAGAGATGTAAAAATTATCTAGAAGTTACATCCCAAACATGCAAAAATTACAGGTAAGGTCTCTAGGCCCAATTAGATCGATAATCATCTCAGAACGAGTTACTGATTCTGGGAAGAGAGCCTACAAAGCGTAGAAAGAATGTCATATCACATAGAACATTGTATCTTAGATATGAAATGATGAGAATTTGCAAAATAAATTAAAACAAGTAACAAAACCATCTTGAGATATGTATCAAAATAGAGCATAAGGAAAGGAGTATCAGGAATGTTGCAGTGTGTGGATGGAGCAGAGATTAGATAGTCTCAAACTATATCCCCCAAATGAATTACTTCATTTACAGCAGTATTGAACACAAGGGTAAAAGAGGATGGATAATGGGAATGAGGGTAGGGAAAATACCACATTTAAAGCCAAGTATTAAAGAATTTAATATGCTCCTGTCAGGGGAAATGACTAATCTTTATCCCAGAATTCTGAAAGCACATCTAAAATTACACATCCGTAAGCAAGTATTTTAAATAGATCTGTCAAGTTGGGCGTGGAACCGTATGACTAGAGAATAGGAACTAAAGTATTTTTTATTTGAGAACAGAGGAAAAAGTAATCTTACAGAACTGTTAGTTTGACCTTAATAACATTCAGGGCTTTAGAACAAATTGTGAAGGAGAATGTAATTACAGACAAGAGAAGTAAATGAAACCTGGAATATAATTAAATGAGTTTTTACCAGAAGTAGCTCACAGTAGACTAAACTGATAGTTCTTTCATGAAATAACTGCAAGGGAAAAATGATGGAATATGATGTAGGTGAACTTTAATTGAAGACTTGGTGCAGTGCCATGGTGGAAACCATCAGCTCAACTGGAAAAGATAAATGTTACCAGAAAAAAAAAAAGAGGTGAAGTAGGTATGCAAGCAATTTATGGGCATTTGAGTAAGTCGTAATGTTCAAGGTCAAGCACTGAGCTGGAGTAAAGTTAACATTTGAGTTCCTCATGGGGCAATTTTTTTTGTAATGACTTTGAATAAAAATATAGGAATGTGGAAATATTAGTGAGGAAGCATCACCAATAACTATGTCAGTCAGAATGTCACGCAGAGGAAGAAATGATGAATTTGAGGAGTGAAATTAAAGACATGACATGAAACCACCTACTGCAGACTGAAAGCTCAGGCGCTTTGATACCAATGACAGGAACTTCCTCTACAAGCTGGAAGATAATTGTTGAAAACAACAAAGGAGGAGAATAACCTGGGCTAGAATTAACCTCTGATTTACTACGGGTAGTTGGTGGTGTTGCATTGAGAAAGATGAGCCTGATCCTGAAAGGTGTCTCTGGTCAAGGTAAGGAGTCATTAATGCCGTTGTACTAGCACTGATGAGATCTCACCTGCAACGCGATCTGTAATTCTTGCCACTTGCGAGGAGGAGCTGGGGAATTTAACTCTGCCTTGAAAACAGGAAACAATGATTTGGGTTAAATAAATCAAAACCCTTGAGTTATTCAGATAAACACCAACAGCTTTTTGTGAAAGATTTGCTCTTACCGATAGACCCGGGAGTTGGTGTTTAATGGACGGTCAGTTCTGGGAGGATGGAGTAGGCAATGTTTCGCTTAGGAATGTTTCTGTTTCTAAACTGTGCCTTCCTAAGCATGTTGCTTGCCCTGAAAGCCAACAGACAGGAATGAAGTTCACTCGTGGGCAGATGAACGGTACAAATCCTGCATCTCATTTAAATGCTCAGAGTAGGCTTGGAGGAGGGGAGACCTACTTTACAGGATTTCAAGCTCAGTAAAACACAAAAAAAATGGTAGAAATTGAGGTTAAATTTAGTTAACTTGCCAGTCTTACTACTTCTTGAGTCTTAAAATCGGTTCTCCCTTCTGAAAACGTTTGGGCTGTATCTAGGATTGTGCCTTAGCCTCAGCAAAGAGACTCCTGGCTTATGCACCAGATGTCGTCCGAATACAGTGAAGGATTGTTGGGGATGAGGATTTGCTGAGTTCTGCAATGGGTTTGTGGTCTTACTCAACCTGCTGTCCGCAGTGTGCTTCAGCAAACCTCATAGCCCTCAACGAAGTTACTGAGCAAAATACTCAGGTTTCTGGAAGATATTATCCAGGTCAAGCATTTAGCAGAATGCAAAGTAGAACGGGATGCATGGTAGGTTAATGAAGATTTACAGAATTAAAGGAATAAAGATTAGAAGGAAGTGCAAGAGTGCTGGAAGACGTGTGAACCATCATGCTTTAGGACCTGAAAGACTGTCACAGGGCTTAGAAAAAACACAGGTGCTATGTTACGGTTATTGTTATTGGGACCATCCTTTCAGTTGCCTGCTACTGGTCACTGTCAGGAACAGGAGTCTGGACCAGGTGTGACCCTTCATGTCCTGTCTTCCTCTGTTAGAACAACAACTCCAGGTAAAAAAAACCTTAAGGGCTCTCTTAGTTCTTTGAGTAGCCAAATATGCCTCATAATCTTCCTCTCCAGGTAGTGCCAAGACCTGAGTGTGACTAGCACTCTACTCTTTTTTCATGCTTCTTTTGCAAGCATACGTGACTCATACAAATGAAACTTCATTCATCCTCGTGAAAAACATGGGCGTTTGGGCAAAAGGGGTGCAGAAATGGTTTTTGTCTTTCAACTTCAGCATAAATCCTCTATATGAACCCCTTTCTCTCCTAGCCATGGACTTTCTCTGAATGTCTGTGATCTTCTAAAAAGCACAGAATCAGATAAGAAATACAAAAAGAGGGTATATCCCTGTTAAGCCAAGCTAAGGGATGTAGGGGAAGACAGGACGGTGGGTGATGCAAAAAGCCTAGCAACAGCCTGCGCAGCAGGCAGGAGAGCAGAACCGGTGGTTGCACCAGCAACCTGTTCTTCTCGGCAGGTGTAGCTTGTCCCCGTTACGCCCAAAGCACTAACAACCTTTGAGCTTGGGCTGGCAAGTCCACCAACAGCCTAGCCCATGCCACGGGAAAGGTCGGGGGCTGATGGGTCTTTCACAAAAGCCTTTTTGTTCTGGGCTTTGGGCACCACTGCTGCCTGGTGCCGTTATCAAACAAGATTACAGGATTATTACTGAAGAGCAGGTTGTAAAATTACACAGTTTGCAGTAAGATAAAATCTAGCAATAGAAAGAGCAGCTGGGGGCTCTTGAAGTGGCCAGCTCGGTCCCCTCTGCCCCTTGTCCTTGCAGCCACTTCAGCAGCCCTGGAAGGAGGGAGCACTGGCCAAAGGCACTGTGAGGATCTCCGGAGGGACGGTAGAATGTTACATCAAGGCATCAAGCTACTGTAATTCCAAACCCCACCCAGAGAGAAGAAGCAGGGATGAAGGACAGATGTCTACCTGGCACTTTGCTCTCCGTCGTGAGAAATGCGCTCTTGGTGGTTGTTTTGCTCCCCGCGCTTTGCAGGCACATGTTATCCATAAAAAGGCCAACACACCTGATTCTGCTGACTCCTTAATTTGATTTTAGCTGAAAAATGATAACTGAAAAACATCTTTAAAAAAAAAAATGTTTCAGATGGGTACATACCTACATGGACTAGTTTATGTGCAGCGCAGCTTCTTGCTGGTCCTTTGTAGCAATGTGGGCTTAAAGAGTTAGATGATAAAGCTTTCTGTATTTAGTAAATAAATAAAAAAGGCCCAGTTAAGCCTTTTGGGATGTCCTTCAAGAGTCTCCATTCATACTGCTGTTCAAGTACTGTTCTTTAATGTCACCATTTACAGACACATTTAAAGGAGCCGCTTCACTTTTCAGCTGCACTTCCCAGAATTGGTTTGGCCTAGAGATGGGGTTCAAGTGCTTTTTTAGGAGGTGCCTGCTTTTAGTAGGACACCAGCAACAGGCAGTCTGGATTTCACTGGTTGTCCTTTACCGTTATCATCCACGCTGTCCCCTTCAGTGCTGTGCTGAGGTAACTTGTAGATGCTTGGTGTGTTATTCGGGTTACTCTACGGAGAAAAAGGTCTCAGAAAGGATTTCTAATAACATCTCATGATCCAGAAAATGATAGCCTTTGGATGGTTCCTCTTTCTCAGCACTTTTTCCTTGCTTTAAGATCCAGTTGCAGTTTCAGTTCCCAACAGAGCAAGCTTGCTGGACAAGGAGAGACAACTACTGAACAAACCTTCGTGTTTGCGCTGCTCTTGCAAAGACAGAGAGGTGGCAGAGGTGGTTTCTGGGGCCACGGTTGCTCTGCAGCATGCTTTCTTCTTATTTCATTGTGCACAGCTTACCGTGAAGGAGTTTGAACAGTCCCAAGGCAGTACTGAGATTTCAAGTGTGTGTGAGACTAAAAGATACCAGCTGGTTTTTTTACGATACCTCAGCATCTATTAAGTTTCTCATATGCTTCAATTTTGTTGCACATTCATAGAATCACAGAACGGCTTGGGCTGGAAGGGACCATCAAAGGTGATCTAGTCCAACCCCCTTGCGGTGAGCAGGGACACCTTCCACTCGATCAGGTTGCTCAGAGCCCCGTCCAGCCTGGCCTGGAATGCCTCCCAAGATGGGGCTTCTACCACCTCTCTGGGCAACCTGGGCCAGTGTTTCACCACTCTCGTTGTAAAAAATTTCTTCCTTATACCCAATCTAAATCTGCCCTCTTTTAGTTTAAAGCCATTTCCCCTAGTGCTGTTTCTACAGGCCCCACGAAAAAGTTTCCCCCCATCTTTCTTATAGGCCCCCTTTAGGTATTGGAAGGCCGCAATAAGGTCTCCCCGGAGCCTTCTCTTCTCCAGGCTGAGCAATCCCAACTCTTTCAGCCTTTCTTCATAGGAGAGGTGTTCCAGCCCTCTGATCATCTTTGTAGCCCTCCTTTGGACTCGCTCCAGCAGGTCCATGTCTTTCTTGAACTGAGGACCCCAGAGCTGGACACAGCACTCCAGGTGGGGTCTCGCCAGAGCGGAGGAGAGGGGGAGAATCACTTCCCTCGACCTGCTGGCCACGCTTCTCTTGATGCAGCCTAGGATCTGGCTGGCCTTCGGGGCTGCGAGCGCACACTGCCGGCTCATGTCCAGCTTTTCTCCCACCAGCACCCCCAGGTCCTTCTCTGCTGGGCTGCTCTCAAGGCTTTCATTCCTGCTGTGCTTCTTCCCCCTTTGAAGTCCATGGACCTAAACTTTAGCAATGGGAGGAGAAAGGGATCTTGAAGAGAGGAGAGTTCTCCACCTACCTGACCACCCTCCCACTGAAGACCGCTGTCCTCTTGCCCACAAAGGGCAACAGTACTGTGGCACCTGATGGTAACATGATGCTTCTCTTGGTATTGGCACCACAGGAGATGCAAATGATGCTACCGACTCTGACAGGGCTCCACAGAGTATCTGTCTGCGGTGAGGGGAAGCACTGCGAGGAGATAACCTGTCAGACCCATGGGCACTTGCCATTTTGCAGCTCTCTGCTGGGTCTTGGTGGGCTTGGGGACAATTGCAGGAAAGAACTATGAGGATGGTATCTGCAATTTATTCAAGCTGTGACCTGTCTGCTGCAGAACAGAGCCTTAGCATTGCCCTAGGAATGGAGTTAGAATATTTTGTATGAGCAAAAGTAAGCGAGCTGTAAGGGTAACTTACCAAGTATCTTTTACCCTAAGATCTTGCAGCCAGGATCACAAGTATTTCCTAGCAGGACTGAACGTCTAGACCAGTGGTTTTCCATTGCTTTTGGGTTGCAGAAGAAGTTTCCCTGTAGAGGTGACAATCCCTCCATGGTCAGTCTAGACCTACTAAGACTTTGTTTTTCTCATCATCTTTGATGGAACTTTCATGGTTGTGGTGCATGAAACACCCAGGAAGCTGCAACCTAGGAGGCTGAAATTCACAGGGGACAGTGGGAGACAAAAATTTGCGGACGCAGCTAGTACCATTTGTTCACTCAAGTCCTTCTGGAATGGGGAGCTTGAACAGACGATGCAGAATCCACCATTTGGAGAGAAGGAAAAGTTTATTGGTACTTTTATAAAAGGAAACAGTCTCTATAATACATTGTTATAAATATTTATAAATATTCTGTGGGACTTGAGACCCACTCAAATAAATAAATAAATATTGCAATATAAATAAGTAATGCTTTCTTACTAGCCGGTGATTGCCAGCATCTCCTTTGAAGAATTAATTCTTTTGACATTTCAATACAGTTCTCTATAGTTACAAAAATGTTGTTTGATGCAAAATCCGTTGTGCATTCACTCTTAGCTTAGGGACTAAATCCCCTGGCTACTGATGAAGTGAGCAGCCCTTCTGACTTTGTTCTAATGTATGAATATAGAGATGGTACAGAGATTTAACCCCACCGACATTTGTCATCAAATTTTGATATGGGTCGAGGCAGAACTTTTCATGATTCAAATTGTTGTAGGTCCGTTGACTCGGAGTCCTAGAGAGCGCTGTGGAGCTTACAACAATTTATGCAAAATCAAAACTTTGCTCGTGTACTTGCCGGCCAGAGTTCTCAGGGAGAAAAAGCCAAGAAGAATGGTGTAGGAATCAAGTAAAATTACTAAACTAGAACATATAAATAGAATCACACCTCTCCACTGTATAGACGGCAAGGTAAAAAATCTTGCTGCATTTTGAATAAGCAAGAAACTACACAACTATCCGTCTGCCCTGCTATTCTCATAAATCTGTTAGAATCACTCCTTTCTTTTCAAACCAACAAATTATGGCACAGAACTCTTGGTCTAATCCTAATGATTTGGCTTGTCCTGTGCTCCCAAGAACTTGTATGAATTAGGAATCACTCCACGCAGGAAAACTATTCTAACAGCAGAATCAGGCCCTATGATTTTTCTAACGTAACAACTTGGATGTTGTAGATAAAGAGATAGTGTGTATATATACATATATAGGGAAAAAAAAGAGATTATTTTAAATGCTGTCAGCAGGACAGACCCTGCACTAAATCCAGAACAATTTCAATGAAAGCAAGAAACACAGAGGGCCTTATTTTGATTTTGTTACACTACTGTAACTCCAGTGGCTTCAGTGAATTACTTCACGAGACAGGAAAAAGAACAGGATCAGAATCTAGCCTAATGTCTTTTGCATTACTGCTCTGAGCACACGTGGGACAAACATACCATTTTCAGACTGTTGTCAGGCTGTTAAATATACAAAATAAACAAACTAGAAGAATCTGCATCTTCACGTGCAGAAAACGCACACACACCAAAGTGCTCTTCTCAAGTATCTACCACGCTGGCTTTTTGTGCAGCTCATCGGTACCTTGCTATTGATTTCTGCAGAGTACATCAAGGATAACTTTTTCAAAACCACACAGGTTTAAGATTACAGGAAGATCGAATCAAAATGAAAAGAAATACGGGAGAAAAATAGCTAACTGCGTACACAATTTTTGGAGTCCTTGTGGAAATGAGTATCACTCCAAGCTATACTGAATTCTACCAGCTAGCAATTTGTCACCGAAATTACAATAAAAAACTCTGCTCTGCAGATATTGCATCTTAACTAAAGATCTGTAAACTTCAGATGTATATATGGAGGTTAGATTCTGGTAAGTAAACTTATCCATAACATATACCAATCTAGGGAAAAGGTTTTGTCAACATTAGAGATCTCCTGGTTAATATTAAAGTAATTTCACTCTTACAAGTGTAAAGCATCTGATACCTGCCCAGAACTAAATAGAAACATGCATGCTAGTCTTCAATTCTCCTTTTCTAAATACAAACCTAATTTTCACTCTTTACATGAGAGTCTTCATGAGCTATTAATAGTTTGATGCCTATAAGGCATAATTTTTTGCATTTTTTTCCCCTGTATAGTGTGCAAAACAAACCACCCTGTTTAACATGCTATTGATTATTAGTGATCCAGGTACTTCTCTCTGGGTTGGAAATACACAAAACTAATGAATAGCTCTACATTATATTTCCATAATGTGATGCTAGGATTTAGTGAATACAGAAGTGTGACAGAGAAGCACTTGAGAGACAGTGAGACTCTCCTCTTTTTTCCCCAGACCTCAGCTTGGATTCAGTAACTGTCAGAAATGACGCTTTCTACACAAGACCATTTGATCCTGTCCTCTTCTCCTGTCAGTTACTCCAGTTTTCCATGTGTGCTGCTCCTATGACAGCAGAGTGGCCACTTTTTGATTCGTATGGGTCTGAACAGAGACAGAAGCTCCAACTTAACAACTAAAAACATATATAGTAATTTTTACATTAATAATATAATGCACCATCGGTCAGTTTGTCTGCTGTGCTTGCACAGCCAGGGATGGTGCTAGTAAGAGGATTCTCTGTCTCTGTTGGAATCTCAGATGCTCCAGGTCTCTTCCCAGTCACACCAGTAATGTAAAATCAGTTTCTCATTTCAGTCAAGTGAATTCTTTTTTTCACTGATGCATACTTCAGGTGATTCAGACCCTAAAATGTTTGGTTCTTTTCAAAAATGTATCTTCTTTCCAGTAAAACAGAGCCCCAACTGGAAAATGTCTAACTTGTTTTTTCAGTAAACTCTCATTTGTAAGTACAAAATTTGAAATGAAGGAATTTTTTCCCCATGTCTTCCAGGTTTCTAATAGCCATTTTGACATTCAGTCTGTGTGCTAGACAGTTCCTTTTGTCTATAATATTCACCCATGTCTTCAACTTGCAAGTGGCAGGGCCACAGTTATCTTGTAATATAAAAGCGAGGACTTGCGTACCTCCTGGCATCCATCATAGCGTGTGGGTCGTCTGGGTTGACCACGTCGTTCTGGTTGATTCTCATGGGTTCTCTGGGCATGTGGGAAAAGTCTGCTTGCTGCTGCAACTGATATCCAAACGCAGAGATCTTTCTCTGCGGGACCAGGATCTGGTGAGGATCCATTGGATCAGTATCTGCACTTCTAGTATTTCTGTGGGGCTCAGGTGTGTTGAATCGAAAGAAAGGGATTTCATTTCTCCTGGACAAAAACTGGGAGTATGGTGGTGGGTTCATACCAGGGAAGAAAGCTTGTTTAACTCTGCCTAAGCTAACCAGGAACTTGTGTTTGGGAGACTGGTACACATCATAGCCATTTTCCAGCGTCCTGTGGTTGAACACACAGTCCTCTTGACTGAAGTAATGCTTAGGGGAGAAAAAAAAAAAAGACACCTGTGAGCAGAGGGATCTGGTGAACGACAAGTGCCGACTAAAGACAGAAAGAGGGAGGAGATCTTTCAGCAGGTGTTTTTCTGATCTGCCAGCTTTGTGACTCAGACAACTCAGGCTTAGATCTGAAATGCATGCCCGTGTTTTCAGCAAAGGTATTAAAATAACACTGTTTTCTTTCAGAGGGCTGCATTGTTTGAGCTGCTCCCAACCCACGGCTCTACGCTACAGCAGGAATTCAGATTGGTCCACCCCCACATCTCATTCTGGCCTCATTTACCCAAGCAGGAACTCAGGTGATTTCTGTCAGCTCTACAACACAATACAGTCAAAGAAGAGAGGAAAGGTTGACCTAAGTTGCAGGTCCTCAGCTCGCTTAAATCTGCATCCTCTACTGCAGCTGTACAGATTTGCCCTAGCTGAGGGAATGGGCACCACAGTAGCAGACTGCCCCTGCCTTTCAGTCTCGAGCCTTGGTAAAGGCCACTCACCGAACCAAAAATGTTTCCTTTCATGTCCATACATAGGTAGCGTCCACTCTTCACACCTGTGATTATTACTGAGCCAGCACCCTCGGACTTGATCATTAGGGCACCTGTTTAAAAAAACAAAGATGTCAAATCCAGAACCCAGTTCGACACCGCACCATTGCCTCACAGATCCACAGGTGCTCTGGCTGGAAGTGTCCTCTGGGGGTCTGAACCGACCTCCCACATCGTCTGAGACTACTGCCCTCCCTCGGTCAGGTTAGCCATGGCTTTGCCTGTCGGAGTTTTGGAAGGCTCCCAGGATGGAGATGCCACCACACCTCTGGGCGCCCTGTTCCAGTGCTGCGCTAACCTCCCAAAGACAACTTTTTTTCCCTAACATCCCCTCTGAAGTCCCAAACCACAGTCTGGGGACATTGCCCTTAGTTCTGCCATCGGCCACTACCGAGGGGAGTTTGTGTCCCTCATCTTTGTGACTGCCCTGTGGCGTTAGAATATCCTTACCTCCTTTTTGCTGTACGAAACAAGCCCAGCTCCCTCAGCCTTTCCCGACAGATTGTGCTCAAGGCCCCGGACCACCCCGAAAACCCTCTGCCAGACCAGCTCCAGTTTCTCCACATCCATCTTGAACTAGTGCTCCAAAAGCAGTTTCACCAGTGCCGAGTAAAGCGGGAATAACAACTTTCCTTCATCTGCTGACCACAGTAGGTGGTTTGCCTTCCTCTCGGATTGACTGTGCTGTTGATGTATGTTTGACTCGGTGCCTGCTGTAACCCTCAGGTCCCACCCAGGAGGGCTGTACACATCCAGCCCATGCAGTTGCCAGGGCTTATTGCAGCCCTGGTGCATTTATCTGGCGTCTCAGTGGTACCGTGGTGACCTGGCAGAGATTCAGTCACCCTTCCCTTTGTGACCCCTTTCGCTGTCTGATTTCCACCCTTCCTGTACCACCATCCCAAATACTGGTGTGTTTGCTTCATGGTAGGTATGGGAAAAGCATCATAGTTTACTGTCTGTTGTTCTCTAAAACATCACACTGGTTCTTGGCCAACGTACCTAAAATTAGTTTTATAACACCTTTAACTACTCAGGAAGAATAACAGCAAGAGAGTGCAAGAGTTCCTGCAACTATTTCATTAGTAATTCCTAAAAAAAAAAAAAAAAAATAAAAAAATAGCAGAACTTGATCCTTTTTTCTCCTCGATTAAATTATAACTTTTAAAAAATCCTTTCCTCCTTATATACTCATGTAAAAACATCATTATATATGCTTACATTTTTAATTGAGTGTATGAAGAAGACGCTATGCAGCAATAATAATAAACATGACTTTATGATACCTAGCTACTTGTGATTTGAGTGCTGCTAAAAGGGAAGTACTTTTGAAATGCTATGAAAGGACTCTAAGTCTTAAAAAATCCCCATTTTTCTACTAACTGTGTCATTTGGGCCAGGTATTCAGCAAAGGAAGAATAATACCTTAGTTTTCCATGAAAATAAACCATGATGAGACAATTTGAGAACCTTTTAGTTACAGCAGGGAATAGTTACTTCTCATGAACCCCAAAGGCTTAGCACTTTTTTAATGACAATCTGGCCTTTCGTAGTTCCCCCCCTTTTTAATTGACCTTTGCATACTCATGTTCTATGCACATTAGAGTTTGTTGTAGTAGTTATCAGCCTCTACCCCAAAATAAAGATTTAATGAGTGCAATCAGTCTCCCACCACTGCTGTGGGGAGTTCCCTCAGTGCAGTTCCTTTGGTAATACCATCACTGCCGTGGGAAGTAGCTATTTGGGGAACGTCATCACCAACCTCTAATAGGAACTTCCACAAGAAGCTGTGGGTAAAATCATGAAGTAAATGATAATTCCGGTAGTTTTTGCTTGCAGAGTATTACAGGAACCACAGGACTTTACTTCTCTTAGGCAAGGAATGAAATTCCCCATCCACTAGATTTCTTTGGAGTGATTTTGTTTGTTTGTTAAACAAAAGGAGGATTACAGTTATGTATATTTTCCATCCCATAGCTATAGTCCTCCATCTGTGTACCTAACAAGAGGAAATGATTTTCTATAGGTAGTGAGAAAGCAAAAGTCTTGTTCTCCCTCCCCTGCTCCCGTGAAGACTGAGGGTCCATAGAGCTACTTACTGTAAATGGTTTGGTGAGGAACGCCATCAACGTAGCCATCAGCGTTGATTTGGAGATGGAAGCTGTTCCTCTCCGTTTCCGTGTAGAGGTGCATCAGGCGATCTCCGTTCCCCCAGCCGGGATTCATCAGCGGAGAGGAGTTGGGAAAGGCGAGGGTAGCCTTCAGGCTACAGAGTACCAGCAGCATGTAGCCCAGGCAGCTGTAGGGCATGGCTCGCCGTTGGTCGGTATCTGCAACTTGATACGCCGCTGTGCTCCTCGCTTGCCCTCGGTTGCCTGTGTCTGGAGGGTGAATCCTCAGATAGGTTCCCTTCTTTTCTGCAGAGGCTTATAAAGGGCAGCAAAGTGACATCACACAGGAAAAACTTCTCCACATCCTTGATTTTTCTCAAAGCAACATTTTAAGTGTCCCGAAACCTCAAGGGAAGGATCTCTGGCTAAGGTGTGGGGGGGAAAAAATGTAAGGTTTCTAAAGACAGCTCACGAAAGCTAATCATATGTTCAAATGTTATCTACAACCCTGTGACATCTGAAAGCTTCCCACGCCCCTGCTGTTAGATCCAGGAAGAGCAATCCACGGCACTTTACGTTTGCTGAAGGGAATGACCCTTCAGACCTGAATTATCTTTTTTTTTTTTCCCCAGATATGTTTATTCAGATTCCCACCTTCCCTCGCAGTTTCCAAACTACATTCTGGTTTAGTGGAAACATCAAATACTGCCAATTTTTTTTGGCAAATGCATCAAAAGTTGATATTAGGTTGTCCTGGGCCTGATTCCCCCTTCGTTATGGTATAAGTTTAGCAGTGAGCCTGTTGGGCTGATAATTGTGTCACTCCATTTAAGCAAAGGAAATTTGATATGAGCACAACCCGCTTCAGATAAGCTGTCCCTTTTACTTCTCCTGTTTCATTTTGAGTCACCTAAGTAATTTAAAGTTGGCCAAACAGCTGAAAATTATCTGTAAAACACTTAAAAACTGCATGTTTGTTCTTGCATTGCACATCTGGCTGGCAGTCTTTTACGGAGTCATACGGGTTAGCATGGCCAGCGGATCTAGGATCTGAATCAAACCTGAAATCGCTCATATTGGCACATTTTTACTGCTTCAGGTACAGCAAGCAAGCTTGGAAGAACTACAAAGGGACACGACCAAACTGAAAAGGAATAAAGGGACAGCGATGTTAAAAAATGTTCCAAGAAATGGTACCTGCTTTTCAGTCGTCCTGCCAATGTTCTGCATCTCTACAAACAACGTTTCTGATTTAAAAAAATATGGTTTCATTTACTGTGTGAAAATGCTGTACTAATGGGAGGGGCACTGTGCATATGGGTAAAACAATGATGATAGGAATAGCAGGTTATAAAACTAGACTGTGTTAAGGTTTCTTTCAAAAATTAATACAAAACTGAAAAGAGCACCAAACAGTAAATTAATAATTTTTTTTTAAAGAAACCTAAGGCTTTTAATTGTAGCAATCTTAGGTTCAGTTACAGTCTCTTGTTGGACACAGTATGCAAAATTCTTAGTTTCATTAACAAGCTGTGGAGCAGTGCCAATGGCACCAAACATATTATGGATTGATACAACTGTAACCCACTGCAAGGCTGATCTGTTTTGGTTTGTTTTTTTTTTAATTGTTTAAAATTAACAAAACTCTGCCAAATTCTTTTGTCACACCTGTGTAAATCCAGAGACTTGCGTCACTGTATATACACCTGTGTAAATGACAGCATTTTTTTAGCCAAAGTGTATAAGGGTCATATCTTAAACTGAGTAGACTGACAAAGCTGTCTTCACTGAGAAGCAATCTAGGCTACAGATGTTTTACTGGTTATAACGTCTGAAATGCTTTAATTCAAAAGATAGCTTGGAAGGAAAGGAGGGTTATTATTTCTTCTCTTTTTTAAAGCAATGTATCTATTTATTGTTGAAATTATCCCCCAATATTTTTCACTCTGGTATTGAAACAAATGTCGGGGGGCGTTCCTGTTGGTTATCTGCTTTGTTTTTCTCTTGCTCCCTTTTGCCAGACTACCGTGGATTCCTCTTGGAATTTTTTGTGATTCTTTTGTGAATGCAGTTTCTTTGGTTTGATATTTCATATTCATCATGAAACTCCTCTATGCTTGCCATTATGCACTGACTTGATCTCTCTCCGGTGTCTTAACTCCAGAGAAACAGTTCTCAGATGTTTGAAGAATTTATTCAAACCCCATTTTAGCACATGCCAGTTGTGAGCAGCTGTTTCATTTTTTTATATGTCGAAGAAGCAAAGACTACTTTCACATGCTTAAATTGTTCGGCATTTTCAAAAGTTTCCCATAGGGTCAGCAAAACTCCAGACTTTGCCGAGTTCTGTTTAAGCTGCTGGGCTAAAGCAATTTTAAGTCTCTGCTTGTGAGGATGATAATGCAAATTTTGCCTTTTCATGGACTTTTTTTTTTGTTTTAAACCTACAAATGCCCGCTGCATGTGGTTGGTTTTTTTTTTAACAGTTCATTTCTTTGGTATTTCAAGCTAATCCATTCATTTCTTCTGTTGGTAAGCCACTTGCCTTCTCCTTCAGTGGTTGATGAAGTAACCAGGTGTATGAAAGCCTGTTTACTTCTTCAGCTGTGTCTGTTAGTCTAATAGAAGTGATGAGAACCTTTCTTCTCGTGTACCATTATGCTGTTGCATCAGTAATAACAATATTTCTGCAACTTTTACCACATATGTCGATATCGTTTTTTTTTAGATCTCTATATTGTTCCGAGATATTTGATGACTCGAGACAGCTTTTCCCAGTTCTCAGGAAAGAATTAGCTGCAGCGCCTTACAGATTTTGCTTGTCTTAGAAGAAAGAAAAAAATGGAACTGAATTTGACGACCAAAAGCATCTCAGCAAGCTCGGCGCTGCTCTTCTTTAACTGCTGCCTTAGTCCAAATGGATAATTCAGGTAGTGCTAAGTTTCGTTCAAACAGGAAAATAGGTTAGTCCCTCCTGTGAGGAGCCTATGCGTTTCGGCAGGGAGGAAGGAAAGTGGGTGCTGTGAAAAGAGCAGCGTGAGCACCCGCGGAGCCTGAGGCACCCTTGGTGGGAAAGGGCAGGTCTGACCCGTGCCTCAGGACTGCACACGGACGTCGCTACGGTCAGGACGGCCGCATGGCCGCTTTTCCCCCTTCCCGTTGCGGGGGTGCTACACAGCCCAGTGCCGGGTGCCGCGGTGGCGCAGGGCGCTCCTTGGAAGCACCCCGCGAAGGCGGCTGGGAGCCGGCCCGGAGGTACCACCCGTGGTGGACGTCGGGAACCGCTGAGGTAAAGTGAGGAAATTCCCGCTTCAGAGCAAGCTTGAAGGGCAAAGGTGGGTAAGGCGGGCCTCAGCTGGCAGCCTGAAATTTATTTGAGAGAATCGTTGACGCTCTGCCCCTTAGGGGGTCCCGGTCCCCTCCCTCTCTCTGCCATGCCTTCCTCCCAGGCCTGCTCCTGCTGCTTCCTGGCTCCGTGCTTCACAGGTCTGGCTAAACTGGTTAGTCTGGGCGCTCAGCCGGGGCAGGGGCCTCAACTGTGACGCGGGTGCTAGCCCAGGACACACCGCGAACGGGACACCAAACAGGGAACACCTGTAAATGCAAGTCGTAACTTTCGATGCCGAACGAAGCAAATGTTCAGCGGAAAGTTTTGTAATTTATTTAAATATGATCATTTAACGGCAAATCATACCCGAAACTGTACACAGAAGGAACTGAGTTAGGGTCATAGGAGCCGCCTAGGGATCTGAATTTCCCCCATTTTAACTGCTTTGAGTTTCAGCCTTAGGTCATTTTTTGATCAAAACTTAGTGCTTC
This sequence comes from Sagittarius serpentarius, assembly GCA_034782735.1. Classification (NCBI taxonomy): domain Eukaryota; kingdom Metazoa; phylum Chordata; class Aves; order Accipitriformes; family Sagittariidae; genus Sagittarius; species Sagittarius serpentarius. The sequence continues at coordinate 7,108,364 of JAVKLA010000024.1, forward strand.
AAATCTGTAAACCCCTGATCTCAGCAACTGTATGTCATCCCTTGTCCCACTGCTAGCAAAGTAACTCCTTTCTTTTGCTATTTACTGCTTCAGTCAACTGCAGAGGACTTACAAGGGAAAGGAAACTGTTTTTTACAATAAATTTAAGTCACTACAAGTGATTTGCTCTCAGTTACCTTTTGCAGACCCCTTGAGAGTGCTTTATGCACCATCAAAAATTTGCAGGTTGAAAAAAGGAGTTTCCTACTCAGTATAATGGGGTTGCCTTCCACGATTCTCCTACGAGTAAAAATGCACGTTCCCTCACAGTGCTGGACTACCTTTCATCGTGCAGGAGCACCTGTAGCTCTGTTGCTTAATAAAGCATATTGACTTATATTTAAACAGGTGCGTGTCTTGTCCTTTTGCAGAACCCTGTGCTATCTGGGTATCTGGGATGGCCTCAGGAAGCCTCTTGATCTGTTTCAAAGGTCACAAGGGAGTTTGGGCTGACAGATTTGAAACTACCTCTGCTTTTAACAATTTTTTTTTGCATTGTGTCTCTTCAAAGAGGTCAGAGAAATCAGGGTCCCTTCCCTCTGCCTCCCCTTCCTTAAAATCACTGTAATAACTGGCTCTGGGACCATCACATCGTCAGCATTGGAAATACAAGGGTGGAGTGCCTCTCCAGAAGTTATTCTGGGAATAATGACGCACTAAGTCAACGGTATGTGCAGTGGATGCTCTGTGTGTATGTGTGTGCATGAGCCTTTGCCACAGACTTTACCCGGTGTTGTTAAACACATCCTGAGTGACCTTATTTGGATGTCCCATTCTTGTCACACTGCCCACGACTAAAGAAAACATCCTGGCTAGGTTCACCTACGTGAAACAAATGAGGTAAGCACAGCCCACTGGGTCTGGGACCGCAGCATGTACTAGCGGTTTCTGCAGTGTGCGTGCCAAATATATTGTTTTGGGTCTTCTATTTTTTCCCCCTCACCCTTTCTTTCTGTGGTAGGCATTTCTGAAATCCATTTCCAGTTTCAGAAGCGTTAAGTCACCTGCACAGGCAGCTCAGACAGTGATATTGCTAGAGCAGCTTCCTCGATGCCTTTCTCTACAGGATGCGGGATGTATGGTCTTCCTGAGGAGTGCCTGCCTTTTCTGCTTGGCACTTTTCTTTCCAGTCAGGCAGAAGACTGGCGTCAGCTTTCAGCTCTGGTTCACAAGTCTAAAAGGGCGGGGGGAGGTGGGGCAGCTTTTTACCTGTGGCTTTAGAGATGGTGAGCTTTCAAAATTTAATGCAACAAAGGCAGGCAGAAAGAGAAAGCCCCAAGATTTCACTGTATTCTGAGGAGGAGGTAGAAAAGAAAACAGACTTCCCTGCCTGTAAATGTCCCAGATGGGCATCTGCGATGTTGTTTGTGCTGTTTTGCTCTAACAAACTGAAATGAAGGGCCTCATTCCTCCTCCAGCTGAAATCCTTGGCAGAGTTCCCAGTCAAAGCAGAACCAGTCCCTAAAAGGTTGTGTTTTCTGAACAGAGAGTGTTTCTGTCATTTTAAAGGGTCTGAATTTTCTTAGGTATTCTGGAATAGAGAATGGTTACAACCTGTGGCGAAAGCTGCTGATACCCTCCATTTCCAAAGAGAGGCTTTGAGTTTATTGAACTGGAGTCTCCCAGGTTGTGGCACCTGTTCCTCCGGGGATGGGGAGCTCCTTGCACGTGTGAGGACCTGCTTCTCAGGTCAGCACCCGGACACAACCAACTCCGCAGATCATCTAGCGTGCTTGGTGGTAGGTAGATGAGAGGACGTTCTTGCCCTGGGGTGAGACAAGTGAGAAAAGCTGGTGGGGATCTGAGGGTGGATCCCAGCACAGGAGTAAGTGGGGGGCAAGCGGTCAAGGTGGGAGGTATAGGCATGAGGGGGTACACCAAGAAAGTGAAGGAAAAGGGCACGAAGACCGACCTCTTCTCACGTTTGTCTGTGGTAGCTGCCGCACTTTGTATGTGAGCAAATGGAGGTAATCTGCTTGAGTGATGCAGGTGGTTGGACCAAACGCCCTTTCTCAGTGTCTTGTGGTATCAAGTCCTTCTGATAATCCACAGCTTAAAATATGTACATATATTTAAAAACGCATAATTTCATCTCTTGGTGCGCAACTTGTAATTTCATCTAAGGTACCATAAGAGTGAAAGAGTTTCAAGTTAATTCTGCTCCTACACACATACTTGTATCAGCTCTCAGGTGCTTTTTCTCCTCAAAACTAGACAGCCCAACTCAGTCTGAGCTCTCATATGGAGGTCTCTGCGTTCTTTCCCCAAGAGTCCTTTGATTGTTGCTCTTGCTGCTCAGATCCCAGCCTGAACACCTTGATTTGCTTCAGCCCACCCTCTATAAAATAAAATCCACATGCGCAACAGTAAGAACCCGCAGCACTTGTCCATCCCTTGTTTCACTGCACGACCATTCTTTCTTCCCTGGATACACCTCCATTGTTTCCTATATTCCCTAATACGGTATAGCTGAATGCTCTTTAACCTGTCGGAGCTAAGGCGAGAAGGACGCTAAACGCATGCCAGGCGGCTTTGGCCGGGTGGGTCTGCCGCGGGCTGGGGCGCAGCTCCTGGGGAGGCAGAGCCAGCAAAGGGCACCCGCGGCTGGCAGAGCCCGGGCAGGCGTCCCCAGGGGCGAACAGCAGCTGAACCAGCAGCTGAAGCATCTCAGTAGGCAATAACATTGGGTAGGCGAAGAATCAGTAAGATAACTATAGTATCTTCCCTTTCAGAGCAGGGGAAAGGAACAAAAAGATAAAAAGCAGCCTCTGAAAGACTCCTCTTGGTCACACGCTAGTTTAAAGGCTGGCGCTCAGCCGTTTGTGAAGAATTTTGCCCACAGCAGCTCTGTTGTCTTTCACTTCTGTTCCGTTCTTAGTACTGGAAACGCAGTCAGTGTAAACAGAAACGTGCCTTTGGGGAAGCCTTCTTTTCCTGTGCTGCTTTTCAGAATTGAAAGAGAAACATTTGGGTGCTCAGGGTTGAAGGGAGCTTAAATTTCTTGATGCTCTTATCATGTTTACTGTTTGATTATGGCCGCTATATTAAATCCAAACCCTCATAGCCAAATGCTACTGAAATGGTGTTGCTATTGAACTGGTTAAGGAAATTTTTTTTCTCCTGCACATCAACACACAGAAAGTAGGGAACTCAGCTTTATAGATACTTCTTTAGATGTGTGAACTCCTTGTCTTTTGTAAAAAACTGTAGGGGTTGGTGGCACTTGGGTTGGAGTCTGATATTGTTAAATGTAGTCTGCTAGCATGGCAAACTACTTGCAGTCTTGAAGGGCACTTGGTTTCTCAACTGCAGTATTAGTTTACTCTTGAGAAATGCATGCCCTTACATAGGGGGCTGGGAGGGATGGAGATGGCAGCCTTATAAGCAGAAGCAAAAGTTTTAAAAGACACTTTTTTTTTTAATGATAAGTTTATTATTTTATGTTTCCAAATCTGGTTTTGGGAGGAAAAATTCAGTACGCTACCCGCCATCCTTAACTTTTCACCTTTACAGCAATGATATTTGATCTAGACATAAGTGAAGATAGTGTCTAGGCAGTCTAATCTCACCAGTGTACCTCCCCAGCTTCGCACTTGAGTTAGGCAAGTTCTGATTTTTTTCTCTGAAGAAGAGATGACATTTTAAAAATGGACCTCTCTAGCATCAGTTTGGTTTCAGACGTAAAGAAACAAAGAACAGCCTTGCAGGGTTTAAAAGAAAGACTGATAATACAAAAGATTCTGTCAAACAGATTTGAAATGTAACTATAAAGTATTTCTGAGTAGTCTTTGCAAACCAGAGTGACATTAGGTTAATGAACAGCACTGAAAAAAAGAAGGAATTAATATTAATAAAGCAGGAGCAGAACATGCAACATACTTTTTACCTTAGTCAGAAAAAAACAAAGGAAAAAAGTGAATGAATTGGTTCCCAGCCTTCTCCATGGATAGCGCTTTGTTTCAAAAAGCCTGCTCTAACAGCCCTCTGTAATGTGCACTTTCTGTACAAAAAAAGAAATTAATTAAGACTGAGAGTAAGTATCAGTAATTTAGGGTAAAATACGCTATAGTCACAGGTTGCAACAAAGGAAATTTTGGTTGGAGAGGAGTTAAAAATTCTTCCCCTGAGAGTGATCAAGCAGATGCCCAGAGAGGCTGCAGCCCACAACCTTGGAGAAATGCAAAACTTGAGTGGGCAAGGTCCTGAGTGTGCTGATCTATCTTGGGAGCTGGTTATCTCAGCTTGGACTAGAAACCTCCAGGGGCCCCTTCCCACCTAAATCTTTCTCTGATTCTATGATAATGGGCATGGCAATGTGTGCCACTGCATTCATTGACAGCCTCCAATAAACTAATAGGATCATCTCCCCTTGTTAGATAGAAGATGAGAATAAATAATAAACTTTCTTCTAACCTAGTTTTAAACTTTTAAACCTAGTCGCTTGGGTTCACATGTTTCACTCGGTTCTGTCTCCTGGAAGAAGAGGTAAAAACCCTTAGGTTAAAGAAACGAAAAATGGAAAATGCAAAGAGGGACGGGGAATGCAGCGAAATTGTCAAAAGACAAAATATGCAGACAACCTCATCATCAGCCAAGGGCCCTTCTTGCTGTGGGACAATAATAACATAGCATGTGACTGATACGGTTAGAATTACTTCAGTACAATTGCATGTGTTGCTCTTTATCTCTGAGACTTCTCTTGTAGTGGGAGCTCTTTGAAACTAAAACTTGATTTGAGAAACATTTGCTTTATAAGTTCTAAGAGTAATTTTTTAACCTGAAAACCTAAACAGTAAATGAAGAAGCCCATGACTGAACCAAGCATCATTCTTGTACCCAGTGCTTCCAATGCAAGGGAAGTAGAAAGACTTCCTACTGCAAGACTAATATATGATTCTGGACTCCTTTAAAGCAACATGGAGATCAAACTTTGTAAAGGGCAGGGCAAGATAAGTAACAGTGACTTCGTTTTTTCACCTAAAACTGTGTTAGCTCAGCTTTGCTCAGAAGCTGGGGTCTGTTTGTTGAGGTATTTCTGTGGTGAGGGCACCAGGAGCACGTAGACAAGGATTTATTAGATTGTATGGAAATCTGGCAAAGACATGTCGTGAACTCCGCCCCTCATTCAGGTTTTCCATCACAGAATGGCTCTTCAGGTAGATTTGCAGCTACAGTATTTCTTTGCATATTGCAGACACAATAGTTCTTCACGTTGCTTTCTCAGCCCGACGTGCTGCTGGCAAGGAGGAACTTGAGGGACATGTTGAGACCTGGATGCACAGGTTCATCGGCTGCTGGGACACTGATCCTGCACCTGGGCCCTACTGATCTTTGGCCATTTTCACAGCTGGCACAAGCTGGTGTCATGCCAGGGCTGGTTGGGAAATGCATTCTCTTTCAAAGAAGACAAGCAGGCTGTTTTTGTTGTCTTTATTGAAGTTTTGGACTCTCGTCAAACTGCTCAGTTTTCTAAAAACAAAGATTTGCTGGCTGAAATTTTTAAAAAACCTTAGAAATGCAACATAACACTTTTTTTAATTAAAAAAAAAAATTCTTTATTATCCTTTCCATAGCCCTAATGGACCTTCTTACATGCCAGAAGTTGGCTAGCCCCCCTGCCTAGCATGAACATGTCTATGTCTCTCTGACACTAGCGTCACTTCCAGACCCCTTGCTCCACGGTTCATTCATCCCTCAGACTCCATTTCTGGGGAAAGAATGGAGATGAATTCAAGTTAACACCTGCTTGACAGCTGATGACCAGCTCCACATAAACTGAGGCTGTGCAGAACACAAACATGCATAAGAAATTTCATACAGAAGAAATTTCACAGTCACCCAAGTGGCTTGTAGACCTGCATGTTGATTGTTATAGGGGTGTAAAAAATAAATCCTACGATGTGATATTATCCTCTCTTCTTTTGAAATCTGCAAATATCTCTTTAAAATCTGCAACAAAATGTCTACAGATTTGCTCAAGCTTACAGAATGTGGCACCCATACATGCCCCGTACATGTCCCCTTCCCTTTCCCACATTTTCTATTGTTCCCTTTGCAAGATGTTGTTTTCTGGTGAGCTGGCATAGAAGGGCTGCAGCTTATCTGTCTAGATTCTGAAATCTGGCCTGTGCTACAGTTTGCCTGTCACTGGCATACCCAGTTCTGCTGACCTGGCTGCTCAGGTAGTGTGTCTTGTCTGAAAAAGTGTATTCTTTCTCCTGGTGTGCTTGCTTCTAGGTCCTTAGGAATACTGAGGATCCAGATATACAGCGTCAACAAAAAAATCAGTTCATGCATCCATCTCCTACTGTAGAACGCAGCAAGGTGGCTAAAAGTAGGCTGACTGCTTTATTTTGGGAAAACTCTTTGTTTTATGCGGTTTCCTATGTCCCACCGTTGCTGTCAGCCTAGCACTGGGATTCAGTGCTTTTGCGTAGGGTTAGCTACTTGGTTATATCAAAGTGCAGAAGTACTTAACATATTTTCACGAAGGGACCATGGGTCATACCAGGCAAGATCATGAAGTTGGAGTCAAATAAGTTGCTTGTGCTACTTGCTGTTCCCATCAGCCTAGTCCGAGACCTGAAGGCCTGGCCATGCCAAGAGTCAAGGCAGGGTAAGGATTTGTCGTGTGTCCACTACTTTGCAGTAACTGCTTGTGTTTTGACCCTGTGGTTAATGTAAGCTGGCTTGTCCCTCACTGGATAATAAGTTAGTTAAAGTGCTGTTGGAAAAAGTGATGATCTCACTGAATGCCACCTATGCTAGTTATCATAACTACCTTCCGTACGTTTTTGCAGTAGATCTATTGCCTCTTCATTAAACTGGAAGACTCATGTTGGCCCAGTGAGCCCTGGGCCCGGGTCATGACAGAGTAACCCCGGGAAAAAAAAACGAGGCTCCAATCACTTAGAATGACTCAGGATGGATCAGTTCTCATAACAAATATTTAAGAAAAAAATAGATGCTCTTCTCCAGAGAGCCCTGAAACAAATCTAATTGCAAACAACTCCGTTGGTTTATACATTATCGCTAGTGATTGCTCATTTGACGTAAGTGGGTATGGTCGCATTGTCCTTGGAGGAGCTATTCTAGTGCTGCGAGCTCTGGTCCATGAAATCACAAGGACACAATGAAATTGTGAACTGAAAACAGTTAATTTAGGGGACAGAAATTTAGTCCTGATCAAGGCATCTTGGTCCACACCCTGTAACAAAAAATAACCAACAATAATATGCAGGCATGCAATCCAGGATTGAATAATATGTTCACATCTCATGATCCAAGGACACAGCTTGTTCAGCTCATTTGGGCTTATTGGCCCCTTGGATTTTGGCCAAACACTTTTCAGCAGACTACAGCTTCCAAAATAAACATGCTTTTGGGTTGAGCTGGATGCGGAGCTTGGCTGGAGAGAAAAAAGAAATCTCCGCTTGTGGCTGCGTACTTGGTTGTTTGTTTTTAGGATTTTTTGTCCAGTGACAGCTATTTCATCAACCAGGACTGGTCACTGCAGTTAACTGTAATTCCAGTTTGCATTATATATATTAAAGCTAGAGATTCCCACACTGTTTGTCTTAGCCTCAGTCTCCCTCCCAGTTACCCGACAGCTGGAAGAGATTCTTACTTCCTCCTTCACTCTTGTGTTCTGACAAGGAAACCAAATGTCCTGTTGGCTTCTGCTGAGTCATTTGTGATTTCCAAACATGAGGAGCAAGAGCTTGCAGTTGGGTCATTTTTCCAAGGAACAAAGTCATCTCTAGCTAAATGCCCACGACTTTATTCTGTCCTCCATTACTTAAACTGGTGCAGAGCAGGGTGGCTTCAGTAAATGCCAAAAGTAAAACCAAAAAAACAGAATGCAAAAGAGATTTGGGGCTGTTTATTTCTTTTTACGAGCGTATCTTAAGTTACATGGCCAATACTGACCAGCACTCTGAAGTCACTGAGACACCTTTAGATCATGGCCTGCAAATGTCTGTCAAAGATGCTGAATATCCTCTGCTTTCCTTAGCAACAGTGGGAACGGAATTGAGCATTGCTGAGCTCCATAGGGACCGGATTGTTTCACAACATTTTAATTTGTTTGCAAATCACTTAATGAAATCCAGACAACAGCCTCAACCCATTGTCATGCGCTTACACAAAACTGTCTTAAATGAATGTCTGGCAGTTCACTTGAGAGGCTGGAGGGGGAATCCCCGGGTTATAGACTCTCTGCCTTTGCCACTCCTTGCCCTCCGAGGCTCCTTAGTGTAAGAAGGACTAGCAATGCAACCATTAAAAAAACAATGGCATATTGGGTTGCATTAGCAAAAGCATAGCCAACAGATCGAAGGAAGTGTTTATTTCCCTTTTGTGAGGCCACATCTGACACCGTGTCTAGTTTTGAGCTCCACGTTGCAAGAGAGAGATGTTATCAAGCTGGAGCAAGTCCAGAGAAGGGTCACTAAGATGTGTGCAGACTGGAGCACATGATATACAAGGAGAGGCTGTTGGAGCAGGGTTTGTTCAGCCTGCAGAGGATGAGGGGATAAATTTTGCTGCAGTTTCTCTACGTAAAGGGCAAAATACAGAAGATGGAAGTGATTAGTATTAGGGCGCAGAAAATACATTGCCAAGGTATTTGTCCACCCTCCGTTTATTAGAATTGTCCCAGTCCAGCACTTATGGTTAAAAGTTTCCTACATCATCAGTTTTGCAGTGTCCCCTGCACACAGGAGGCAGTGCAGAGAACTTCAGTGCGTTGTCCGTGGTCACACAGGAATTCTGTGGGAGAACCGAGCCTGGGACTCCCAAATACTAATCCAGCACCCTGCAAACTGTTCTCTGCTGCCCCTCCAGTTACAGAACCCCAGTGTGAACCTTTCCCCAGAGCTGTCTTTCTCCTCCGGTTCCAGAATCAGAAAAACTGAGCAGAATTGTCTCAGTCTCCCTAACGTCGCCAATTTCCAGACGAAGGTGTTGTTCGTTTCCAGGGTTATGACGATGTATCTCAATGCAGGGGGTGCCAGGTGAGGCCCATCAGGGCCATTAAGGCCAATTAGTGCCCTCGGGGCTCTGCCAGCAGCCTCTCTGCCCAGCCAGGCACAGCCTCACACTGGTCTGGGATCAGGAGGGACTTGATGTTGAGGGAATACATTGCTGTGGGTCACGAGTGGGATTTTATGGGGTGCAGAGCCAGAATAGAAAGAGCAAAGTGCAAAGGGACGCGAGAGAAGCGACCGTGGGGGCCGGTGGCGGGGTTTGGGCTGCCCCTGATCCGCCCCAGGGGCAGGCCAGTCCCTTGGGAGGGCTTGTAGGGCCGAGGCCCCGCGTGGTGAGAGAGCAGCTCCATGGTGCTTGGGAAGGCCTGAGCTCACCCTCGGGGAGCAGCGCGGGGGGCCGGGGGTTCCTGGTGCCGGCAGCTCTCCTGCTGTGGCCGGGCAGGGGCTGGGGCCTGGCCGTCCCTCCCTGGGGAGGGCAGGCCCACAGCTCAGCGAGGAGGGTCACGGCGCCTGATGTCCTCACGTGGCTCTGTCCCGATCCAGGCTGGCTTAAACAAGATGGAGGCACCCTTGGTTGGGTTGTTGGCCTGGCCTTCTGCAAGGCTGAGCTTAGCTGGCTTACAAGAGTCGGGCAATCCCTTCTGCTTGCGCGGCATTATCCTGAACTGTGAGAAACTGGGCCCAAGCTCTCACCTTCGCTGTGGTTTCTCATCATGGTTCCTAAAAGACAGGCTTTCCAGAGCTGGGCCAACTAGGTCTTCAGGTCCCCGTGAGATTTCAGCATTGCGTCCCAGACCCTTCTCCCACTCCTAGGATCAGTGTTGGGATCCTGCGCAGAAAATTATAGGGACTGGACTGGAGGCTTAAATACGGTGGGCAAGCCTGAACCTGCTTCTTACCCTTCCTTATAGCAGCATAAATGTCAGGTGACATTTACGTACATCATGCACAGGCTGGCCCTTTGGTGTCAGACTGTGTCAACCTCTTACTTCCCACTAGATTCACTTTTGAAAGAAAGAAAAATGTATTAACACTAGGATGTCTCACATATCTATCGTTTAAACTAGGGAGAATTTTTTTCTTTTCCTACAACACAGAAAATAAGGGCCTATTAAATAAAATTTGATGTTTTCTGCCATAAACTTTCGTGATCTAAAAAAGAAAAGGGTGAAAACTTCTGAAAAGCAAAATCTTTTCAGTCATCACTTTTCTGATGTACCTGTTTGCATGTTCTAAGGAAAGTAAGCAATTTACCTGAAAGTTGGTTTTTCTACTGAATTGAAAACCTATTTTTTTTTCCTTTCAGGAAAGCTCTGGCTACATTTTTTCATGAAACTGTGGTACAGTACCTGCTGCTCTTCTAGAAAAACTGTGATGGCTCAGTAGTTGATGGAGAAGCGGCTATTGCATTCGTATGATGCTCTAGATTTTGCTGGTGAGGTAAATCTCTGTTCAGTAAATTTCTTAACAATATGCTTGTTTCTAAGTGTGAGTGACCCCTCCTGGTGTTTGGTTTTGTTGTTTGGTTTTTTTTTTCTTTTTCTATATTTCTTTTTTGCCCCAAAATTGCCATTTCTGCAGGTGGCACACTGCCCCCTGGCAGTCAGAGCACCAGCATCTTCCCCGGGGCTCCTGGTCCTTCAAAAAGCATCTCTGGTAGTGGAGCAACTGGAAATCATATCATTTGTGATCACTTACGGTCCACAGCACTATTTGTAATAATGGCATCAGCAAGGTAATGGGGAAAAAAAGGAATTTCTTAACATGCTTTAGAATTGCTGTCTTCAGTATAATTTGGAAAAAGCTGCTGCTTGCTGCTTTCTCACTCAAGGTGCTGTGCTGCTAAACAGTATTTGCTGCCACAGGTGTCATGAGGAATAGCAGGGGGATTCAATGAGCCTTGCCATTTTATGTCAAAGAACCACAGAATCATAGAATGGTTTGGGTTGGAAGGGACCTTTAAAGGTCACCTAGTCCAACCCTGGCTGCAATGAGCAGGGACATCTTCAGCTGGAGCCAGTTGCTCAGAGCCCCGTCCAACCTGACCCTGAATATTTTCAGGGATGGGGCATTGACCACCTCTCTGGGCAATCTGTGCCAGTGTTTCACCACTTTCATCATAAAAAATTTCTTCCTTATAACTAGTCTTTAGTTTAAAACCATTACCCCTTGTCCTATCGCAACAGGCCCTACTAAAAAGTCTGTCTCCATCTTTCTTATAAGGCCCCTTTAAGGAGTAAAAGGCCACTATAAGGTCTCCCGGGACCCTCCTCTTCTCCAGGCTAAACCACCCCAACTCTCTCAGCCTTTCCTCATAGGAGAGGTGTCCCAGCCCTCTGACCATTTTTGTGGCCCTCCTCTGGACCTGCTCCAACAGGTCCTTGTCTATGTCCTTTAAGGCGTTCTGTGTGGCACTGCCTTTGATGCCTAGGCTGAGGTTTTATGTTTGCAAAAACCTTGGCAGATCTTCAGGTTGGAAAATTTGGAGTAAAAGCAAAGTAGTTTTCATGATGCTTTTACCTGCCTAGCGTTAGGAAAAGCTGCTCACCTAGAAGATACCTGAATCATAAATACTGTGTTCTGTGGCTTCCCAGTTAAAAATGTGACTTTCCTGTGTAGGGGTGCAAGAGATGCTAATGCAGTGAGGGACCTGAAGCCTATATCCCAGTCCAGGCATGAGGTGGTAGCCTCCTCTCCCCATTGTGCCCAGGCCCACAGCACAGAACCCATGCTTGGTCACTGACATCTAGCTGCTAAATAACAAAATAGCCGCCAGAGGGCAATAATAATAACGGCCAATAAAAAATTGCAGTAATCAGCCTCAGGAGGTCAGACTCCTTCTACCTGTCTCTAGCACCACAGGCATTAGGTGGCATTCAGATTGCGCCCTTTTCCCTGAAAGTGATCTGGTCTTGCACTGAAGCCATGCAATTCAGGTACCTGTGTCTTCCCCCAAACCTTGTGTACCTACAACTGAGGTAGCCTTGCATTGTCAGAAAGCCTTTTTTTTTTTAATTCTTCTTTTTATCCTTTCCCTTCAGGGGACTGAATCCTTCAGGTGATTTCTGCAGCCGTTTGTGTAGGTAGGGGTGAGTTCCAATAGGAAGGACACTTTCTGCTCAGTGCGCAGGACAGACGTGGCTTATGTCAAGGCCCGATAGGAAGATGCCATCAGCTCTTAGACTGCCTTCCAGCAAAGCACGAGCTGCACTGGTGACCCCTTTGAGACATCTGTATGTGACTGACCCCTTTTGAGTTGCTATCCAGAGTTTCATCCAGAGCTTAATGAATCGTGAGGCTATCACAGGTGCTGTTGGAGGGGGTGAATAGAGGGGATTCTTCCTGATACAGCCTCCCCTAGCTTAGAAGTTGATCCTGCATTGAGCTAGAGATTGGATTCAAGTCCTCCAGCAGTACCTTCCCATCTAAATATCTCTGATTCCATGACCAGGGTGTTCCCAATCAACACCTATTTAGCCCTTAACTTTCTTTGGGTAGAAAGTGTTTCCTGCTCTTTCATATGTATTTAGTTTTGGGGGTTTTTTTTCATCTTACTACCATTGCTGGGCAGTTTTTGCTGGCTTCAGGAAGGTGTAGTGCTGCCCGCTTTCACCTGTGCTCTTCACGCTGTAACCTCCAGCATGTCTATCTGGAGCTATTGACAACGCAGGCTCATCAAGAGAATGAGAACAGCACCTGCTGCCTCATATAGATGGTGGGTCATCAGAGAAGCCAGAGCCTAAGTGGACAGATTATGGGTCTCTGCCAACGGCTTCAGGCCAGGGGACACAAAGGGCAGCATGACTGGGAGGAGGAGGGAGAGAAGGGACATGCTGGGATACTCCTGCTCTGCTCTGGGTGCAGGGAGAGACTTTTCAGAGGAGCAGTTATATTTTCAGTGACAGGTCAGACAAAAAGACTTGGGAGGAAAGAAGAGGCTAGAGGAACAGGATTAGTGCAGGGAGCTAGGAGAGGTGTATTTTTAATCCATGTAACTAATTTTTTTGTTTGAATTGCATTTGCCCTTGTCTGTTAAAACTTCTCCTTCCCTGACAAGCATCCCACAGCTTGTCCAAGGTGAGCAGCAGAGAGCTGCTGAGGCAGGAACCCAAGTCAAAGTGGTGAGGAGAAGGATGAGGGTACTGTATCGCAGGTGTACGTGTAGAACAGGTACATCATTAAGTTTCAAATGACCCAGGAGGAAGCGGAAAATGATGTAAACTGAGCAAATATCAGCCAAAATTTTTCCTGCTCTTCATAGAGCTGTGGGGCTTAGCCACCATCTCTTGTGCCCCAAATTCCCTGAAGATTTTTCATCCCTTGAGCTGAGGGCACAGAGTAGGAAGGGAGCATGGGAACTGTCCGTGCCTCCCAGGGCACCTGGGCGCTTGCCTAGGTGGGTCTGGCCAGCATCACCTTTCAAAGGGCAAACGGCGATACAGGGGGAAAGAAACTAGCCTGTGTCTGAGGGGGTGTCTTGTGAGCTGGCTGCGTGTAGCCTTTCCCTAGCCTCTGTAGATGACTCCTTACCAGATCATTTAAGTTTCTGTTTTGCTGGGGCTAGGTTGGTTTATACCAGCTGCCGGTTTGTCCTGTTGTTTCCAGTCACTGCGTGAGGGCTGTGTATCTTCTCCCGTTCCCACTTCTGCCTCCAGCGACGGTCCTTCAGAGCTGTTAAACAAGGCACTTCTATAGCAGACAGAAGCATTGCTTAACCCACCAGTGAAACATAGTCCTCTCTCAGGTAAAGTGTGGCACATAGGCAGAGCAACAATATGCAAGAATTTACTGACTTGTAAGCAAAGGGAGTTACTACGGGGGGAGCGTAGGCAGCCGAAACACAAAATGCAGAGAATGGCGTTCAGCCAGCGTGGTGGTGCTGACCTTCTTACGCCCCTGAGAAGGGCTGCCAGCAATCAGGGCTTCGGAGACTTGTCCGCTCTGCCATATCAGGCTGGTATGGATTAAACAGCACCCTTGGACCAAAAAGCAGGTGGCACATTCCCAGCTATTGGTTTCTAATAGTCCCTGTCGCCAGACTGGGAGAGGTCTGTAATCATTTAACTAACTGAAGGACTGATTAAATGACAACTTGGGAGTGGAGAGAGGGAGAGCAAAACTTACCAAATCACCAAAATGTAGCGGTGTTTCCAAAACACCCAAATTTGAGGCGTAATGAGGCAAAAAAACCTTCAGAGATGGCTGCAGAAAGCTGCTCTCCCAAGTTAGTCCCAGCTAAGAAGAAAATGCCATTTAAAAAAAGGAAAGCCTTTCTTATTTAATCAAGTAAAGGGTATGCATGGGCAGTTATGCAGCGAAGAGCACTAGCAACAGGAGAGCAGCACTAGAACCTCCCCAGGTAAGAAGCACTGGAATTTAGACAGGTGACTGTGACAGCTCATCTTTAATCACACTGCAGTTTTATTTTCCTTCTCTTCTGTGAAACTCCCAGATTCTCTACAACAAGCACAACTCTCTTATGACTTCCCAGGCAAGAAGTCTGAAGAACACAGAAGTCTACCACAATTTTAAGTGTACCAATACGTCCTCTGGTTCTAGAGGTGAATAAAAACTGTGTGTGTGTGTAGATTTAAAACAGCAGCTCTGAAGCAAGGAAAAAAATAAATGTTAAGAGGGATTTGGAGTCAAAACACTACCAAAAATGTATAAAAGTTTATTTTATGAATACATTAAACTATTGTGCGCAGCACATACATATAAAAATAGAAGCAATTTCACAAACAATTGATTGGACAGTTTTGTGTTTCTTGCAAATTTACAGTCTCAATTGTGAGTCCATATGGAGTCAGAATATGAGGTATATTTTAGTGAAAAAAACATAATGTGAGAACTTTGGCACCATTTTACTGTGCAAAATAAAATCTTGGAATTGAAATAGTTAGTGAGGTATACAAAAATTACTCTGCTTTTCCACTGTGTGTGTGTCTGCATCTCTGCATGTTTGGGGAAAATCAGATTATTTAAGAACATGATTCAGTTCCTGTCAAGACTGTTTTCTAACGGAGGTGGATTAGGTCTTAAATCATTATGGGAATTGCCTATGGAAAAAGAAACCTTTAAAATAGGTATCGTCTCCATAGGAGAATCCCATGTGCAAAATATGGGCAGGACGGGCTGGTGTGGGGCATTCACAACAATGCTTTCAAAGCTTGCAGCCCGACTTCATGGCTGTGTGTTAATGCACACTGAGATGAGAGATGCTTTGAAAGGGACCACTGCAAGAACTGTCAATAATAGGTTCCTGATTTGGCCCTGATTTGGGACGCTCCTTTGCTTTCATGAGTTTCCTTTACGTAGTCACATATCCATGGAACTATTCTTTTGAAGAAAGTGTTGCCTGAGAGTTTGCCAGACTATGCCCATATTCTCTCCATAGCCTCCGTATCATGTACATTCAGCTTACGAACGGTTTGGTTTGGTTTTTTTCCTCTGTGCCAGCTCAACAAATTTATCCTGAGTTGTGTAAATTGAGTGGTGGTCTTCCTAAATCCTCCTCCTCCCCCACAGGTGATAAGGGCCTGAGGAGGAGGAGGTGGAATTTAGCTGATCAAGCATGAGGCAGAACAGGATCAGGCCATTTCCCAGGCAAGTTGCATAACTTCTCGAACACTGCCACAGCGCATTCTGCTACCTTGAGCTGCCCCTAGACTGCTTGCACATCCGCAGCGATGTGTCAACGCGTGCCTCAACTCCTCTCTTGCAAGCAGCCGTGCATTCACTTGAGAAGCACCTCTGTCAAAGTATCTATCATATCTAACTAGTCTAGAACTCCACAACGCTTCAGTACTGCACTATTTGTGCTGGAGGGGTTTCCTGCCACACTTACCACTCCTGACAATGGCATCTTGCATTGTCACTTCTGACAATGACATGATTCACTCTCATATTACTCAGGATTCCTGGCACTGGGAGGCCTGTTTTTGGTTTCAGAATTGACTTCAGTGTTGATCTGGCTGACATTGATATGTAATAAGGAAAAAGCAGTGGTGTAAAGAGTAATTCAGCAGAGTCACTGGTGGGGCTTTCCAAATACCCGCCAAAACGGTATCTGCAAAGGTCTGCAGTCTGCAGCTCTTAAGAACAAGCTCAGCCCAGCAGGCTATGTCCAAACAGACTTCTGGTGACCTGGTCTACGGCTTGTTCTCGCTGTTGACCAGTATGTGCAAAATGGAGTCAGTGAGTCTGATTCTTACCTGTTGTGCCAGCTATCCCATTATTTATCGGTACTGGCAACCATACTCTAGACTGCACTGGTTTAAGAGGGAACAGACTTCATCCTATCCTAAGGACACTGGTTTAAGCTGTAATCAGAAATAAACTTGTGCGTCAGCATTCAAACTGTGGTTTCTTCTACATCCACGTACTCTTCCATCCTTCTTCAAACTTAATTTCAAAGACAATTAGGAATATAACACAAGGATACAGGTTGCCAGCTAATGTATTGCAGCACAGCTGTAGTCTTCCTATCTGTACCTCTAGGGACTCTAAGTTGATGTAACTGTCCGATATCCTCCAAACTTGTCTCTGACCCACTCTCCCCACTCAAAACATCCTGCTTTTTCTCTTAAAATGCACATTTGTCCAAAGCAAACTGCTGCACACATTGTGGACGAACGAAGTGTGCCAACTTGGCTTCTCTCTACATACTGCAAGATCAGAAAATGAAGAGTAACTCCTTTCCTTCACCATATCCAAAGTGTCCCATTCATGTACCGTAAGCAGTTTGCTATTCTTTTTTCTCTTCATTTCCACTGTGATCACCACTTACATTTGAGCAAAATAAATTCAAGTATAAATCACACAAAAGGAGCTGGAAAACTGTATCTTGTTCACAAAACAATTGTCTTGACAATTTTTCAGAAAGCGTGGCTGTAGATACATCCTCGTAGGTGTGCTCTTTGGACCAAATCTTCTGCAGCTATAAACTGATAAGTCTTACTAGGCTGGTTTACTCCAACTGAGGATCTGGCCCTGACTGTTTTTCATGCATGTCAGAAGGCTCAAATTCATCATGAATAGACACCCCCTGCAAATAGAATGGCATGTCAAGGCTGGACATAGCCACATTTTGGCTGGACGTGGGAGATTATCTTGCACTCAGATGTTCACTTCTGCAGAAGCATGGTCCATCTATGCTGAAAATGCTCATGCTCTGACATTGCATTGAATCTAGTTTCAAATTTAGGAGCACGCCATCAATGCAGGAATCCCAAGGCTTCTGGTAACTGACATTTATAGTGACTATTGACTTAGGGCCTCTTAAAATACTCCTTCAAAGGCACAGAGAATGCAGCTTCATTGGTGATCTGGAAAAAGGTTGTCAAAATAGTACGGCAAAGTTATGCGCCATTTGTACGGCTTCTAGGAGAGCTTTGGAGAGTATTTCATACAGCTTGCTGTGTTGTCTTTGAAACCGCTGTTTTGCAAGTGACAGAAATTGGAATTATGGCACAGATTCCTCTGCCCCAAGCCAGGAAGCTGTGCTTACAGAGCCTCCTTCTTCCTCTAGCCTTCATACCTGAGTGAGGTATGATAGAGAAGAGCCAAATATACTTAAAGCAGTAAATAGGAGAAAATTCAGAACAGAGATTTTTTCTAAAATAACCCTTTGCTGGAAGCTTTCATGAATTTCATACATTTTATAAAATGCATCCTGCAGACCAGTTCAAGCTCTTAAAGATTACCAAGGTTCAGCCTCAATGAAATACAGTGCCTTTAAATATTTATGTTCTTTTATGTGTGTACGCATATAAAGGCACCTGGGCATCTAGAGACTGGGATGATTGATTCATTAAAAGTATGTAATTACACAACAGATACACACTTACACATCCCATGTCTATATATAGGCATGTGTTTATATTAAAGATGTACACATCTATATTTGAGGTGAGTCTAAACTAAGCTTGCAAAATGCCATTCAAAATCGTCAGCTCCAAATATATTTTGCATTTGGGACCCATCTGTGATTTATCCTGTGGCCCTTCCTAAGGGAAGTTGATTGTAGGTCTTTGTTTTGCCAACAAGTCTGTGTGAGGAGACCCTGGAGAATCCCCTCAGAGACAGAGGGGCTCTGGCGGTAGACAGTTTGCGGGTGTAGAAACGGTTGTGGAATCGGCACCCTAACGATCAAAATAGGTTGAGGGCTTTACAAGGGAGGACACGGTGTGTAGAAGGGGAGGTGCAGACAGATATTCAGATGGGGTGAACTGCTTGAAGCGCCGGTGAAGCAAAGTCCTCTGATGATTTGGCCCGTGATATGTAAACAGCTCACTATGAAAGGTTATTATCTGAGGTAACTGGTATTATTTAGCAAATAATCTATGCTTGATTAGATGATTACCCACAGCCGTTCTGTGTCTTCCAAATACTTCCTTTGCACTCCAGCTTGCACTTTTCTCTGTTCAGCACCAAAGGAGGCACACAACCATGTAAAATTTGTACAAAGTAGAAGAGAAGCAGCATCATATTACATATGCTATGTGATGAATCTAGTACAAATATTTTTATCCAAATATACACATACATATATAGATTTTTTTTCAATGAACGGTATAAATACTTTACCTGGGAGATTAGTCCCATGTGCAAAATGAAAGACTTATTCCTGGGATTTAATCTTCTGCTTTGTTCATGTTCATATTCTCGGTAAAAAGTGGGTCACTGTCATAGCAGGAGAAACCTTGTTTCCTTTCTTCACTCTCCCGTGTTTGCTGAGTGCTATGTAAGCACCACTGTAAGCATTTGATTCATATGCGTTGTAGTTATTGGGCAGCAAGGTTTCTTTGAATTTGCACTCATCCTGGAAAACAGCCTAAAGAATAGGAAGGGGTGGGGGAAGAACAAAGCAGGTAAAATAGATATTTGGTGAGGACTCAAGTCATTTTTCTTACTAGAGTTTTTACAGAAGACCTTGTTGCAGTGTGCAACAGGTGGTGCCGCAGTGACTGCATCCAACAAAAGATCTCCCTCCTCGGTGCTAATTTGGTGTCAGATGAACTCAGATGCCACCTGTCCAGATAATGGCCTGTGTACTTCCTGTGACAGATCAAGTTAATTCATCGTAAATCATGGATTTCTTCATTTTATTTGCAAGCAATAATTTCTGTCAGTGTCATGCCCTTTCACTCAAATGACGGAGCTTTATTTCACACCTCCCCTCTGCAAGAGGTCCTATAATTTATTAAGGAACGATATGCTGGGTGTCAAAACCTTCCGCTCTCTTCCAAACAGCAATGTCCAGGGAGAACTATTTGCGTGAATAAGGCATTTGAATAAGACCTCAGATTAGCACCAAATCTTTTCTTTTGTTAAATCATTAGTGATACTAAATTTAACTGCTAGTGAGATATGCAGCAGGTTCTAAGCCAGGAAAACAGTTTTGTTTTTCTTCATGTCACATCACGTAAATCCAAGGAGAGGGAGTTATCTGGGAGAGGAGGTGCAAGGACAAGCAGGAGACAAACACAGAGCACAGAGGAAATTAAAAGAGAATAGTTCCCCGACATCAAATGTCTGGCCCATGAGACACCACCAGCGCCATTCTGTTTGGACATCTTTGTAATAACACCATTCAGAGCTTGTAAGAGTTTAACTTAGGGCATTGTACTGGGCAAGGGAAAATGCACATGTCCTAACAGCTTTTAAAAATGTCTTTGAAAGTAAACAAGACTGGATTGAAACTGGGGGGGGGGGGGGGGGGGGGGGGCAGAAAAGGGATGCCTCCATCAGCA
>JAVKLA010000024.1:7128243-7176503 GCA_034782735.1 Sagittarius serpentarius
CCCCCCCCCCCCCCCCCCCCCCCCCCCCCCCCCCCCCCCCCCCCCCCCCCCCCCCCCCCCCCCCCCCCCCCCAATCAAAGGGAGCTCTGAAGCCAGACCCTGCATTTCTTTAGAAAGAACTGATCAAGCAAAACACTTTTCAGGTGCTTGAAATCAGACATGACTGAAAGAATATTCCTAGAGTGGAACCTTAAAAAGTCCCACTGTCATTATCTGTGTGAGAAGGAATCAGTCAGATTAGTAATGGCTATGGGTCCTTCACAACATTTGTTATTTTATTAAGCAGCTGAAAGGCTTTGTTGAAATTACAGCTGTTTCAAAGGAAATGACTTTGTTGTTTCTTGACAATAGAGATGAATGCAACCAGTGCCACATCCATGGCTTTGAGAGGGACTGCTTTTGCCTGTTGCCCAGAGCCAGCCTCTTCCAAACGCGCTTCCTAACAAGCGCTTTGTCTGCTGAATGTTGAGACTGGAGATGCCTTGCTCAGGCCTCGGAGATTAAATTGCATTTAGATGGCATAGCTAGCACTTTTTAGATGAGGGCGATGGTGATGGTGTTTCAGTATGACTTGCATACCATTGTTAATAGCTAGTATTGTTTTTTCACCCGTTGGGACTGATCTCACAAAACTGGTCATTAAAATAACCCCAGGCACATATGTTGACTTTGTGGGATAGAATTCCTATTTGTTCTTCATGGTGTGGTTGGTTTTGGCTAAGGGGTGGTCATGATGTTACTAACAGTAGCTAGTATAGAGAGCTCTAATTGTACCTCTCCTACACGCACCTGTATGCACACACATGCACATGCAATCACATACACACACACACACTCCTGGACATACACACACTTTGCCTCCTAGGGGCTTTTGCAGAGCACACCCTTTTGCTTTACATACAATGCAATGCAAAATAAAACAGGGTTCAGCCCTACTAGAACGTGTTTGCAGTACTGAGCCCTTAGAAGAAGCCATCTAATTAATCCGTACTATTTGCAGAATACGTTCATTTTCCTAGGGTGCTCCCTGTACAATCTTATTGGAAAGCTTTAAAATAACAGACCTCTAACAGCCACACTGCTTGTTGCACTAAATAACACAGATGACACCAGGCTGACCAGGCTCCCTGTAATTGAAAGGCTATTTTCTCTGCTTGTAATCAGAGATTTCCAGGAGGAAAAAAATACCCAAAACCCAGCGAACAACAAACTTTTGCAGCCTTTGTTTAAGCCTTGAAAAACTATTTGCGCTTGTACTCACCGTTCCATATAACTTCCCCTTGTTGTTCATTGCAATGAAGAGAGCACTTTTCACACCAAACAGGCTAACGACACCTCTCTCTACAGTGGATATTTCAAAGAGACCTAAAAAATAAGAAGTTCAATGGAAGTGTTATCGCATTATTTAGAGCTCATCAAAGGCAATTCAGCTATAATTTATTTATTTTAAAACCCTAAAGAACTTGTTGTATTTGCTTTATTAGTTACCTCCCTAGTCCAGCAAGACAGAAATACACAGAGAAGATCTTGGTTTTTCCTACATGCCAGAGGAGTTTAAAATAATTATTCCAGAATCATAGTCACATGCTGTATAATCCTTTCACTCTATCAAACTCTTTTGCTCTGTCAAACTCTTGGGCTTTCTAATAAGTAAATTATTTTTATCTAATATGCTATAATTACAGAGTGTTTTAAATTGAGCTTTAGAGAAGTGTGGCTTGCATTTTGAAGTCCCCCATGATATCTTAGCTCCAAAAGATTTTAGCAACTACCCTCTACAGGAAATTCAAATCCACAGGGCTAATGCTTTTCTATAATCTTACAGTAACAGAACAGCACCCGTAAGAACAAGCAAACCAGGAACAGCAAGCCCCTTCCATGGCCGAGTGTCCCAAAAGTACGACTCGGCTAAGATTCAAAACCCATGCTTTGGCACTCTGAGCTCAGCGACAACCTCCGAAATTCAAAAGGCAAATGGGAAGGTGAAGAGTGAGCAAATGCAGCAGAGAGACAGTTTTCAACCTGGTTTGTCTTTTCTCATCTGTGCAGTAAAGCAGAGTAAAAATAAATTGTATCTAAATTTGTCTAAGCATTTCTGACATGTTTCAGCCTGGAGGGTTCTAATGTTTATTGATCCCAGAGACTTTTAAAAGGCAACAGATGTAGCACAGATTAATAATATCAAGTAATAACATTTGCATTCTACGAAGGGTAATTACTAGAGTTCACAGCAATTAAGTGACATCTATTCTATTTCATTTCTGGATGCAACTCACTGTATTGGTTTTCATTGTGAACTCCGCTTATCCTTCCGTCTGGGAGGATTTGAAGGTGAAACCCGATGCCCACGTTGCAGTAAAGCCTCCGCTGCCTCTTGATTCCTAGCAAATAGTCACTCTCCCAGTTCACATCTGACTTCTCCCCTGACATCCCAGCAATGGACCTGGACAACAGAGATTGCCATCCTCTTTCCAGCAATGTGCCATTAGTTCTGCTTACAACTGGATGTGTTGAAGCAATCCCAGCTAGAAAACCCAGGAGAACGAAAGCAGGCAACGTCCGGTGAATGCTGGCTTCGCAGGACATAGTGATGAGAAGTCTTTGTGCAGTGGCCATCCGGTTCACCTCCTGGGCACGTGGTCAGAATTAATGGCCCTAAAAATACCGCCCTTCTTGTTTTTCTCCCTTCAGCATGGTGGCAGAGGCTTATTTTTGGAAAGCAAATAGAGATTGCTGACATGAAACTAAAGCCCGATAGCAGTTGGGTTGGAAGCAGAGACAGGCCAGCAGGACTCAGACTGGTGGGGACCATGTTTTGTAGATCCTGCTTGCCGGTGGGCAGCCTCAGTTATATTTGATTGACCCATCTTTATAGTGCAGAGGCCGTCCCTCCCCACATCATCACTCTGACATCAACAGCTTGCCAAAGGTAAGCCTGCCATGGCTGTAACACTAACCTGCCGTCCTCCCGGGCTGGCTGAGGTTTGATGAATGCTGTCACCCAAGACCAGAGGCAGGAGTGGGGTTTCACTGGCCGTTGAAAGCAAAGGAATCAAATTGGTCGGGCAGTTGGAGGCCTCACAGGCGGCTTCCTTATTTAGAGAAGAAGGTGTAAAAACAGTTATGGACCTCATCAGCGAGCAATGAAAACTTTGCAGTCACTTCCTTGGTGGCACGATCACCGGGTGTACGTCAGGGCAGCTCAGTATTTGGGGAGAATTAGCCTGAAGTGGCCGTTGCTTTTTTTGTACATACCCAGCAAATCCAAGGCACCTCTTACTATAGCGGCCCACGCGCTAACAGCTTCTCTGTACCCCTGGAAGGAGTGCTCCCGGCTGGCTAAACAGAGAGGTAAGCCATGTTAAAGGCAGAGCAAGCCCCAGGTCTTGCTCCTACTGTTTTTATGCAAGCACATTTCTGCTGCTTGCAGCGGCAATTCTGCTGAGCAGGTCGTGCAGGCTGGAGCATTGATCTTGCAGTTACATGCAGCTGGGGACACTGATATGTGACTTCCAAATGATCGTATTTAATTGGGGAGGGTGTGTGCCCCTCGCAGGGGGGCAATCGTATTTGTATTTGCAAGACAAGGGCTTAGGTAATGTGTTAAAGAAGAGGAGAAAAAAGAAACGGCCACATCTCCCTACTGTTTCACTCTCTCTTTTCCTCAAGCCCAAATACCCTCTTTTTTTTTGTAATAATGTATGAGCATCTTAATTTTCCTCTCCTTCCATTTGCTCAGACTGTCTCACTTTTTTCCCCTCATTTTGCACTGATGTTGTTTCAGCTTCTTTGGAGCTGGACAGTTTACACTTTTATCTTAATTATTTTCACGGGACTTATTAACACATTAGTGGGAGGAAAATGGCTGAGATTTATGCAAATATTTTTACCAATACCTCGGACAGCTTTTCACAGCACAGACCTTGCGTCGCCTCTGTCATTTGAGATGCCTGCACGTTAATAAGGAGCGTACCTGGAAGCGTAACTGAACCGAGCGCACCCGGCGTGACACACAGTTTCACGTTAACAGGGCTGTAATATGAGGCTGTGGATACTGCAGACACTCAAGCAGGAGCACCATGAGCGAAGGGGAGGCAATGGCAGCCCTGAGGCAGGTGAACAGTTAGACTCAGTGACGCATGAAATACCGATTATTCTCTTGAGAGAGGCTCAGCTATAAAAAGACTGGGAACCACTGGACTAGACCCTGGCTTGTGCCAGGTGGTGTTTCAAAGCCTCTCTGCCTTTGTTGAAGCAGCACTGGGAATATCTTCTGCCTTTTGCTCGCAATGAAAATCTTCAGACCCTTTTCTCTCCTGCCTTCTACTTCACCTCATGATTTTTCAGCTATGCCAAGTGCATATATAATTTTTAGCAGGGAATAATACTAGTATTTTACACCCCCTCAGCATAGCTGCAGTCTTTCTGAGAGGCCAGCGTCGGTGGGAAACTAAGCCCAGGCTCACTCTTATAGGGACGGAGCACTGATTTCCTAGGTTGTCTTACGCTACAGTCTGAAGACCTGCCAATTCCCAATGCATGTGACTCCAAGAAACATTGGCTAATCTCAGAGCCATCACTGTCTGTAAAATACGCATTGTTATATTTTCTTGCCAATTAATTTTTTTTTTCGCCTAGAGAATGTTTCAGGTGTAATTTTGCAGTTTGAGGATAATCAGCGTCCTAGGAGGGAAATGAGAATACAGCTGCCAACTAGCAGACAAAACAGCATTTGGTGGTTTCACGAGTCAAGAGACGAGGGTGTAGAGCTGGCTTTCCATCATTGGCTTTTGATCACCTTCGCGTCTTTGTGTCTCGTTTGTCAGGTTTCTCATAGCAAAGCCAAGGCATGGGCTAAAAGAGCTTCTCTAACTCGTGCTGGCACATCTGCCACTGCAGATTTCCAACAAGCTATTCTGATGGCCCAAGTCAAAGGAACACTTCGTGGGATGCACCCTGTCACATCCTGGTACTCTTGATCCTAGAGTGAATGCTAGATGATACTACAAAAAACTGGGATAAATTCTGCCAAGTCTATGGGATGCATTGCTTTGGCTTTTAGTCAGCCCAGCTGGGAAGAGACTGGTGAGAGCTGTGGTGGGCCAGGGTAGCTAGACCAGGGGACAGCCTCCCACCTGCAGTTTCTTACTGAGAAAGCAGAGCTGACAGCGTACTGTATGGAAAGGGTGGCCAGATTGCTTGCTTGCTTGCAAAAATCAGGACTTCTCTTGCTTTATCTGGAAACCAAACTAAATAGCTAAAAATTGTGGTTTCACTGGGACATCTGGCCCTTGTAAGACCACGAGTCTTGGTACCTGGCCTAAGACCAAATGGTGTGCAGCTGGGAGATGAAGAGTCTGCTGTAGTCTTGTACTGCTCAGCAATTCTGCATTGGAGCCGAACTGTGTCTTAACTATTCTGTAGTCTGATCTGGGGCCAGCAGCAGGCTGCTGAGTTGCTGTGGATTAGCGAAGTGGTCTGAAGGTGAACTGCCATGTAAATTCCAGAGCTTCTGATTCAATTAGGCAAGCCTCGTCTCCTCCAAAAGATGTCTCATTCTGGTTAAACTTGTCCTCTTGGCCCATGAAGTAGCTCGTTCCAGAAAACTCAGTGAGAGTAACCTTTTGATTTTCGGATAGTTTGTTGTCCTGGCTTCATGTGCCCAGTGAAATTTGGAAGGCATCAAGGGAGACACCAATAGCATTTGCAGTAAGATAAATCCTGTGAACTCCAAAATGCTAAAAATTTACTTCAGCAATCAACTTCTGCTTACTCAAAGCCTTGAGACTCAGGATGACAGTGCTTACTGCCTAATTAAAGTAACAAGTTTTCATTGTCAGTATTTTAGTACAATGTTAAAATAACCCCCTTTGGAACATAGCAGTATGGATCCACTTTCAGATAGTCTAGGAAAAGCCACGCAGCTGAGCAGTAACATGATATGGGTGCAGAGCACATCTTTCAAAAATGCATGATGACTTAGGGTCCTAACTTCCATTTTCAAATCTCTTAAAAGTCTTTCCCTATTTTAAGGCCTGGAAAGAGCAATCCCTCATTCAAACACAGAAGGACAGACTAAAATTGTTCGCCTTGCCTATGTTGAAGACCCAGGCTGGTGGTGGAACAGAGGAGAAGGGATATTTCCACGTGACAGACCTGACTGTTGTGGCCGGGCAAGTATTGCAGGCTCTGGATAACTTGCATAAAACTCTGTTAGCCCAAGTATGACCATGGAGCCCCATCAGACCATCTTTAGGCTAACAGAGTTTGTTGGACAACATGTAGAGATTTGTAACACAAATACTAGGACTACTCTGAATGAAATATGAATCACAGTATGAAAGCAGCAGAAAAAAATATTACAGCAAGGGTTGCAGGGATGAGCTGTATTGATAGCCAAGGACCCGACTGATAGCTGTGAAACAAGTAAAGACGGAGGGGTGTGTTGTTGGTATCAAGACTAGACTGGATAGGGCCTCAGCGCAGATGAGTAATCAGCAAAAGACCTGAGCTGTGGTAGCAGGAGGATGACAAAAAGGATTATAGCACACTGCATTTGTTATTTCTCTTCCTGTTATTCAACAGAGAGGCAGATATCCAAAATGAATAAACAAGACAACAGAGAGCAACCTTGCCTAAGACTCTTGGAGGCTGAAGCAAGCAAGCTTCTGAAGCAAAAGTATCACCTCATTACAACTGCTGACTCCTAAAGCGTATAAAAGACCTATTCAAACCCAGTTTGTCACCACCACTCAAAAGTAACCCAAGAGACATAGTGAAGACTTAACAGGGGACCTGCCTCGTCCTTCATGTCACACACAGAGTGATCCTGGCTAGGCCAATTGGGCACACGCATCTTGGTGCATGAGAGTACCTGGGTAAGAGAGTGGGTAAATTAAACAACTCAGAAAGTCATGTCATCTAAAATAATTATCTTCCCATTTTGCCGCAAGGGCTCCCACTGAGTTTTCACATGCTGATTTCCTACAGGCAGGCACAAATGACAGAACAGCTTCCTGCTATTTTTTGGGGGGGAAGAGGGAAAAAGGATTCACTCCCAAAGGAAACTGTGGAGGATTTACGACTAGATGGATGCTAGTTTGCTTGGAAAAAATCTGGGTTTACTGATTATTCATGCTAAATTCTTATTCTGAAGAGGGTGTGTCAAGCACAGACACAGTCAAACAGACCCATCTTTTTCTCCTGAGGAGTTACCACAGAAGCCAGTTCATAGGGACACAGAGTAACTCTGCTGTGCTTGCACACAGAGAGGGTTATGGGCAAATCTTGCTCTTTATGACACCACCAGAAATTCCTTCTTGCATCAGAGCTGTTCTTGATGTACCATGATGTAACAGAGCAGAACTTGCAACCTGCATCTTTGCAGTTTTCTGCACAAAATTTCTCCTACATTTATGCCTGTTTAAAGCTCAGCGTAGAAACCCAGAGGCAGGAAGCCCTCCAGGAAAGGAAATTGTGTTTCACCTTCTCTTCTGTTCTAAGGTCTTGGAGGAGAAGGCAGCCTGCAGAGCCTGCAGCAGCGGTTGGTGTTGAGTCGGAAGGGAAAGAGCCAAAGCTGCTGGTGATTGCACTGACTCCCCTGTGGAGCTCTCGCCATGCAGGTTGAAGGAGACTTGGAGATTCGGAGCTCTCTGGAAGTGTAGAAAAATCCTTCTGTGGTGCAGACCTGTCAGCGAGAGACGTATTTTAGTGCAGCTGGCTTTCTGGTCCTTCTCCATTCATGGCACAATAAAATCCCATCAAGAACAGTAGCTGTGTCTGCCTCCAAATATCTTACAGCAATTGAAATGACTGTCATAAGACAGAGCGGTGACTCCATGGCGAACCTGCGGGTTCCCAAGCTGGTGTTCTGCACACCAGCCCACACTGCCTCTCTCATCACCTCCTCAGCTGTTCCCACTCTGCAAGGACAGGCAGTCCAAGGGCAAAATGCTGAGCTTAAAAACAAGAAGTGATAGCCGCCAGCCCCCACAGAAATCTGTTCAGTGTTATTTATTAGAAGAGTGGAATGATGTGGAACATGTTTAATCTGGTTTTAGTGATTACGTGTATGGTTTTCTCATTACAGCAGGAACAGGGACACTGCAGGAACAGGGATGCTAAATGCCCCATTTAGGCAGCATTATTAATAGGAAAGCAAAAATAACTTGTTTTTGTTGGTGGTGATGATGAACTTTTGTTCAAGAGGCCAACTGGCCAGATCTCTGGGTGATTCCTGACCATGGAAGCTATTCAGATGATATGCTGTAATCCAATACAGAAGGTTAAAAGCAATTTCTGCCATTTGCCAGGTAACTGTCTGCCTCGGGTTGTGTACCATTAGCTCAGTTGAGGACTTTCTCTTGCATGTCAGTTCTTCATCTGTTGGCCTAGATCCCTCCTCAAATTTCAGAGGAGACGTCTGAATCGTGGGCCTTTGGTACAGTCATCTGAACTCTTTCCTGGTTTTGTGAAGCTTTTTTCCTGCAGGGTGGGCAACACTGAGGGTCTAAAGCTTGTAATCCAGCTTTGATAGCAGTTGTGATTCATAGAATCATAGAATGGCTTGGGCTGGAAGGGACCATCAAAGGTCATCAAGTCCAACCCGCCTGCAGTGAGCAGGGACACCTTCAACTAGATCAGGTTGCTCAGAGCCCCGTCCAGCCTGGCCTTGAATGATTTGTTGTTTAATTTCCATAGAAAAGATCCTCCCTTTGACGTCTCCTCCTGCTCTCTTCCTCCACCCTTTTCCCATTCCCCCTGCTGTGTTGATGGGGGAAGAGAAAGTAGGAAGATGCTGGGTGGGTAGATATTGCACCCCTGAGTCCTGACCACGGCTACCTGAGGGGCAGAAGTGAAACTCCTCAGATCCCTGATACTTAGGAAGTATGGTTTCGTCTTTAAATGGAATACAAGTCTTGAACCAAAGCATAATGGATATTTCTAGCGCAAAACTGGATTGCCCGCTGGTCCCCAGGAGGTGAGGGAAAGCAACTCTGCTTCGTGTTTTGGCTGCACCCACCGCATCTGAAATCTTCAAAATCCCATAAGGGAGACAAGTGTGTAACCCTTGTTGTCGTGTTGCTCTTCCACAGAGGAAGGCTGAAAGAGCTACTGGAGAGTGAGAGGAAGGGGAGGGGGTGAATATGCAGGGCCTCCCACCATGAGAGGAGAGTAGAGTAGAGCCTGGTTCTAGGAAAAAAAGTCCTTAGGCCACTTGGTGTGGGAAACTGCTTTGTATTCAGATATCAGTGTGTGGGTCCATGTGCACTGAGGGTCTAAGCTTGCAGCACAGTCAGTGGGGATCTAGTTAAGAGCCAAGGAGCCCAGTAGTTGACGCAGCTCACCACCCTGTAAGTGTCTTCTTCAGGGTGAGCTGAAGCCCTCTCGGGACTCCGCTACCTTCATTGACAAGGTCTGTGTTTCACAGGAGCCGAGACACATGGAGGCACCTAAATGGAAGTATTTTACTCTGGAGATGAGTCCTTTTCTCAGTGCCCAGCAGCCTACCTGGGACTGGAACAACAAAGAGACTGCAAGTAAAGGTGTGTGAGCTGGTGTTGGATCCAGCAGCATTTGCACTGACAGTGTCTGCCTGGACACCTCTTGAACCTCTTTCCCAGAGGCACAGACTTGTTTCTCAACCAAAGTCTGAAAAGCAATCTCAAGTCCATAACCTGAAGCCCTGCAGACTCTTCACGCGTACTTGCATCAGGTGGGTGTCTCAGTATCCTGACTGCAGTATCCTGGATGTTTTCAGGGGTGGGGGGTGTTTCAAAGACCACGTTCCTTTGTTTTGTGCTAGAGCATTTGCACATTCCCCGCTACATACGAGTGGGTGGAGAGTGGCTGCACAATGTGCCTCACCCTGCTTGCATCTGGATCTGCACTTGGGGGAGCTTTTTAAAGGGCATCAAAACTCCAGACTGAGCTAAGTGACCCATGCAGGATTTTGAAAACCCCTGGCATCTGCCATCAGCTGCATGTGCTTTCCACGTGACTGAGCCCCCAAGGGCCACATAGGTAGCAGGAGTTCAGGGACACAAGTCTCACCAGCCACCTCCCAAATGCTGGGTCATGCTCTGCATACTTTGTGGAACCGGAGTAAGAAAAATAGATTCGTCAAATCCTTTATGATTCCGAAATTAAATTGCAGGAGCCATGGGATTCCAGCTCCCTGTTGCTGCCACTGTCGTGCCCACAGCAGACTTCTCAGACTCAGCCTTATCCTGCGCATTGCAGAAATACCTTGCTTCTTCCTTGGGTGTTTCATTTATTTGGTTTCAACATTGTTCTGCAATGTGCCCATCATGGTATTGCACGTACATGAAGAGCAACTATGTAATAGCTCATACAGGGAGGACATTTAAACTGTCAGTGATACCACTGAAGAGCTCATCGTGTCTTCTCCTGCCCTTCCCCATCAATCTTCTCTCTAATTCCTGAACTGCCTGAGTAACTAGTGAGTCAGAGTCACAGAAAGATTTACATTAGAAGAGACCTGGGGAGTTCATCAAGCTCAGCCTTCTGCTCCAAGCAGCGCTAACTCTAAAGCAAGAGCAGGATGCCCAGTCAAACCCTTAACCTCCTCAGGCAGCGGCAGGAACGGGGCTGCTCCACGAGGGAAGGCAAGCCAGCCGCTGAGGGTGACAGGGCACCATCCCAGGTCCTCACCAGCACCCAAACTGGGTAAGCAGAGCAGGGGTGCTGATACTAACAGGTCCCATCGACAGTCCACTGCTCAGCACAGAAAGGCAAGATAGGTCCCAGCTCAAATCAGGAAATCCAAATAACAGCGCAGGGGCCCCCAGGAGGAACACCTATGCTGTAGCTTATGCTAGGACTAAAGGCGCAGCTCTGAGCTTAAAGGCAGCTGCTGGAGCAATGGGCAGCGGGTGCAGTTTGGAGGGCATAGGTGGGGCTGGGCAAAGCAGTTACAGCATCCTGGTGCACTCAAAGCTCTGAAAAAGTATCCTCAAACCCAGGAGATTCTCTACCCTCTCTGGCTGCCCGTTCCAGTGCTGCACCGCTCTTAATGGTAAATATTTTTTGATCGTAGCACTTTGTAGTCAAAATTGTCCAAAAGATCGAATGTTCTGCCTTCAACCCCGGGAGCATAAATCAGACACCTGTCAGCTTGAACTTTTTGATGGCTCTAAAATGTCATTTTAGCTTAAAATCAGAGCTGGTGTTTTCCTTTCATGTTGCTCTTTACGTGAACCTCTATAAACAGGCAAACAAGAGTGGGAGGGTAAGGGAGTTTTATTTCTTTGTAATTTAGCATAAATAAGTTGATTCCCGGGACTGACTAAAAGGGACCTGAGGTTAAACTGGATCTATAGGAGTAACTGCAGGTTTTTGATTCCCTCTTTGACAATGTGCATATAAAACCATCCTGTTCTCATCACCAGAGGTCTAGTAAAGCTGCAGGCTGCATTCTCAGAAAGCCATCTAGATGGGTGGTTACAGCTCAGTTAGCCACCAGAAATTCATCCGCAGAGAAAGTACATTGGCTTAAATGAAGAAATGGGGCCACTTCAGAAGTGATCTGTGTTCTGGTCAGGTTTGCAGGCTAAAGCAAACAGGATGAGTCCTCATATATAAATGCAGTAATTCAGGTTTTGTTCCTATAGCTCCTATTCTGAACAGGGCAAAGAGAATAGGGTAATTTTTAGCTCCTCAACAGCAGGACGAGTAATACAGCAAAGGGGGCTCAAGCTATGCCGTAACTTATTGAGGAGCTCCAGGTTTGTGTAGACCTTGCAAAGGACCAGGAATGCAAGACAGGTGAGCTGTTTAAGGCAATATAACTGGTAAGATTTGGTTCTGCAAAGAAAGATTAAGGGAAGAAGTCTGTCCAGGAAATGGAGAAAAAGGGAGAAGGATAGCAAAACCGCATCATTTTGAGACAGAAAGGTGACGATGTGGTATTCAAAGATACCAAAAGAGACTGGAAGGAATTTTGTAGGCATGTGTGAGGAAATTTGTCTCGGAAATTGTGAGAAGCACATCAGAACTGCAGGGGCATACAGGAAAAAAATAGAAACGGTTAAAGTGCAGAGCAAACACTAAAAAAATCTATGGAGAACAGGCAGCTGGTAAGTACTGTGGCTTACATCATCAAGGACCAAAGATACGTGGCAGGTGGCTGGGATCAAGCAGTACCTAACTTCTAGCAAGCTGCACTTTCGGAGTCTGTGGTTGTTGGCTCCTGTGGAACCTGGGACGGTTCACACACTCCAAATTAGGCACATGCTGCTGCAGATCGCTGAACTGGCCTGACTTAGAGCAGTAAAGATAGGCACAGGTAGAAGGGAGAAGTAGTTTTAAAATCAGAGCATTACGGAGGAGAGGGTGCAAAATAAGCAGAGTTGGTGAACCTCTTTTTGGTATCAGTATTAGAGAAGAGGTGAAGGAGCGAGACGGCCTGTATCTCAGTGGTATAACAGGATTAGTAAAGAAATTATAAAGAGAAACATGGAAAAAGATAAAATACGGCATTAAAAAAGTGCAACTAAACCATAATATGAGCTCTGTTCATTCTATGACACCTGTAGAGTTCCTGCGGAAAGCTGTTAGAGTTGCACCCTGTTGGCATCTCCTGTGCTTGAAGAAGGGATACATTTATGACAGACATGAGCGGACAAATTTTGTGAAGGATGAGAGAATGACTTCCTTGATGATATCCAGGACCTTGTTCAAAAGGCATCTTTCCAAGACAAACAGAAGCATTTTTTTCCTTTGGTCAGAAATGCTACCAAGAGCTTAGCGGTACCTTGATCCTTGGTAAGTTGCTAAAAGCAGCTTCAGCCTCTCCTTGGACGTCTTCAGCACGCCCCCTCTGCATCCTAGTGGCTCTCCGCTGGACTTCCTCCAATTTGTTGACCTCTATCTTGTGCTGGGATGCCCTAAACTGGACACAGCACACCAGATGCGGCCTCAGCAGTGCCAGTTACAGGGAAATAATCGCTTCCCTCAGCCCTCGACCTCCTGGCCACAGTCTTGCTAATGCAGCTCAGTATGTGGTTGGCCTTCCTCACCACAACTACTGGTTTGGGTTCAGCTCACTTTCCACCAGGATCTCCGGCCTCTTCTAAAAGCAAAGCCGCTCCCCCACCAGTCAGTGCCCAGCCTGCACTATTGCCAGGAATAACATCTTCCCAGGGCTAGGGCTTTGCATTTTTTAATGCCAGACTGCATGAGAGTCCTGTCAACCCGTTCCTCCAGCTTTTCAGGGTCCAGCTGGATGCCAGCCCTACCTCCATTGTATCAGCTTTTCCTACAGTTTGTTGTTGCCAACTGCAGATTTGCTGAGTCAGTGAAAAAAAACTAATCTGGTGCTAGCAATGGATTCTGCCTCAGATGCCTACTACATATATGCAGCATGTTGTTTCCTCTCTCCAAATTACTATTCATTGTGATTTTGTACTATGTGGTCATCCCACATAGTAACCGTAGTAAAAAACAAAGTAAAAAACAAGGGGCTGGGTTTCTGCCAGAAAAGACCTTGGTCTTTAGCCTCATATTTTTAACACGCTCTTTTTAATCTGTCTGTGATTCTAGATGTTTTGCTACTAATCCGTGACTGTACAATACAGTTAAACTGACTGAAGCTTCCCCTCCCCAAGGCACAACCCAAAGACAAAGTGAGATCAGTAAACCCAGAGTTTTAATCTGATTGATTACAATGGTCTTCAGGTAATATGTTTAAATCCTGCAAGTCCCATTTTTTGGACAGGAACCCACCTCTTTGTGTCAAAAAATCTCTGCTCCCAGTGCATCGAGGGGTCCTCAACAGCAGTGCCATTTTTCACACTGGACTCTGTGAGCTGTTGAAGAGCTGGCTGTGAGTAACTGGAGTATTAGTGTCCTCTCTCCAAATATCATGCAGCTTTGCAGGTTTCTCCGGTTCAAGACTGCCTCCTTCCTTGCCTTGAAATTCTAATTTCTGATATTTACTCTGTGTTGTGGTTTAAGCCCAGCCGGTTTACCGAAACCCGGCCACACAAACCCAATAAACTCTGATAATAAGAGTAGCAAATCTGAGCACAAAATAAACACTTTGTATTTAAGGCTGTAGCCACCTTGTTATTTCTTCATCAAGAACCGCAAGGTAAGGTATTTGTTGTGATGGCTTTTAACATATGGACGATCAAGATCAGATTCCTAAAATATTCTGAAAACCAGTTATAGCTCTAACAGTGACTGTGGTTAAATATAAAACCTAAGTAATTTGTTCTATTAAAAAGTCAGAGTCTTATTTTTATCAAGTGATGTTATGAGGGCATGTTCTAAATCAGCCAAAAGCTCTTGTAGCTGTAAGAGCTTCACTTCTGCAATTTTTAACAGCCCAGTTAAGTTGGTGTGGCTTCTTTGTGCATTTTGTTAGCACAGAATCCTTCCTCTGACACTGATCACTTCAGGCAGACACTAGAAGATTAAACATTTGAAGAAGACACAGGCAAGGAAAATGCAAGAGCTGAATAACAACATCCCTCATATTTTTCTTATTCTTATTCTTATTCTTATTCTTATTCTTATTCTTTTATTCTTATTCTTATTCTTATCATCCCCTGCAAAGATGAGTCTCATTTGGACAGGGTCAGGTTGTGATGGGCACACAGGACTAAGAAGTAAAACCACACATTTCATGCATTCATGTAACACTTCTCCTCTTGACATTCCTCTCCATACTATTGTGCACTCCTCCATATGCATGGGCCCAGTTTAAGATTACGCTGCTAATGATGATATGCAACTATTCCAAGCATCCTTTAACCAGAATGCGTATTCCATGCAGGATTAAAGAATAGTTTGTCTGATGTGCGCTAGACAGGCGGTATGGAGCAGGGTCAAGGCAAGCATGTAGCAGAGCTCTGAAATTTCCTTTTTGATCAAGCAAGCAGCGAGCATATGTTCGCAGCTGGAATGTGTGCTCAACTTACTTTAGTGGAGTTTCAGCACTGACCTTTTGCTGCATTCCGCCAGCAGCAGTAAAATGGTTCTGCTTAAGTAAACTGACGTATACCGCGTGCAAACCCAGCTGTCTTCTCCAGCCCACCATTTCTCCTACTGTTACAGAAAGCCTGAAGGCATGGGAATGCTGTAATTTAATGTGTAATAACCTCTCATGAAAATAATGTTTTGTGAAAAATAATTGTGCTCATGGCACAATAAAATCCACCTTGAGAAGCCGGGTTAAGAACTGGCCACAGAAGCGCATGTTAATGGGTCCTGGATTGCTGTACTTTGTTACTGTCTGGCTGACGCCAATAGAGGAGGTGAAAGCCTCTTGCACCATCTCCTGCAGAATCCTCTTGCCATCTCCAGCTTGACCCATCCTTACCTCTCTTTGCTTGCTTTGTGTTTGCTGCCTTTGTTCTTGTTCTGCTTTGTTTTTCTAAGCGTCTGACAGGTCTGGCCTGTGACTCCACTGCAAAAATTAAGATGGTTTATGCAGCAAGGGGGTGATCTGGCAGGCAGCTATTAGTGGGCAGAATGCTTCTTTACTGAGCTACTCGTGGTAGCAAGCGCTGCCATCAGTGCGAGCAGACCACAGGGAAACAGCCAGAATGTGCCCGTATAGTGCGGCATCGCACTGCGTGCAGACCAAGGCTTTCCCAGAGGGTTTGCGATTCCAAGTACTCCTATTTATGAGATGCATTAAACTTCAGACATGTGGGCTTGGCTTTTGGAAAGCGCCGAGTATCCCTCATCTGAAAGCCAACCTGCTTCAGCTGCCTTAGATACCCAAAAATGAAGACATTGCTTGGTGTTTGGATAGCCAGCTTTCCTTTATGTGCATGGCCTGAGCTTCCCAAAACTCACGAATGAATGCCTCTTTCCCCGTAAAAATGTAGAAAATACACAAATGACATGGATCCAGTGCGTATCGTATACAGCCTGCGCTGCCACATTCTTGATGCCTTTTTGGGGGGGGAAGATAAAAACCCCGGTGAACGGGAAGCACAGTCAGGAAAGATCCAAAGGCTCTTTCTCTTTTTTCAGTCCTCTCACAGGAGTTAGGGTGCTGTCTCCACTGTCCTGCTCAAATAAATACCTCGGCCTCGATCGAGTTTTCTTCCCACTGCCATGACATCAGCTGAAAGATTATCACTTACTGCTGCTTGTTGCTGCTGCCTTTCACTCAAACGGAGGTGTGTCAGTTTATACAGAGCAACCGAGGAGCTCTTCTGACCCACCTCTTCTTGCCT
This sequence comes from Sagittarius serpentarius, assembly GCA_034782735.1. Classification (NCBI taxonomy): domain Eukaryota; kingdom Metazoa; phylum Chordata; class Aves; order Accipitriformes; family Sagittariidae; genus Sagittarius; species Sagittarius serpentarius. Next base: position 7,144,458 of record JAVKLA010000024.1, read on the forward strand.
ACAGAGGCTCAGGGAGCATTTTGGGGAGCGTTTCACCCAACGGAGGTGGCAACCTTCAGCAGAGGGGGAGTCAGCCAGGGTGACCAGCAGCAGGCAATTGCCCTCTCAGAGGGCAGAGCTGCAGCCGGAGATCAAGGAGGGTTCAGAGCTCCCCCAATTTTCCAGCCTCCCGAGGTAAAGCCCCTTTCTCACTCCCGGTGCGTTCGCTCTCACGCACATGCTCAGCACTGTAGCACTTCGTTTGCCACGGGATGAACCCAGAGCCCCCTCAGGCTCCCAGAGAGCAGCAGGGGAGCGTTAGTCACCCAGGAATGACAGCAGCCAGCAGATGATGGAAGCACAGCCTGCTGTAGTCGTAGGGGAACACTGAAGGGTACCTCTGAAGGCCACTGGATCCAGGCCCTTCTCTCAAGTCTGGGCTTGTAACCCCGAGCCCTGTTTTGAGGTTAGGCACCAAAAAGGAAGGAAGGTCAGCCTGCTTTTTTCTGCCCTGGCAGGGGTGTCCTATATGTGTAAATATTTGCCAGTACGTAAGACTATATCAATGTCTTTGAAGCAGGAAACTCGGATTACAGGCCCACTTTGGCCTGAAGATGTTAATATCCAGCTCTCTCCTGAGAATGGCTTGACCAACAAGGGAAAAGAGCACGTTAAGAAGCCGGGCTTGGCTGGAGTACGGGATGAATGAGAAGGAAACCACCACCCAGCACATGTCCCAGAAGCCAGGGGACATGAGGATGGGGCGTGTGCCCTCGCTGCATGGCAGGTGTGTTACCAGTCTACCTGAAAGCCTCGTGTGAAGCTTAGTCCGTACGCTCAAAAAGACATCTAACCTGGGCTGGAAATGCTACTGAATGCTGAGGCTATTGTGGAGAACAGAGTTAGGAAAAACACCCTTGACTATGAACTCAGCCATGAAAATGACTCCCCATTGTCATAAAACCTTATTAAAGAGGTGCTTAAATACCAGCATAACTTTAAGTCTGGGTATGCTTCATGTGTCTGCAGTTAGACAAACACTTGTTTTCTGAATTAGGGCCCTACATATTTCTGCAGAGTTGTAGTCATAAGTAAATCGTTTCTCCACCTTGACTTTGCATTTTGTATGTACAGTGGGTCTGATCTATTTTAGCTGTGAGACAGACAAGTTGTAAGTTCTCCAACAGCACAAAAAGAAGCCAGAGCTTTTGGGAGTCAGAGGATTCCAGAGCACTGGAGGTTGCCGAATCCAGCCCAAATCCAGCTGAGGCTGCTGCAGCTCCATACCCCTAGGTCCCCCCAGTAGCCAGGTATGTATTCCCAGTAGCCACACACACACACAATATGTACATACGTATCTATGTGGCTGGTCCTACAGATGAACACAGGTAGACAACACAGCATTCAACCAAACACAAAGAGCACCAATGGCCTCATCCTGCTACCTTCTCTGACTGATCAGGATGAAAGCCCAGTAGAGGAAAAGAGATGTGTGTGTTTATGGATGTATGTGTACATAGACATACATACAAACACATATATATGCGTACATATACATACATACACACATATAGACAGTCTATCCAGTAACTTTCTCTGATCTTTGATCTCCCCTGCTGCTGGCACTTGGACATAAGAGCCCCTGAGTCCCGCAAACCTTGTTGCTGCTACTCAGACCACCTTGTGTTTCTACACAGACACACACGTGCCCTACAGATCTCACCCATAACTGGACTAAGCTGTTCCAGTGTCTCCAGTATCTGGCCGCTGGATCCCTGGCCTCCCCATCACCTACGCACTGGTGTCTCCACGAGCCTTCCCAGCAGCTGACTCCCAGCCACCAGTCCCTCCAGCAGCCAACTCTCAGACCCTCTGGTTGCTTACGGCCACTCCAATACCTGGCTGCCAAGCCTCTTATCTTACTTGTAGGTAGTCCAGCATGATATTCACTAGTCAGTACATGCGCTGATGCCTGCGCAATAGGCATGCCCTCCAGTCTCCCCGGTTGCTGGCACTCAGACCTTCGTACGCACAAGTGCACACAGAATAGAGAGCCCCCCACCCAGGAGAACAGTCAGGAACAGAGTTTAACAAGAAGGCAGGAGAGACGGTGGTGACCAGGCGCAGGGCACGGCCAGACAAGCGCACTGCCCAGCAGCCTGTGTACATGCAACCGTCCCCTTTTCACCCCTTATCCCTCGTTTTTCCCACACTTATTCCTTCCCAGTCCACCTTGATTCCTCCCTCCATACCTCTGGTCCTTTCCCTAAACATCCCATAATACATCTGGTTCAATCCCAGAATGCTTTTTCCCCCAGCATGTCCTACCGAGCCCCACACCCCTGCAGGCAGTGACCCCCCTCAGTCTGTAAAGTGATGTGGGGAGAGCCTCGCCAGCTGACTGACCCCATGGGTCTCACACCCAGACAACGGGGCTGATCATCCTCATCAGTAAATACCTGCTTACTGTAAAATAAATACAGGGAGGAGGAAAACTAGAAAATGGTGCTGTCCACTTTCAGCAAATTATTTCCCACTCACAGCAAAACTAAGATATACTGTTGTCTAAAGTGTGGTGTGCACAGATAAAGCACCAACACGACTGAAAGCCCCTTCCTTTAAAATCTTTATATATGAATACCCTTAATGAGCTCTGCACATCCCAAAGATTTTTTAAAAATTAACACAGTTCCTTTAATTGCAATATAGGCATGAGATCTTGCTGTCATAGAAATTTTGGTTGGAAGGGACCTCTGGAAGTCATCTAGTCTAACCTCCCACTTGAAGTGGGACTCTTGCCAGCTCCCGAAAAGATCAAGCCGTGGCTGACCTTCATGCCATATTTCCAGCCATAGAGAGACAGCCATCTAACTTAACATATGATGATTACTATAGGGCTAAGAATAATTCTCTGACTAGGGTGTTTTGCATACACTGGATGGTATCTGATTCAATTTATTGCAAAGACCTTTTGCAATGGATTTTTCTCTTTCTGACTGTTTGTATATTTTTTTTTTTAACTGCAAGTTAAATGGTCAGAGCTTTCCCTTTTTCTGCAAGGGACCAGATCCTGTGAAAACATAAGCACCTGAATAGCGTTATTAATGTGAATGAAACAGGCAAGTGTCTATTAATTTGTTTCCTTTTTCATGGGATTTACTGATACACTGCTAACAAGGGGGCTTTGGGAAGTATATGTCTGCATGGTGAGGAGCTATATGTATTATTACTGGAAAACTATCTGCCCACCGGTGGCTGAAGTATATTGTGACACTTATCCAGCACTCTTGTACTGTATATCTCAATTTTGCAAGGGTGAATTTCACCACCCATGGTTTTCAAAGGAAGTAGCTGAAAAGGGATGTGTTGGTTCAAGATGCCATGAGGCACTGGTGACACCGAGGAAGTGTTCTTCTTCATGCCCAGTCTGGATTTTGAGCCTTTAGGTCTGGCTGCTAGACAATCCTTTGTTTAGAAGAGTTACAAAGAATTGATGTCTTGCATATTTTGCACACATTTGACTTCTTATTAAACTGTTACATACAGCGAGAGACACGCTAGGAAGAGACACGCTAGGAAGTGAAATCTTGGGCCCACTGCAGACAATAACAAAATTCCCCCAAAGTTCAGTAGGGCCAGTATTTAACATTACTTTGTTGTAAAAAGACCTGAATTTGGCTTAGGCATGCAACTGAGTGGAGGAGACTGACTGCAAAGTCAGCCTGTGTAATGGTGCCCAGCAAAGATTCACCGTATGAAGGTTTTGTGCTTTAGCTTTTCAAATTCTGTAGTTTCGGTGTAAACAGCCTTGATGGTGCTCTTTACAGAACAAAGAAACAGAAACAGATGGGCAGAGATTTCTAGTAAATGTCTGGAAAGATTCACCTCTGTCTTCATTGCTCACTTGCATCACATTAAGTAGAAGTTACTTGAAAGTATTCTCTTACAGTTGGTTTGAGTCATCCTCTTGAACATAGTATTTTATTTTTATCTGCATTATTCAGTTGATCAGCAGAGAATTTTCTTGTCTTCACTACATTTTTCTATTTTTTTGAGGGGGAAAAGCCTGTTAAATTCCCCTAGATAGTATTTTATGTATGTGAGAATTAAGACAGGCTGATGGCCTGAACTGTAGTTAATCTGATAGCTCAGAGACAACAGTCATGGCAGAACAACTGAGCCATTCCAGTTCAAATCCTGATGTTTTCAGGGGGAGAGAGTGCGGTTGCTTATGTACATTGGTCTGGCTGGAAGACTCTTGTAATGGTCTTTTTTTCTGGCACAGGACTGCAATTATAAGTAATTAGTTTCCATTAACCTGTGGGTGCTGGTATTTTCTTCTGAGGCCTTATCAGAGTTTGGGCATGTTACTTACCCCACCACAGACCACGATGGTCTGAACATCCATGATTGGTGCTGCTTTTGGGTACAGAGTCATAAAAAGCCAAGGCTGTGAGGAAAGCCTGGCCAGAAAGAAATCTGTTTAATAATAAAGCTGTGAAATCTCCTAGGATTTGATCTGGAGATCTCCAGTGTTCTCACGTCACTGGCTTTTCATTTTCACTAATTCCAGTAGTCTTTGAGTTAGGACTTCGGTGTCCCGGAGTACGGAATGGACTCTGATCTCACCGAAATTTGTGTCCTGCAAACAGCGAATGAAACATTAAAAACAACCAACCAACAAACACAAAAGCAACAAGAAAGCTTCCTTCCTGCTCAGGGTGCCTGTGGTGGGGCTGATGAGAACCCAAGGCTGGAGAGAAAGCTATAGGAACCAAGGGTGGCCACTGTGTTTCACAGGGAGGAAGGATGCTCCCATCTCTGCGTGACAGAACATCCTGTCCATTGTCCCAGGTGCTTTTTCAATGCCCAGGTGATTTTAAATGATTGTAACTTTTCTATAGCCTGACATAAATTTTTTCCGATCAACTAAATTTTGTCTCTTTGTAATTTATCCTACCATTATCTGGCCCACAGTATGTAGCTTCAGTGCTAACAACAACAAACCCTTAAAGCCTGTTGTCTGTCTTCCATATGACTGTCAACCATATATTGTTCAGTTGCTAGCATCCTTCAGCTTCTGTATCAACTTAGTCAAATAAGCTGTTCAACGCAATGACAGGCGTTTTAAAAGGGCTAGATAATTTGAAAGACAGGGAGCTTGACTTTGCTAAGTGTTGAGTACTTCAGAGCGAGGCAGCTAATTCCCATTAAGGCTACAGTAATCAGACCACAAAGCTTTGCCTTCCGTTCTGCTGTGGTCACTCGTGAGCTGCGTGCCATGGGCTGGACACCCAGAGTTTTTGCACCACTCGTGTTGAATGCCACATCCATCACTCAGCTTTGCCTGCACATGGGCGTCTCAGTTGGGACTCGTGGTAACTGCCAGCTACCAAGTGATTCAGAAACACAAGTAGGAAATGTGTTACGGGGAGGCTTTGCCTTCCTTGGGGACTCCATAGCGTGTCCGTTATTAAAGGCAGAACTGAAGAAGCAGTGGCCCAGTCTGCACGGCAAATTCTATCTATCTACTGAAAGAGCAGAAACTGCCACTAGTAAAAGCATCTGCACCAAGGAAAGCACAATATTCCTCGGAGTTTGGCAGCACATCACTGAAATCAAGTGAACCTCAGAAGGATGCCAACAACATATTTTTATCTGCAGTTCGTATTTCTTAACAGGAAGGCTCCATAAAGAGAGCTGAGAAGGACCAGCTATCATTGCAAGAGTGGCGCGTACCATTTTGCATGTAGTAACATCTGCTTGCAAGACTTGCCCATGATTTATGGACCGCTTGAAAGAAAGAACCACTTCCATGGGCAGGGAGAATTGCTCAGAATGGCTAAAAACATATCCAAGATAACAACTGGTGGTCAGGCAGCGGTTTCCAAACAACTACTCAACAGAAGCACTCACATCCTCCTGTGTAGCTGGTCAAGCTCGAGGCCAAGCTCCTGTCACTGACCCACTGCAATTTCCACCTTTTATTGGTGAGCGAGGAAAGATTCACTTCTCAAAAAAGGAGGCTTGGCTGGCTTGCGCTGGTAGGATTTCCGCTGCGGAAACAGGCAACGCAGAAGACTGATAACGTGGACGCTGCACACACGAGGAGTGGCGGAAGGAAGCAGGCCCCTGTTTGTGGAATGATGCTATTTCTGCCGGGATTTAAAAGCGTTCTTTGGAACAAAGTTGAAACAGTCACTATAAATGACTTGCATGAGTGAGTACAGAGCATTTTGGAGGATTATAATTTATGCCGGGCAGGAGCTGTTATGGTTCAGTTTAAGGCACTTAAAATAAGACTTTTGGGAGACAACCAAACCAGCTTCAACTCTGGTAACTTCCCAGTTCAAGACGCTCCTAAATTTGTATGTACAGGGTCCATTCCTGCATGGGGCCTAAGGCCTTGAACCCCTGTTGAAACCAGCAGGTCCCAAAGATGCTCTGGTGATACCCGGCACTATTCTAAGTGAACCAACGCCCATTAGGAAAGAGCTGACAATGTCACATAGCATATGACTCTCTATACCTCTTATCCAAACCTGAATAAATTTGACTAAAGGATTTCTTCCCCCAAGGTTTTGTCTTTCACAGAAAGTATGTCTTGAAGGAATGGAGAGTTTTTCTCCATGGTACGCTTCTTCGTGCAGATGTAAAACCGATCAACTTATTAAGCCAACTGGGGACAAACCGTGTCTGTCTGGACCCAGATGGTCATGCACGTGCCTCCCGAGGATGGAACAGAAGGAGGGAGGAATCAATCTGTTTTGGCTGAGCAATCAGAAAGGCAGACACAAAGCCCTGTCTTGCCATCTCCCAGGCAGCTTAAGAGTACTTTATAACACAAAGGCATAGCTGTATCCTCACATCTTTTTGTAAATTACAGTGGCTATCTTTCCATTCTCAGAGAAATTTTTTGTACATTATGAGACTGATTTCTAAGTTTTTAGAAATACTGCTTCCCTATTTCTTACATATTTTTCTTTGCTTAGTTTCATCCCTGTTAGTTAAGTGAAAATCCTTCTTGGAACCTGCAGTACCAACCCGCCTCCTCTTTAATCTTTGCATCCTTTAAATATTTACAGATGGTTTTGGTATTCCCCCTCAGTTGTCATTTAGCCAGCGTTACTCTGTATCTCTTCAAACTTAACACCCTTGGAAGGGCACGCAAGGCCAAATTCTGCTCTCAGTTACACCTGCGTAATTTTGGAGTAAGTCAATGAACTTTAGACTTTGAATTTACACCAGCAAAACGCAGAGCAAAAAGTGAATCCAAAATAAAGGTGACTGCTAAATAAACACTAGGAAGACAATCTAAAACTGGCATCACATCCTCCGGGCCCTGGACTGCACAAGTCTTTTCCATCGCGGTATCTTTTGCTGTATTCCCAGTGACTGGAGCAAAGATTTAGAAGATGTTGTGAACTGCCAGAGCCATCTGAAACATGCCAGTATCTACCATGGCTCTTCTGAGAAGTGCAGGTATAGCACATCGTTACGTGCTAGTCAATGCCAAGTTCGTTTATGATTTAACGCTGCTAGCTTTTGGTTTTTTTTCTATGGTAGGTAGAATATCTGATACTAGATACTTCATATTTGTACATCTGTTACAAACATGACACAAGAACCTTGTTTTGTTCTGTGGCTTTTTCATCCCTATGGGTATTGATAAGTATCGCCACTAAAGAAAATTTCTCTGCCTTTTCTCAGCCCTGCATGGGCCTGTTCCACGGCAGTTCTGAAAGCAGCGAAACTGGTCAGTGAGACAAGAACTATGAATCATGTACTTAAGTCCATAGTGCAATTTCCAATGAGAAAAAAAATACTTCATGTGGGAAGAAAGTGTCCAAATAAAGCTTTGCTTGCTAAAGCTCTCTCATCTCCCCCAAGCTGCGCTTGCCCCCCCACCCCCTTATGCTCTCTTCTATCACCTCTGCAGTCTTTTTTGTGACCTGCTCAGTCCATTCTGCTATATTCTACTAAACGTATAGTGAATGTTTCATGGGCTGCAGAATTGCATCAGTTATTTCCCAGCTGTATCCCTTGGCCTTGTCTAAATCGCATTGCTGTTCCAGCTGACTTCCTTGTACCACAGCTCTTCTCTTATAGCCATGTTAGAGACTGGTAATGTTTTTCATGGTTAAAAGGCATTATTAAATTTAGAAAAAAAAAAAAACAAAACCCAAACAGAGCTGACTATTCAATGACAAGAAGTTTCTCTGGGCTGTTTTACACTGCATTCTTCCACTCGGTTTATTTTCCTTATGCCTTGCCCCCTGATAGCCTTAATTAGATAGGATTAACAGGTGCCCTCTATTTCTCCTCCACTCAGCCACGCTATTCCAGGTATGATGCCTCTTGCCTGTATGAGCTGCCGTCACCTCTGCAGGTCATCTACTTCCCAGCCTTCCCAAGGGCCTAGTGACAGACACCGCCTCCCAGGAGAGTGGCAGAGCAGCCGCCATCCTCGTGCTTATTCAATGGCACGCAGGCAACAGACTAAACATCTTTTTCCCTACCCGGGGTACACCGATACAGCTGTCTGAGCTGATGGCTGGGTCACTCACTTTATATGCCTACTTCAGACACCGTGAGTCTGCCGCCCATGCTTAGCCAGAACCCACCTATGGAAGTGCTTGGTACTGCAGCACGGGCATGAAAATTTTTCCAGGCACTTAAATGCTCTGCTTGTGACTATTCATAAATTCATCTCCATTTCAAGAATAACAAGCACATCAGCAACCGGCTATGCCCGAGCTCATTCAGATTATCAGTAAGGGTGTCTTCACTATACATGCTCTCTGTGACTCAGGCTGGTAGATGGGCCGAGCCTGTGGCGTGCATCCTGTCAAGCACTGCCATCGTACGAAGGTCTCCACTTAACATCAAAGCTCACCCATTTGAGTACTTGCTCAGCAACACCACAGTTCAATTTGCTTTTCTATCTGAGAGGATTCAAAGCCACATTTGCTGTCAAGCCACAGGCTTTGCTCATCGAGCGGCATCACCCCGTTCTGCCTGACGGAGCCATCTGGCGCCTGTTTTGCCAGCAAGCACAGCTTACGACAGATAGAACCGATCCCATCTGCTGACCGTACCACCCGCCACTACTAGACTTCGTTGCCTTCTGGGTTTAGTCCAGCCTTCCAAAGTCATTTCACTAACAAAGAGCTTAAGCCATTAGCAGGACAGCCTATGCTCTTCTAAGGACTCCTTCACGTACAGAATACCGTCCCGTTGCTGGAGGCGGGCCCTTCTTTCTCTCCAGTGTAACGAGTCTTACCAGGGTACTCGCTCAGTTCATCACTGTCTTGCTTCTGATGACTGAGACGTGGCTGGTCTCTGAGGGCCGCTACTTGTGATGCATGTTTGCTTTGTTCCGCTTGCTTCTAAACGCTGGGGTAAGATTACAACTCAGTGTTTGAACGCTATTATAGCATAAAGTCAAGCCCTTCAACTTACACAACCAGAAATAAAGTTGTTTGTACTTCTGCATAATAATATATTCCTCTAATTCTGTGGTCCCACGGGACCACAATTCTGTGGTTGCTGCTGACTTCTACCACATCCAGTATACAGTATGAAGTAATAAATTTATTTTTATACAGCACTGATGGTCTGTCCTGATAGCTCGGTGAGGCAAAGATACAAGAAGAGGGTAGGCATCTCTTTACAGTTCTGACCTGGTGTGAATACCAGGGAACAGCACTGTATTTTTGGATATAGTACAGGCCAGAAATAAGAGTCAACGTGGCATGCAAGACTAATGCTCAAAATACTACACAAGCATAAAATAAACTTTCCTGAAATGAGGGGAAAATGAGGTACAGATCAAATAAATTGATCAACTCTGAAGTTCACAGAAATAACAGAACTGGGTTCGAACATAAAACCTTAGTCATAATTTCCTCCTTTAAGTTATAACCCCTCTCCATAATCACCTGTGGCTTCACTCATCTCTCATACAACAAGAAAAGTTATAAAACAGCATCTTTCAGCAGTGCTTCATTAACTTAGATTCTGCTGTCCAGAGAGGACTACTGCAGACAGAAAGACCTCAGATGCGACTCTTACCCCTTTGCTCAGTGACATCTGCTAACAGTGAAATTTCTGGAATTACGACAGGATAAAAGCAGTCTGGTCAGGACGAGGTCTGTAAATCTGTTTCTCGACTCTCTGCACTCTTCTCCTCCTGTTTGTCATCCGTCACCATGTAAGCAAACAGACACAGATCATATAGCTGAAGACAATAGGCTGAAGGTCAGTTAGCTATGTCCTTGGCAAACTGAGCCTCTCTACAATTCCTTTTTTCTTGTAATAACCTCAGTTCAGATTCTGTAAAGGGCACCTGCGGTTTATACTGGCCACCACGAGCAGGTTAAAAAAGCTCAACAATGGCATTCGCTTCTCATTTCGCTTTGTGGCAAGAACAGTTTATTCAATACAAGCCACAGGTACAATTTTACGCAACATTTTCAAGGCATTAAATACTGTCATCCTTCCAAGGAATGCTGCACTGCATATACAAATAGAAAACCTCATGCCTATTGAGTCATTTTCCTCTTAATCTCAAATAGCTTCTCATGACCCAAACAGGATTTCTCACGTGGCTTTACGCCATAAATTGCAGTCTGTATGCTACCGTTCTGTATGGCTGCCAGGTACAGACCAAACAGAAAGTACAATTTAGGTCACCCCATCCCTACATTCTGGGGTTTTTTTCCTACAAAGACAGCTAAAAATCTGCTGTTGGCACTACTTCCTTGGGAATAGATAGGAAAAATGGGAATAATAGATCTTGTATCAAGAATCCTTTAGACAGATTCAGTTTGCCAGGCCAATTCAGCATTCACAAGGGCCATGCTTCAGTACAATTTTAAGCAGAACTAATAGTTTTCCTGTACCGTTCCTACCACTTTGATTTTTCCCAAACCTCACCACTAGAGCTTGTTTGTTCTTTTTAGTGTCAAAGAATTGGTTATAATGCTGAAAAGTATATATGTAATCCGCTGAGGACTGAGGATGCACAGATTCAAAAAATGAAAGGCAAAAAGCTTATTATTTCCTTGGAAATTACTGGCAGTTTTACAGAAGTGCTACTAAATTAAATGGTGTCTTTATATTTTGGCAAAATAAGAGGAGAATTCAGGCATAATTTTTATTAGCAAAAGAGTCTAAAAGCAAAAGCAAGATGATTTGCTCAAGAATTTTTGCTGTTCCACAGGCTACTTCTTGGTAGATGTACTGACTGAAGAAAAAAAAATAAAAAAATAATAGAAGTACCAAGTATGTAACACAGACCTTTTTGACAACACAGATAAGTCTTACAACTTACAAAAAGGAAAACTTCTGCTACCGCACCTTTCACAAACAGAAGAGTGGTTAGAGCACTTGCTTTTCTGGGACCAGAGTTTGATTTCAGCTTAAGGCCAGCCATGTAAAATGAGCTCTAACAGGATTAATCCAGCTCCTTCTAGATGAATTTACATCCTTCTTTTCTAGAACACCAAATCAGGTCACCATAACTTGCATGATTCTTCTTTAGAAGCTGCTGGCAGAGGAAAAGAAAGCATTTGACAGTTCAGCAATAGATGTTTGCTGGGTCACTTACATGGCTTCTGTACAGCATGCAGGACCCGATAAAAATACTAAGCCAAGAGTTCCTTAATTACATCGTGACTTTATAAACATCACGAACCGATTAATATTCTTTTGATTCTCTGGGAGAATTTTAACATGCAGTTACCCCAGAACAAAGCTTTGCAATCTTCACATTTATCAAACTAAATGATAGTGATAATAATAATTAAAAAAAAAAAAATCACAAAGAAAACAGAAAATAATTTGGTTTTAGTTGGCTTCCAGCATCTCCAGTCAAGTGCAGAATTTCAGCAACACACAGAGAGAGATTTCAATGGAAAGCCAGCTCTGCCAGGACCCCCGTGCTTCCTACGTAACAGGACTGTGGACTTCAGAAAGCCTCCTGGGACCTTCACCACCCCAGCTGCTTCGCTGTGAGCCAGACCCTCCTGGCAGCCCCGGGGATCCCGGTTTCAGGCAGGACTTTCCCTGCGGCCAGTCTCTGCACTGAAGGATTGCTTCCAGCCTCCTGGGTCCACAGCTGAGTTCAAAAAACTCACCTGTCCCAGATGGGGGAAAAGCAGTTCCCAACCTCCCCCCTGCCCCACAACGCACAGAGGCAGGGGGCTGTGGGCTTTTTTTTTTTTTGTGATTGGATTCAGGTTTATCCCAAGAAATTTCATAGCTGCATCTTGAGCTGCCTCTCCAGCATTTCCAGTTAGATTGTTTAGTCATAACACAGTAATAGTTAATAAGCAGCAAAATATACCTGTACAACAGAGTCCAGAACACTACAGTGTTCCTATTAAGTTGTTCATGTGACAGACTTGTCACTGCGAATCTTGAAATAAAAGCAAAAAGTTAACATACTAAAAAAAAAGAAGAAATGATAATTAAAAATTCTAATTATTGTCACAGGAATATTTTTTTTTTAAATGCTTCTGTGATTTATAAAATGCAGCAGGTTAAATGCTTATTTCACGTCTTTCGTCTTGTAACAGTAAAATAAGGCAGTAACACGTTCTATTTTGTGGTCACTGTGACGCTGGAAAGACAACTGTGACAAATTACATTGAAGTTATTCTAAGGAAACACCTGACATTGTTCATTTTTTAAATGTCACTGAGAAAATTCAGAAAATGTTTTTAAAACTCAACAACCTGAAGCCCTCCCAGAAGATCCTATTCCTACCATAAGCTCTTATTCCTACTGTAAGCTCTTATTCCTACTACTTCAGTATGCGCATCACCTATGTATTTCTGTAGATTACGTCAAGAAGTTACATTGAATGTCTTTCAGATAAGGGTGAGGAATTCAACACTAATACTGCGTTGAAACAAAGTAAGAGGAAAAAAAATCAGCTGCTAACACCAAGTACAGACAGCGTTCATCTTTTATTATGACAACATGATTCTTGAAATTGCAACAAGTACCACTTCAGGGTCATCACCCCTCAGAGAAGAGACATTCTGGTCCAGAATCTCCATAATCTCATCCTCTGTCAACAGCATACATCTTCCTGCTGCACAAAATTCAGTGCTTAGAGGTCAGAGTCAATGTAGAGGATACTCTGAAGATTTGTGGAAGCATATTGCTCAGTTGGTAAAACATTTCCTCAGAAATTGTCTGGAAAAAAAAAATAATAAAAAAATATACCAGTAAGTTTTGGCTTTTCGCTGTGGTGTGGAAGAATTAAGTCTGTCTCAACTTTGTTTCTTGACATTTAAGAGAACAACTGTTTTTCAGGAGATCATGAAGATTGTTTTCAAACTATGCATTATAAGTCTATTTAATTCAATCAAAAGGAAAAGACTGACTTAAAAATACTGTTTGTGTATTTATGTGACATATCTGTTTCCAGTAGATTTGTTGTTCCAGTAACTGATTATTTCTGCCCAGCATAAGCAGGACAGTGCTGTTTGTTATCTACAGGATTCCTGCTCTCTGAATTCTAGGATTAGATTCAACTTCAGTACTTAGTTTATTCTTGTCTTCCTCCTTGCTCAGCAGTTTACTACTTTGTCAAAAAATACATGTTATTTCTTCCCTAATATAACTCTGATTTTTCTATTACTTCCAGTAGTGCTTTTTAGAACAAATAAAAATTTAATGCTGGCCACCTTTGGAAAACTTCCTGTTTCTGAAGATCAGCTAGAACTCCAAATTAAATCATTTCAGAATCTTAATTACAATTAACTTCAAACACCTGGAGTCATTAATGACTTTGCGGAAGCACGACAGAACTCACTGCGTTGCAACTTTCCAAGTTGTTAAACAATATAACTAAAAAACACCTAAACTTACCTAATGCAAGGTTAGCTCATCTCTTCAGAGTAAATAATAGCAAAAAAGTATCTATTTCAAAGGTGATTTATTCACCGTTTGTAAAGCTGAACTTCCCAGTTTGAATTTTAGCATCTTGAGAAGATACTACAGGATATCCAAAAATATAAACCCCTCTTACTCCTGTTTTATAGGCAAGGAACCAAAACCACAGTGATTAATTTAAGCTTACACAAGAAGAACAGGGCATAGTAAAGAAATGAAAAACTATCTGCTGACATTGAACTTCTTGTTCCAACGGCCTCCTAGGTTGGACATGAACTTGGTTTAACCCACCTGTGGTACCAAGAATTGTACGGTCCGAGAAATTCCTCCATCCCACGAGGCCATTTCCATCATGAAACCTAAAAAACAGCATTCATACTGTATGCATTACCTGCACAATCTTCCCCATCAATTACACCGTTATCAAGCAGTGCAGGAGTTTTCACATACAAACAGGATTTTAACTGCCTTAACTAGGGATGCCATTAATTGCAGTTAAATTGGACTTGGCCAGTCTCCTGACTGAAATCCGCTTTAACTGGAACATCTAATGTGGAATTATGGAGAAAATCAATATACCCTTGAAGAGCAGAATAACCAGTCCTACTGTACAGCACAGTGCTAGCCAGCAGACACGAGAGTTTTCTCCAAATATGCATGTTATATGAGTTCTTTCAATGGCTTGCTTTCATTGAGAAATAGCTCTTTTCCTTTAGTTCTGATGTGAGAACATCCACGTGGATGAGTACAAGCCTGTTGCCAAAAGTACACCAACAATCTGGCAGCAACAGAAACTACCTGGACCTACTTATACAGAAAAAGCTCAGCGCTTATTTATTGCTCAAGTTACAATATGGTATTTTTACGCTAGCACTTCCTTACAAATGAACTACAAGGTCCACAGGAACACACTGGTGGCAAATAAAGATACTTAGAAAAAAATTTTATAATAAAAGTGGCTATGTGGATGCTATTCCATTGTGAATTACTAAATGTCACAAGAGGAAGAGGTTCCTCAAGTAGGTGGTAGAAAGAACATCAATCCTACTAACATTTTAAATGCTCTAAATGACTGGTTCAGGTATTTAAGTGCAGCACACAAGAATGCAGCAAGTAGTAACACCACTTGGAAAGACAGAAAACCAAGTTGAGCCATGGGGACTTTCTAGCAAAGAGACGAATTAGCATATAAAATAAGTCTTGGAAAAATGCGAGGAGTCCTCATTGTCTGAGGCAATCAAAATCCAAAAGACACTGGAAGTTGTACTGTAGAGAACCACCAGCTCTTGCCCTCCTTCAGAGATTGCTCAAAGCAGCAGTAAAGACTTTTTCTTCTACTGGCTATGTTTACGTTGTAAAGATACTTTCAAAACACTTTTAGTCTCTATGCTAAATGTTTGAGACTATTTACTGGTATGACAATAATATTAAAGAGAAAATATAAGCGTATGTTTTAACAAACTATAAATTACTGAAATTTTATTTTTTTTTTTTTTTTTTAAAACATACAGCCTGAGCTAAGGTTGGATGTCACCAAATGCAACACACAAAAAAACAGCCGAAGCATTCACTAACATACCTTTGACACACTTGAACACAAGCTCCGCTCTCTTCAAGCACCATGGAATGGTCATTTCCTAAAAATTAATAAATGAAAAGCTTCAATGCCCAATGAATCTAACCAACAAGAGTAGCAGGGAAGTTGTTAAAAGTGATACATTTTTGCCATAGAACCCCATTTTCCCAGCAGGTATTCAAGCAGCATTACAGGCCATGAAGAAGGATTCAGTTTCCCAGAGTATTCTAGGCAAGTGGCACGTATGTTACACGAGACCATAAAAGCACTGCCACTGGCTTATTGGTAGGGGAGCCTAGTGTCAGAACAATCTATACATTTTTAAGCTGAGATGTTGAATAAAAATACTGTTGACAATCCTGTTAATGTCACTGGAGACAGGGCTATTTAATTCCCCTGTGAAACTTCAGAATAATGTGCAATATCCAATGGATAACTGTCATATTTGTGCTTCAGCTAGCCAAAGACGGACTCCTGACCACGTCTTAACAGCAGTTACTGATGATTCCTAGCTATTCTTGGTGATTCTGGTTAAGGTTTATTGGCATACCCGCTGCCTTCAATAAAAACCTTCTCTCCAATACTGGAACTGGAAGAAGCTCTTCTCCCCTAAGATGCATTTATGTTAAGAGTTAAAACAAACAAAAATCCATCTTCATCTGACGGAGGAGTTTCAGATATAAAGAGACAGTAAATCCTTACCTAAAGTTAAATACCAAGATGGGATATGAAAACTACAGTGGTGTAAGATATCTTAAGATATGGCTACAAGCATTGATCTAAATAATTTAAGTAACAGTTTAAATGCTTTAGTACATTAAACGTTCTTTGGCTGTATGCTACAAAGCAAATTATATCAAGATGAATATTCCTAGTCAGAGACAGAATGACTGTCACTCTACACACTTCTCAGGATGAAAATAGTACCTATTTGTTCTTATGTACTCTTCAACATGAAAATGAGTACTTTCTAGTCTGAATACAGGAATACAGATGTGGAAACAAATTTATCATTCTATGTACCTTTAAGTTTTACATAATCTTCTACTCAGTAAAGCCAGCCTTTTTTTTCAGTGCCACTGTGCAATCTGTGATTATCAAAGAGTTTAATTTCAGGATTAAAAGAAGTTACTTGACAAGCAAGGTTATCCAAGAATGCCAGCTGGTAACACTGGAACAGTACACTGCACGTGGCTGCATTAATCAACTACTGAAAGCCAAAAGTTCCTCCTTAGGTGAAAGTGTCTCCTGCCATCCCCAAAATACATAATATGTTAGAAACAGCATAAGCTAGAAATATCTTTTCAGAAAACTTTCTTTCATCGTGTAAATCACTGCATCAATAGATGTAGCTTTTAGGGTATACAACACATCAATCAGACAGAACAATGCTGGACAATATTTTTCTTTTCCTGGAAGAAATACTTGATCTTTGTTGCAATTTATCTGCCTACATGTGCTTTCTGTCACAAGTAACGTAGGTGTTTGTTAGTTTTGATCACTGTTTTGGCTTAGGTAAAAAACAGGTGTCTAAAAAGAAAGGTCCTGTTTCTCTGAAGGCAACTCAGAAGTACCTTGCATAATCAATAAAGGGAACTAGGCCTTAAAAGGACTGATTGAAACAGCAGGATATGACACTATTCCTTAGACTATTTCAGAGGAACATAAGTGTTAAATCTTGTGGGCACTCAGGGAAATAACAGGTTGAATCCAGAATGTCGCTCCATGCAAGCCACAAGAACTGAAAATGACGCAGTAGTGATTCAATTCTAATCCATCTTTAAAAACATAAGTTCTCATGATTTTGCCATGTTATCAGGATTTTTCCCTATATGCAAACTAAGTAACAGTTGTGGAAACGATGAAGGATCAGCTAAGTATCAATTCAAAATACAGTGCAAGAGATGGCGGGGGGGAAGCAAACACCCCAACTCCTATAGCGAGTTTTGGTTAATAGCATTCAAGCAAGTAAAAAAAACACCTGGGACTTTTGGATTTGTTCATTAGCAGACACCACAGCTCACTCCTTTTTAGGATGCAATGATTTGTTGTCAAATTAAGATTTCTTCAGCTTATTAAAAAAAAAAAAAACAACCCCCAAAAAAGATGGGGGCATCTTCACTGATTGGAAAGATATACTGCAAACCTTTTTATTCAAACAAATTTGTGACAGACTCACTACACGGAGCTGCCACTTTTATAAAGCTAAGGGCTTATGCCTTTGCAGAACCATGTCACAACCAGGTAGTGAAAACACTAAAGTCCATAAATGTCTTGTGGGACAAAGATTTCAAACCAACTTTCAGTGGTTAATTTTAGTAAGTTAAGAATTAGCAAGATGTTTACTCAATGTTTATCTATGCAAATCCTAAAGACCATATGAGCAGCTATATATTTAAAGGCAGGAAACTCGGCTAAGAAATATTTGAGGTTAATACACCCATCAATAATCTCTCTACATACATAAAGCATATTCATAAATATTTGTTACACAGCTTATACTCCCTTCATTTCTACTTTTTTCCCAAAACATTTCTGTCTTCACTTATGGTAATAGAGACAGCTGCCCAAGGTCCCTGAAGAGTCACTTCTTTTTCAGTGTTGCTGTGTAGACAGCAGCAATGGCTCCGATGTTGAAAATACCAAGGAAGTGTGCCAGCTCTAGCATTTTTAGCGATACCACTTTATTAGAGCCACTTCATTCCCCAGTTTACATATCAGTTTATATTAAATTCAAAACAGTGATCACACAGTAACACCTCAGTTGTCCTGAATTTGAACTTGTCTACTTTTGCTTTTCTCAAGTATCAAACCCAGTTTCTTTCCTTTAACTTAATGATCAGAACACAGAAATCTTTTTGTTGTTCTCGTCATAAGAAAAACTAAGGAAAACAGAATTCCTGATTTTTTTCATAGAAATAATAATGAAATGTAATGGCTTCATTGAGATCGATATGCTTATCACTTCTGTGAGGTTATAAACACCACTCTTCCCATCCACAAAATAAAGAAAACCTTTGGGAAAAGCAGAGAAAACTCATGATGAATGCCTGTTACAGTGAAGCATGCAAACATCTCTGCAGCTGTGCTCCTGGTTAACCACTTTACAAAAATGTTTTTATGTAGGTGGTAAGTGGAGATTCAAAACTGGGGCTGCTGAAGGCACCAAGTTCAGGTTAACTTTCAGTAATCTGTTATTATTCACTTTTCTCTCAACAACAAGTTACATACGTGTGTGTTTCAAGTTAGGTCAGCCAGCTGCAAAGCACTGTAATAAGCAACGCTGCTAATGCAATTCACAAGATGCAGTTTTGGCTAAACATACACTTATCACATGCGTCACTTTCTGCTTTCTCTGCAAAGACTTAAAGCTTGATATAAAACGTAAACTGTTTTACTGGACCTTTTAAGAATCCACTGCTAGACAAGATGATAATTCTTCAGTTTCACACATCCAAGCAACAACACACTCTCAATGCATGTTGAGCACTCAGTCTTGTGCTTTATTTGTATTTTAAAATACAAGTGAAAGCTAAAACTAACAAGGTTTAAAGAAAACAAAGAAAGAATATCATCAGATGGCAACTCAATTGAGAAAAAAGGGCAATGAATTTATGAAACACAGTAACTAGGTCCCATGAGTAACCTAGGCTGCTGTCCTGCAAGTTGATTAATTTGTGCCCCAAAAAAGGTCTTGATACCAGAGATGAAAAATTTCAGAAATAATATGTTCCTAGAAGTCTACTTTTATATATGGCAGTATATCCTTTAGAAGCTTCATTATTGGACATTTTTAACTGTTGCATTGCTTGCACTTTCCCAATAATAGACCCTGACCTTGCAAAAAGGGGGCCACTTCTGTGTTCCCATAAATTCTGTCATAAAAAAAGTCACTGTTAAAGGCTCACCAGTGGATTACCTTTATCTTGCTATGAGTCAGGCACTTTCAAAGACGGAAAGGCAGTATTGAAATTTACAATCAAAGGGTTATTTAAGAAAATCCCACAAGACTATAGTTATCCATACAAGGGTACCAGTAATGGCAGCTTTATCTTATTTTTCTAATTTCTTTAGGTTTACAGACTTTTCACCTCCTAAGGAGGTAAGGCATATGGCTGTACTGCCTGTCCACCGCTTCTCTCCCTGCCTCCCCACCCCCTTTTCTTTTCTGCTAGTGTCTTGTGAGCCAGATGTGACAGAGGGAAGAGGTCGTCAATGGTATTAAATTACTATGCACTGTGAAAAGTTACACTTAACAGACAAGCTCTATGTTAGTGTCCCGCTGAGGAAGAGAACACAGAAGTTCAGCAAATAAAGTAAGCACACCTGTATCTACAAAGAGCCTCAGCAATATGCTGCTTCTTGCCCAGCTGGTATTTGGGGAACTTAAGAGAGAAAACAGGGACAGAAATTGGGGATGCAAGGGATTAGGCAGTGAAGAAAGAGACAGTTCAGAGCAAAGGTGAAATTTCGTTGCTGCTGCGCAGGGCTGAGGTGATAAAGAGTGGTGTTTAAGGATAAAGAATTGTAAGCCAAGCTTTGCTAGTTCTGCTGCTCATAAAACTTAGATTTAAGGTTTTCTAGCTAGCAACAGTTAAAACTGGGGATCTGGTATCACTGTTGCATCAGCGACACTGGAGGTATAGTTTCTAAGCAAGAGCTGTTGCCAGAAGACTTCCAGGTATGTAGTCCCATCTTTCATTAATAGTTGTACAACTGTGCAATGAGCTGGAGCAAGGAAGTGAAGTGTCCAAAATGAGGGGTGGGAATTCAAACAAAAAGCGATTGAGCCAGCTGAAATGTTTTTAACGGGTTCAGTTTCTTAATTTGGGTCACCTTATAGATAGCCGTGCCAGCACAAGGATGTGGCAGGAGCTGGTGCAATGATGGAGCAGGAGCACGTGACCGCGCAAAACTGTCCCATTTGGCTTAAACCAGCATGAAACATACCCGCTGCAAAAATCACTTTTTTTGCATCCTAGAAGAGAAGAACAAACCAAATCTTTACATTTACTTACTTCTGACATATCGTGTACCAACAGGAGAGGAATACTAATGGTAGTAATGTCGTGCGTGCAGCAAACTTTGAGAATGTTTCTGAGTCCCATGATTGCAGGATCCCGAGCAGTTATGTTACTGGATCTTACATTATCATCCACACAGAGGTGAAAAGCAACATGAATTTCAGAAAGGTTTGAATGGCGTGTGATGTAGAATTCTCCTACAGAATAATATAAACCAAGAAGGCAAGATATCACGGTAGTGATCTGTACTGAAATACCATTGTTAGGCAATGTAAGGATAGGGTCAATTAAGACAAAAGGCAAATACAAATATATAACAGGAGATCAGAACACGTACATGAAGAGATAAAAAAAGTTAGAAATCAACTGATCTAAAAATCTCTTGGAATATCATTGTTTTACATTCATCCTACACTCACTTCCCTGCTTTGATGGGTTTCACTGCCATCACGGACACCTGGTGTAATAAGACGTAACAGTGCCAGTACAGGCGGATATGATCTATATATAGCACGAAACAGAAAAACAAACACAGAGGAGGTGTAATACTCAAAATATATAATGTAAGCACTGAATTGCAGACAGATGTGGGAGGCGGAAATACCAAAAATGGATGGGTTAAAATAAAAGGATGCAAAAAGTCTGTGGAAAAAGATAGTGGGTTACGTAACAACCGAGATATGTACTGGAAGACAAAGGTATCAATGATCATTAGAATTTAAAATAATTCATAGTAATGGGAAGATGAGTTACAGAGTTGTTTGCAAAAAATCACCAAGACATCTTGTTGGGGGTATTTTTAGATTTGGTAGTCATTTATCAAAGGTCGAGAAAGAGTAAGGGCCAGTGAAATGCAGGTCTCTCCATCTTACCTTTCCACTGGAGATGGAAAGCCTATACTAGAACCAACAGAAAAAACAGGTATGCTATACCCCTACTGTTTCAGTCAACAGATAAACATCTTCCTTCAAACCTATTCTCTCTGGTCATTGAAGTTAAGATACTACCTTTGTACTGGGACAGCTGAAGAACAGGTACGTACTCCTTTCTGATGACTGCTAAGGAGGTAGTAATCCCCACCAACGACTGTCTAAGATAAGTAATACACAAGCCACTGCAGCAAGATTCACCCAGATTTATCTGATAAGGACCCAGTTTGATTTATAATCCACTTATACTAACAAGATTAAGACAATCATGAAAGCAATTTTAAGAAGCCCTCTTATTCAATCACGGGTTGCACGGATTTAACCCCGGCCCCACAACGGTGTATTCATCTTCAAATTCCGCAGAAGCTTTCCTTACTAGAAATCACAATATATACAGAAGATACTTCCTCTTTGAGAAGAATGGATTTTTACATTATCAGGGTTAAAAAATACATTCTAAAATGCTTTGCTGTATCATAACAGTGACATATATATGTAATTATTTTCAAATATAAATTAGTTGCTAGTATTCAAGTTTCACCTTTTCCCAAGATGCTCAGAGATCTTTTTTTCCACCCTCAAATTCTGAAAAGAAATTTTAGGCATAGAGAAGTTAAGTGATTTGCCCCCAGTCACATGATGCAGTGGCAAAGCTGGGAATAGAAACCAGACGTCCTGACACCCAGTTCTCTGCCTTAGCCACAAGAACATCCTTCTCCTCTGATTGAGGTCAACTTGGGCTTAGTTTATAATTTATGTTCTGACTTTAGAGCTAAAAATGTGCATCTATAAAACACAAATTGCTTCAAGAAAAGGGGGGAAATGCAACAGAACTCACCCGGCAAAATATTTGACTGGTTTCGTTCAATAGTCTTTAATTTATCTTCATTTCCACTACTTTTGTTTTCTGTATATAAATACATAGCACAAATATTAAATATACAATCTATCTATTAATTATGCTTTGGCATGGAAGTTTGATATACTGAGATGATATCTGGCTTGAATTTTTACCATAAAGTTACTGTGAAGTCCCCAAAAAGCAGCGGGATGGTCAGGAAGTGGTTTTGCTGTCTTCAGTAGACACTGAACTGAATCCTATCTCAAATCATTAGCTTTCTTTCTTAATCATCCTACGATACCTCTTCATTTGCAGAAAAGAAAACACAATATTCTCAGACATAATACTAAACTTTCCAAATTGCCCCCAGTACTTAGTACCTTGCTATTGCTTTTTAAATAATGTAACTACTTAAAACAAATTTCTTCCTAGTATTACAAGAAATATTTTAAAGATTTACACAAATCAGCAGTATAAAAAGAGGTTTCAGTATTTTCTTCAAGACTACAGCAATACGCAGGTTTCTAAGAAAACTTGTTTCTCTATGTACTCTTACGAATCTATTCATGTTACTGACATATTTAAATCACATAAGTAGTTCTCCACAAGAAAAACAAAGTTCCATGATGTACAAGTACTGCCTTAACACCATGTGGTCAGAAAATTTCACAGCCATTTGTAAACAAAACTGCAAAGTAAACCATTCATAAGGATTTGGTCAGCACTAAAAAGTATACACATTTAGTCAATTTATTATTCAGTTTTTAGCTAAATAATTCCCTTCTAAGGAAGAGAAAGAGTCCTGACTCCTCTTCTGCAATTTTTAAAGCTTTATATTTAAATTGAAATAAAAAAGTCAAATAAAGTCTGTGTTGCTACAGGCAGTTTAAACTGCAGAGGAAAGCACAATGGCCCCATACACGTCCCATGCTTTTAAAGTGTGATCAGAACCTAAGGACTTAATTTTATTTTTCTTTTTTTGGTACAGTATGTCTGTTATGGCAGCAAAGACATCATGTGAACATGCTGTCTGTGAAGACAGCATTTCACATAGATTTCTCAGAGTTTTATCGATAAACTCAAACATTCCATTTTATAGATCAGGTAACTGAAGAAGAGTGAAATCAACTTGCTTGTAACCATAAATGTTCAGCTGACCACTATTCTATTTCAAGGAAAGTAATTTTGGTTGTCACTGACCATGATGTCTTTTCGACTTACTGCTACGCTGTGCTCTGGCCTTAAGTACAACCTTCTGGACAATTTCAAGCTGTTCTTGAATTCCAGGAAAATGGAAGTCTGTGCATTCTTGGCAAACAGTTGCAAAATCTAGGAAAAAAATAAGATTAAAATCCATGTCATAAGGCTGTGCCTAGTAACATTACATAATTCTGCTTTACTCTTCAAGCAAGGTGAGTTACAAAGGCAACCCTCCCGCCTCTCCCCAGCTGGTAATCAGCTTTAAATTCTAAAAAAATTTATACAGAGACAAAACATTTTTTGAAAGAAATTAACTGCTTGGGGGAAAAAAAACAAATAAATAAACAAACCCTTGAGTGTTGCTGTTCTTCAAACAAAACCACCCAGACCAAAAAGTAACCCAAAATAACAGCAATAGTATACGTGCATTAAATGTAATTGTGCTTTGAAATGATGTCTTACTACTAACAGTCCTTCAGTCTGTGATACTTTATTAAAACATACATAATAGACACTTCCGACAGCAACAACAGCATTCCAGTTTGTTTTGAAAAATGAGAGCTATTAATGAAATTCACAAACAGCGTATCCGGAAAGCTGGAATTACAGTTCTTTCCTTTTAGTTCTCAAAACATAGATCTGAAAGCTAAAGGGAAGTGTCAACAGCTAAAAAGATCTGCAGGTTCCTTTTCCTGATAAGCAAGTATTCTGTCAGGCTTAGAAATATTATACAGATAATTAGGATCATAACATACTGCCTCTGTGACTGGTATTCTACACTTCTTATCCTAATGTCCAGCTGTCTCTCCAAGTAAGTCAATGGGAGCCAAAACAAGCATTAGCAAGGAGCTGGACTATACTAAGCAATTGCTACTTACTTCCTGTTTTGAGGTACCTGCTCTAATCCTCCTTAAAGTTCTTATGTACTCTGATTGCCTATCTGGAGAGCACCGTATACTCCTGTGAACAGGCTGCAATAGGAACAGGCAGGGTAGAGAGAAAAATCTTTATGTATTTTATCATTTTACATGAAGTCTCCATGATAAAATCTATTTTCAAATGGCTTTATTACATTCTGATTTCCAACACAAGGGAGGAAGAAGCTCCTGTTCAAAAAGATTGTGTCTTCCGTGTGTATCAAGATAAAATAAGGTCACAAGACATTTTATTTGAAACAAACAAATGAAAAATCTCTTCTATTTAAATTAAAATTTAATTTTAGTTTATCCTTTGAGTGTGCTACACCTACTTAAAATCTTGGTCACAGTAGCCCTACAAAGCTCTTATATCAAAGACTTGAGCTAGGCAATGCATAAATATAAAGTATATAAAGAAACTATTCACCTAGCTTAGAAAAAATAACCTGAATGAAATTAGCGTGTTGGAAGTTCACATATAAGTTCAAGGCTTTCTGTTCAAGGCTGTTTTCTAGAAATGCATCCAAATCTGATTTCAAAGGCATATTTTGTTAGTTGCCATTTACACACTGTAAGAAATACAGAAAACATTGCAGTCATGGTTTTCAGTCTTGCAAATACCTCGCATGCATCCTGATTTTTGAGACAAATGGAACCATTTCTGCATAACAGATTTACCAAAGATGCAGCATCAAAATGTTTGCCAGACACAACAGAACTAGCAAAATACACTAAAAATTGTTTCTGCTTTTTTGTAACCCAGAAATTTAGACTGCACATGCCATGACCTCTCTATTTAAACAATAGCATCAGTGTATCATTTAAAGGTCTTATATATAGCAATTTTATGAGCCTTTGAACCCCCTAGCATATTTATTTCTTAAAGAGCCTTTTTAGGAAGGAGAATTGGTTCTGGCAAGTGCTCTTGCAACAAACAGCTTTAACAGTTTAAGAGCAAAGTCTCCTCTCAAAGGTGTTTATTACTCCTCTTCTGCCAGAAGCTACCACTGTCACCACAGAGTGGATTTAAAGAAATGTGCCCAAACCCCAGCTGCTGCCTATAGTGGTTTGGGGTCTCAGTACAACCAGACATTCACTGATGGTTTAAAGTAATATACCCGACTAGGTCGGAGGAGCTGAGACGTGAGACACATTAATTTCCCCAACATTTTTAAAAAGAATGGTGGTGCAGACAGCTGTGGAATGTGCCCACAGTTAAGTTAGCCAAAGTCTCACTGGAACTCAGAGAAATCAAAATTAATTGAGGATTATATTTTACAGATAGTGATATGGCCCCTCTACTGTGGCTGCAAGATCTAATTGGTGGCCAGAAGATGCAATTTCATGTTTAACGGTATTACTTAAATGTCTGTCTTCTCTTATCACGTAAGATTTAGCATAAAAACAAATCTTCTCTATTCGTTATTAATTTAAATATTTAAGCAGTAAAAAAAAAAAAAAGTAACTGAAAATAGGTATAAGTATGAAAATACTGTCAGAATTAAGCAAATTGCAAACTATAAACATCACAAACGCAACTGCAATTTTTACTGGTACATTTCCCTTTCCTTCTTACTACAAGCCTGATTCCACACTGTCTTCAGAGAATATCAACCACCAAAGTTTATTATATTTTTTTACAGCACACTAGAATAATGACAATAGTGGCTCCAGTCAAATAGAAGTTTCAAGTGTAAATATTTTGGTCAATAGTCAAAAGTCAATAATGTGGTTCAGAGAAAGCCTCGGTGACCAAAACTGGAACAGGAAAGAACGCAAGTTTCATTGGTTAACCTTGATACAAAACACCTTCATCATAGCGTCCAGTTACTCAAAAGACATGCACTTCAAATGGCTACTAATCAAGCTTTCCAGGAGTAGGTAAGTAATATTTCTATTGTTCATTTTTAATGGAATTCATAGTGCTGCAGGTATTTAAAGCACATGGTATTTTTATACGTTTACTTATCAGTTTAAAATCTTAACATATTTCATTTCCCTCTTTGCAAATAGGTTTCAGTATGCTAATCTGACATCAGAGAGTTCAAAGCCCCTATAATAAGTCAGTCTAAGGCAGGGAAATCGACACTGAAGTGTTCACTCTAACACACTCCTCTCCTAGGTTTTGTGTTTGAGTAAGATGAGAGAGGTAACAGCATATCAGAGCACAATTCTGTCCCCCATCCTTATCCGTATCTCTTTTTGCATTTGTTACCCTTTTGCAATATCATGGCCAAAACATTAGGGTCTCCAGTAAATTTTAATTTTACAAAGAATATTTTTTGTGAGAGAAGACAGCAAGTTTTTATGTGACATTTGTTTTCACTGACACGATATACCCCATTAGAAGACTCACCTCTCTTGATGCCGCTATATGAACTGATACGGTTATCTACCAATAAAACCAGGCCGCATAGAGATGTGGAATAGAGAGACATTGCAGTCTGAAGTCTGTGCAGCTTTACTCCACTTCGATGATTGCGCTTATGTTTACAGAAATCCAACATATCAGCTCTCAGAAGTCTCAAGTTATGCATGGTCTTCAACTGAGCTCCTGCATGGAACATCAATGATTTTAATACATACAGTAAAAGAGGAAACTCAGGATTGTTATTAAAATGCAAGGGATTAAAGTGCTCCCCTAAGTTTTGTGAAAAAGATCTGTAAGGGAAACATGATCAATAATACTCTCAATACTCAATAAGAAAGTTCTTAACCATATATTCCGTTTTACATACATATCAGCAATTTACAAAGCAAAAGTAAAAATGCAACATTTTCACATACTGTCACAAACCAAGGCTTATCTATACCTGAAATGAGCCTTGTTCCCTCTTATAAGGCTATGGATGAAATACTAATGCAGTCAAAACAGACAGTGTAAGAAGTCTCTATTGCATGAGCAAAAAGTAAAAATTTTAAGTATCTATTTTTCCGTTAATTGATCATGGGAATTGAATTCAGTAACCACATTTTCTTACGAAACATAAGGAAAGTTAAAACATGATTTTTAACCGCTATGTGTTTTGATGTTAGTGTGCTTTTCTACACTAGTCACCTTGCCAGAGTGGATAAAACTTGCTTCTAGAATGTCTTCCATTAGGTATACTTCTGGTAGCTAGATACTGTTTGATACAGTTTATACCGTACTGTACTTCTCTTACATATGTAACGAACAAATACAAAACAGTTACAAACTGTATATATTGTATACATTGACAGTTAAATACTGTAAATACATGGCTTAGATACATTATTTATTAGCATCTGCTATTATGTTTGGTTTTGGTGTCAGTTCACTTTACTTACCCAAGTGAATAGTAAAACTTTCTTCTAACAGCCTTTGCTCTTCATAAATTCTTCCATTTCCTTCTACAGATTCTCTCAGTTGACTGGGCTGAACCTTAATTTCATCACTAAAATAATGAGAAACGTACTGAAAAGTTTCTCCTAATTTTTGTACAAGACCAACACCATTTTGTGAAAGCTATCCAATTTTTTCTCAGCTACTCTGTGGAAACCAAGAGACTAAACCTATCTGAATGAACTCCACTCATCTGAGGTTTTACCCTTCTGGCATGCAATACTCCAGGTGCATACCAGCAGGAAGAGTAGAGTCCACTGTTAGATTTACATTACCTAGCTCATTTGTAAAGCATTCTCAGATTAAGAAATGAATATAATTCACAACATCTAGTTATAACACAATAAGAACATAGGAATAAAAGGAGGGGAAAAAAAAAAATTCTTCTTCTCAGACTATTTATAATAGCCAAAACCTTATTTATGAAGTTACTAGATAAAACTTTTTTTTTTCCCCACACACACAAAAAGGGAGGTTAAAAAAAAGCCAAATCAAATGCTCCATAGCATTCAAACTAGCAGAAAATATTTCAGATGCCAGTTTTAACTTTTTTTCCTAACTTCACCTGTCTAGTAGTAAGTGATATAGTAAGTACTGTTTCTGCTACACAAAAGAACATGAACATCTCTCCAATTTGTTTCTGCATTAATGAAAAGTTTCTCTTTGTTTTCAAAGTGACTAATCTTCAAAGTTGTTTTATAAACTTGCAAACAATTCCACTAATTGCAAATACCTAGTGACAAGGCAGAACTGAGATACACTGTTAATAAATATATATGCACACATATAAGCAACTAGATGCATAAAGATACATGTGTGTGTATCTCTCTCTCTTTTATGTCTATATATGTGTGTAACACACACATTTCTCTCTCTCTCTCTCTCTCTCAGCTTCTAGTTGCCCTACTATAGGCTTCCTGCACATTATTTTCAAATGCATTAGGGACCTATAGTTTTCAGGACTCAACACAAGCAGAGAGATGACACTTTTTGTTAGTGTATGTGACCACAATGACTAAAATACTATCACTTCACATCTGTTGTAAGTGTTCAAGACTATGAAGCCAAAACATCTTCACTCTCTCTGAGATCCTTGCCTCTGGACCTTTAGCAGTCCATTTCTTCCAGCTTTCAGCTCTAAGCAACTATACCTTGGTCTTATTTTACAGCAGTAGAAGGCCAGCACATGGGAAAAGTTCAAGATAAGTATGAATAGCCTTTGTACTTTCACCCTTTAAAGCCTCATGGAAATAATCAACAAAGCTAACACGAAAATTCTATGGAAAAATATTTCAGGATTAGGTGTAGAGCTTGAGCTCTACTACTGTAACTAGTGCAGTGATGTTTTACCTGGTCACTAGGTTAGAAAGGGGCCAGCTTGCTTGTGAGCTATGTAGTCCTAGAACATTCTGGGACTAACCTGAGAACTGCCAAAAGACTTCCAAAACAAATTCACAGACAATAAAATCCTGAGGAAAGTAGTGAGAAACCTAAAAACATCCAGCATCATCTTCCAATATACTTCCCCTCCCCTCTCTCTTCCCTCATGTTTCATACACTCAGCTTCCTTATCCCAACAGGAAACACTAAAGAGAAAGTGATGAAGTATTTCACGCATTATAACCCATGCCTGTCTTCTCTTATCACTGGCATCCACTTTGAACAAAGGTGTTGTGTTTCCCATAAATTCATTACTGCATCCACCTAAATCTACTCAGACAGGCTCTTCTAATAACGTGAGGCATGAGAAAGCATCTGTTTTCCTATTAGTAGCAAAGGTGGTGGTTACCAATGATAAAGAATAAGGATCTCCAAGTTACAAATTCTGATTTCCCTGCTATTTCCTCAGTCTGAAAGCTTTTAATCCAACTCTCACCACAAGTGTCCACACTAAAAAATTCCACTTTTTTTAGCTCTCCAGTGATGTATACATAAAGAGAAAAAAGAAAAAGAAAAAAGAGGCTTATTAATTCAAAACGTGTGATACTGTTACCTTTTATTAAGCTACAATTATTCTGCAGAATATCCTTAAGTGGTAACAGAAAGCCTTGTGAAATAGTGTTAAAGACAAACATTGTAAATAAACCATAGAATCATAGAATTGCCTAGATTGGAAAAGACCTGTAAGATCATCTAGTCCAATCGTTAGCAAAATAGGAGGAAACTGATCAGCTCAAGTTATAGTTTAGTGCATTACAACACTTTCTGGTACAGAAAGGTTATAACGTTACACAATGAAGGAACTCCTAAAAACATAAAGATTTAATTATGATGGTTTATTTGTCTTTGATTATCCTATTTAAACGGCTAATCTGAAATAAAGATTATACAAAAGCAAGTCTTTTGAACTATTACAGATGGAAGTAAGCATCACAGAAGAATTAAATACCTGACCGAGCTGTTGTTGGGATTCTTTAGGTCCTGATGAAGCTTTATCACCCATTCCTGATATTCCTGCTTCTGGATAGCAGTAGACTGTTTTAATTCATTGGTCCATTTGTTCTCCAGATCCTAACGACAGTGATAATGTGAGTGTTTTGGGTTTTCTTTTTAAGACAATTATTCGCATGACGTATCCTAGTTCACTGAACTTAGTTTACCTGCTGAGATTCAAAATGCTGAGCCGCTAATGAATTTACATCTTGGTCTGTTAGCGATTTCCCTAGCTCCTGCATCACCTTATCCATTTCAGCTCCTTGTCTGAAAGAGAAGCAAATGTACATTTACAATAAGCAACGCTTTCAAAAAACTGGCTGAAGAACACCCATTATTGTTGATACAGTTACTGATACAACCACCAGTTGTATCAGTCAGCTGGTCAATGTTCATCACAAGTGGAGATATAACCAAACACACAGCTGAAAGATACACCAGGCAGTGCTTTGTCCACATGCTCATTTTGGAATTGGAATTCATACATTTAAAGTTTGCCCTCAGAGATATTCAGAAGAAGGTACAACAGTATATCTAGATACTTTAATATAGCACTTCACTATGCTTATCATTAGAAGAGTTTTTGAAATGGACCTGCTCGGTCCCTTGCTTTCCTCCCACCCCAACCACAGTTGATGCAGACAGGTAAACACCCAGAATTAGGCTAAACACACCTATTTGTAATAGTCAGATGAGCTTCCAGCTCATTCAGCAAGAGGACCTGGAGTTAAAGGGCTGCCCTGCTATCATCGGTTCATCCAAGAACTTGTCCCTCCCTAGTCAACCCTTTCTTTTGCAAGGAATCGATTTACCCTAGCACAGATTTAGCAATGAATGTCCACAAAACAAATTTGAGTTGGGGATCAGGGATGTCAAGTCAGCTCCTGTGTAACCAGAACACCACCTTTGCTCATCTGGGATAGTCTCAGCTGCCACCAACATATGGAGCTCCTTGATTATGACAAATAGGTAAGATAAATTCCACCAGAGTCAATACACAGCTGTATCACACTAGAGCTCTGCAACATTACTGCTCCTAGGATTAAGTGCTCTTTCTTCTAGATGCATACTTGAGAAGAGTCAATAAGCAGCAAAAAGTTTTGCTACCACATTACTGGCAACATTTATCCCCAAATTAGATACATAAGTTTCAGTCTAGAAGAAACTATATAAACAAGTATGCACTGTATAATGTGAGCTTAAACAAACATAACTCGAGAAATATTGCCACTTAGAATGCTAAACCAGACCTGCTGAGAATATTCTGGCATCTCACAAGCTTCCCTAGTATTTACTATCTATACTATACCTATATTTGTGTGCATTCACTGTCTTTAACCTATTTAGGCCGGACAAGAAAAAGAAAACTCCACATTGTATGTGTTCCCTCTTGTGGGCAAAGCAGCCACCTGCAGCTATTCAAGCTTAGTCGGAAACTCGGGATCCCACATAGACTTTCCTAAATTTCAAATTCAGTTTCAAATTTAAAGTTGGTTCAAGTCTTCTGCTCATCTTTTCATCCCATAGAACTTCAAATTTTTCACTTAAATTACATCATAACAAAGGCAAAATATGGTACGTACATATACCTTATTTTCTAGACATCCTAAGCACTTCACATTGCTACACCACTTACAATGTGGATAGAACAATGGAAATCAAACCTTATATTACTCTGATGGCCTTAGCTTTCATTATTTTCAATGACTGAGGAGATTTTAAGATAGCTGACCCTAACAATATAAGCTAAGCATTATACGACTTTAAAGAGGGAAACACAAAACTCAAATAGGGCTTACGTAGACAAATACAAGTTGACACGTTTTCCTCTGAGCTCTATACACCCAGTGGCATGCACCTCTATTTAATAAGATG
>JAVKLA010000024.1:7180573-7224812 GCA_034782735.1 Sagittarius serpentarius
TCCCACTGGGTGGGGGGGGAGCGAGTGAGCGGCTGCGTGGTGCTGTGTTGCTGGCTGGGGTTAAACCACGACATCATGGTAAAGGAGATGATGGCTGTGAACACTGAATACTTCTCTACTGTTGTATTTCCCACCGTGAGTTTGCTGTAGTTGCTACCAGGCTGTTCTGATATTGGGAACAGGAGGGAGTGGCATAAGAGAAAGCATTTCTTTTAAAATGTGGTGCACACTGGAAAGTGTCCCCAGAGCCATGTGTCTGGGAATTGCATTCAGGCTTGTGTTTTGGGGGCTGTTAATGAAGTGTACTCCTAATTGCAAAGGAGGAAGGGACTGTGAAGCAGCAGATCTCT
Organism: Sagittarius serpentarius; assembly: GCA_034782735.1. NCBI lineage: Eukaryota > Metazoa > Chordata > Aves > Accipitriformes > Sagittariidae > Sagittarius > Sagittarius serpentarius. Next base: position 7,180,924 of record JAVKLA010000024.1, read on the forward strand.
TTCTGTAGATGAGGCACAGAAGGAAACAGGAGGGGAAGGCCAAGGAGGGAGCTGCTGTAAGCAGTGCTGGTGCTCCAGGACTGGTCTCCCATCAACACCGAAGCAGCAGACCCAACACTAAGGCGCTGTCAGCTTTGCCCCCGCAGCCTGCAGGCTGGCTTCTGCTGCTTGGAGGACCGGCACAACAGAGAGTAGCAGGGCTGGGTGCTCCAGAGGTGTGGAGAGAGGGTTCACCGGGAGGTGCACCACCTCCTCCTGTCATGTGCTAACAGGGAACTGGCAGTCCACTTTATTTGTCATCACTTTCTTTCCCTCTTCAGGTAAATCCACCTCCCATCCAGTGGCCACTTCCAAACCAGGGCTGAACATGCAGTGCCAAAAGGAGAGGACAGAATGCTCTGGCAGACAGACATGCAGGACTCCCTCCCCGCTGCCCTTCATCAGACTCTGCCAACTCCCAAGATCAGCCCCTAACTATCAATTTGTTTTTCTGAATATAATTTTACTGAGAACTGAAACAAGGGAAACCTTTCCTGCAACTTTCATTTCTGGAATGAAATAATTTCTGGATCTCCTTTCTGGAACAACAGTTCTGCTTGCGAAGAGGTGAAGACAGGGGATTTAAGGGAAGAAACTGAGCTCTGACCTTCTGTCCAGACACTCCTGCAACTGCTTCTGCTGTTCATCTCCCTCACCCTGCTCAAGAGACACTGGCAGGGGCCGAAGACATGGTAGGAAGAGCCTGAACATACTGTGCAAAGTAGCACATCCTCCAGTTGCTCAAAAGGACCCTGAGGAATGCCACAGTGCTGGAATGCCGTGGATGTGTGGAAACACCTTCTGGAAAGAAGTTGAGGGGGAGCAGAGATATCAGGCAGCCTGGAAGATGGGATACCAAGGAATTTTGCAAGAGGAGGGCTTGGGCTGAATAAGATGCCTGGCAAGGGGATGAATTTGCTGGAAATTCAGGAGATGTATGCACAATATTTAGTTCTTTCGTGATTTAATCCAAAATCATTCCGTGTTTTCCATTTTTCAGAAAGACCTAATTCTCATGTCATCTGATTATGTGAGGCTCTCCGTCTTCAATTAAAAATAATTCTCCTGGTTCTTTAGGTCATAGAGAAAAGCTTCGCACAGATAATCCAGTTTGAAAGGCTGAAGCCTAGAGCGCAAACTGCATCCCTTTGGGGTAATGTGTGGGTTTCCTAGTGGCATTCACTGTATCACTTTTATAGAAGTCACCAAGAGCCAGTCAGAGCTGCAACACGTATCTGGGTTTTTAGGCCATGCATTCTACCTAAAATATGGTAGATCTGTGGGAGGAAGATGGAACAGCCCAGAAATGGTATCATTATGACACATGGAAGACAGTGATTCAGTTATTTCACAGGTACATGGACTACTGCAAATACGCAGCTCATAAAAATCCTGACCGTGTTTAAAGAAGCAGTTTGATAGTGTCAGTCCCCTTATCATCATGCCAACTGGTCATTTTGTTTTGCCACATAAACAGAGGGCTCAAGGAACAGGTGAGCACTTGGTTGGCCTGAGGAAATATAACTGTCTTCTCCTTAGAAGAAGCATTGTGCATCAAGCTTTAACTGACATTTCTTAATCTGGACTTGTTCTGTGAATGAGGAGAGGACCCAAGTCTCCGAGGATGCTAATCCGGCACTTCTTGCTGACCTTAAATTGTCCTACGTAATTTAAACCAAACCGATGTATGAGTGACACACTTTCTGCTGAGAAAGTGCAATATGTGCCAACACTTTTAATATTACATTTTTTTTCTGTTTAATCTAGTATCCGATGTGAATGGAGGGAAAAAAAGATGTACAACATATTCCTTGCACCAAAGTCTTAGAAAAGAAAATGTAAATGCATGAGTATGACACAAACTCCCCTTCTGTTAACACGCACTCACACAGACTTGTTCAGGCTGCCAAAAGCACAGTTAGCCAACCAACAGTGTGTATGTATGTAATTTACTGAAGGGAGGGGACAGGCCTAATTTATGCACTTGGCCCTCAGACCGTGCTTACCTCAATACTTTTCAATGCGCAAATTCCGTAAATCTTACTGGGAGAAAGAATGTCAGCTCACGCCAGGCTCTGGACATGCTGAAAATGTCGCTCGCACAGATGATGACTTGTGTTTAATTTGCTGTTGTGGATGGGCCTGAACCAAACTCTCTTGTTCCAAACATCTCTAAATTTAGGAGGTTTTGGCATTCCAGTCCAGATATGAGTCAAGAGTTCTCTGTGTTCCAAAGAATAAGTACTAGGTTGCAAAGGTGGGAGTCGTTATGTAAATGGGTTAATGTAAAGGAATATCTATATTAATACTTTTGTTATGCCTTGGAGCTAGAGGTTTGCCAAGGTTTAAGTGGACTCAGGATGAGCTGGACACATCCAATTAATGTAAGTAATGTGACTTTTCTTGAACAAATGTGACTCCTCGGTGCACATTACAGTGGTTGAGTGTGCCAGCTCGACGCATCTGATCCTCAGAGGTTTAGAAATGTGTATTCTAGTGTTGAATCCTGCTCTTATTTCTGATTTTGTTTGGTACTAATAAATGGGTTCTGATTTTCAGTGCTTCTGTCAGGGAAGTAAAAAATATTGGTGTGTGTTATTGATGGATATAGAAGCCCTAGGAAAAAAACCAGAATATGAAATGAAGAATTATGCGTCCATGTGCAAAGTGCATGCATTGGACCTCCCATCTCTTTCCTGATGTCACTGCTGTATTCATAGTTTCTATATCACGTAAAAGTCTTCTAAGGTATCTTTCAGTGTAGCATCTGAATTTCTTCCACCGATGCCATAACTAGCATCTAACGTGTTCTGCTGCTTCTCTCTCTTGTCCAGAGGGAATCCATACGTGCAGTTTATCATGGGGCTCAAGGTGCTGGCTCAGGGCAGGTGGAAGACAAATGCCTCGAGCTGTGCAGTTGTACTTTGAACTTTGAAGATGTACTGTAGGCTTTGGTCAAGTGTGCAATTCTGCTTGGTTTTAAGGAAAGGAAATGGGACTTCCTTCCACAGTCTCCTACAGAACCCTTAATATTACTTAAAATGTTTTGTGATTCACCTATCATCATATACCAGTCTCACTGCAGGATGTCTCCTGAGTGACCAGGATTCACCATTAGCGGATAAAAGGGGAGAAAAATAATGGCACTGAGGAAGATATTCCAATCCCTCTTACGGCTTCCCAGGCTGGGAAAGACAGGCAGTGGCCCCTGCTCCTCCACAGCTCACTCTGTGCCTCACCATGATCTCAACCTCCACTCACTGCACGGGGTCCCTAACTGGAATTGTTCTTTCCAATCCAGTGGTCCCTTGCTGCTGTGAACCATGCTGGTTATCCCACGCTGGAAGAAGCCAGGTTTGTCCCTTTTTCTGTGCTGTCTGAAATGCTGTGCATTTTGAATTACCCACACATGGAAGCAGTAGGCAGTATAATGCAAGCATGGAGCAAGCACAATGTACTACTACACGAGGATCAGCTTAGCATGTTGGATCAGTGACACTTTGCAGCATAATACAAACCACTTATTCTTTTTCACAGCTGTTCTCCCAAGCATTTTAAGCATACATTCGCCCTCAGCATGCAGGAGATTTACGTATTTCACTTCCATTGACATGGTAGAAGAGACCCTCCTCACTTGCAGATTTGTTCTTTTAATAGGCATCCAGCACAAATGGGAATTAAGTACATGTGTGTGTCCAACAGAGAGTAGACCAGAACCAGCTGTAGGCACAAATAACTGCTTAGGAGGCCCATTTTTTTGTGCTGATTTGGTAACTCACAGGACAGCCAAATCTTCCTTTTTAGGAATGGGAAGAACAGGAAAAATAGAGGACCTCAGCTTCAGATTGTATCACCCGTGGAAGAGGAGAGTCAGCAGGGAAAGAACTCTCCGCATGAGGTTGTCCTCTCCCTGCTGGAGCAGCTGGAGCAAATAAGGTTCATTGTGGGCAAATGTGAGCTCATTCTGCCTCTACTCCAAGCTGGCAGAGAAGTCAGGGTGTTTTGGGCTTTGAGTCAGTGCTGTGATAACTTACTCGCGTGATTTACTAATTGAAGTTAGAGATACTTCAAGATACTGAACGTCTGTGGCATAGACATGCTTCTCTCAGTCTTTGTTGACTTATACTCCATACCTTTTCAAATCATAAATCGAAGTCAAATGTCTTGCAAATGGTAGAAGGACAATGTGGATTTGGGGAGAGACAGGTAAGGCTCTGTATGCATTCTCACTATCGGGAGATGCAGAGGTGAGTCATCTGCGTTGTATGATGACAACACAAGCACAAGAAACACAGTCCTCAGCAGAGTCCTTTTAGAACTAGCCACACAACAAGTTGAATTTTAAAGACAAAAGAAAATGTATTAGGAGGAAAGAAGTGGCAATGACTGGAGCCCTTAATTTGATGCCAATGATATCTCAAAGTAAGCAATTTCCCAGAGGGTTGTCAGAGATGTGAAATGAATTGTAAGAGCTGCTTTACAGGCATTAGTGGGCACACACACCTGCTTACAGCAAGGGAAAAGACAGTGCGTAAATGTCTGGAATATTACATAAAAGCTGTCTGGTAGACTAGGCAGAGCAATTAAAATCCATCTCGCTTAAACGAACCCTGAGTGCAGGTCAAACAAATCTAATTTTTATTGTTCCTTAAGGAGATGTCTGTATAGGAGACAAAAGGGGGATGCAGCCGTCAGGTTAAAAAATCAAGATGCCTTTAAAAAATTAAATGTTCACAATAGTGCTACAGCAAGCTAGATAAATGATATATTACAGCGATGGTTTAAAACTAATTTATGACTAATGTTGTAATGCATTTGTAGCTACACTGATCTATTATATATCTTGGCCAGGCTGAAGGGACACTTCAAGGAGAAAAATTGCTAACTGTTTTAACCTGATGGAACTTGGGGAAAAAATAGTTACTTTAAGAGATAAATGGAAAGGTTGTGACCTCCTAATGTACATCTGGGTCTTGGAATGCAAAATCAAATTATCATTAAACAGAATGTGATCTGTGATGGAATTAAAACAACTACAAACCACCACAGAAATTTCCATAGAGAAATACGATAGTGCAGTTTGAGCTGGGACCATTAGCTAAGAAGCTGCCTGGCTAAAGAACTGGTGTAACAAGTTGGTATGGAATTGTTTTGCTCTAAAATGAAAGTTCGTTTAATTGGAGACTGCAGGAAAAATGTACGCATATTTACAGCAATTTACATATGTAAGACATTCTATAAACATTACTTAATTAGTGTATAAATAATTAACAATTTAAGTTCTGAGTAATGTGTCTCTCTGGCTCTTGGAGAGGAGACAGGGAGCCTCATTTTCCCCTCCTCATTTTTGTCATGCCTGAGGCTCATGCCCGCTGGGTTTTACCCTTCCAGTTGGAATTCAGAGAAGATGTCAGTCAAGCTCTGCTTATTTTCACATCTAATTCATGCAAAAACCAGGTTTCCTCCTGAGGCAGTAAACTGGCCTAGATTTGCTTCGAAGTTTGGCCTAGGTTCAGTGAATGACTCACTTTAACTAAGGTACATCCATCTTCCTGGCTGAAACACAATACAGGAAGTGTTGTCAAAGAGCAGATACCCCCCTAGAACTAGAGCTTACAGATTCAGGACCACAGAAACCAAACGTAATAGCTTGTTTCATCCCCTGGATTCCTGTTACGGACATCGAGTGGGTGTAATAAGAACATCGTTACTCAAGCCAGAGTACCAGTGTGGGCATTCGCATGCTAAACAAGCTGCAAACGACTGGGATGTATTGATGGAAGCTGAGCTGGGAAGAGTTGCAGTCCGTAAGCCTCCGTGGTCATAGGCTCTGTGCAAAGTTCTATGGAATAAATACGGCAACAAGTTACAAATGAAGCTAACGTTGTGGGCCACTGCTAAAATATGGATTACCTTGAAAAGACCATGATTAAAAGGCCAAAAATACCACTGAGGTCCTTAGCCTTCTCGCAACCTCTGACTTGGTTCCCTTTAACAGGAGTATATATGATATAAGAGAACAATCTAACAAAGACCACCCTCACCACAGGTGACACTAATTTTCTTCTGGTTGAGAATAAGCAAATGTAGCAAGAACAGGACCAGCCTGTGATGTTGTCTGAGAGCAATGTATGCCTCCCTGATAAATTCATCTTCCAGTGGGAAGGGAAATGCTTGCAATAGCAAATTGCAAATATTTTGTACTCTGAAGGGCTTGATGTTCCAAACCCCCCCAAAGCCTCCATGTATTTAAACTGCTGTACATAAGGCTTCCTCATTTGCATTCATTCAGTTTTAGGTTTGAAGCCCAATAAAGGCAGCCGCATGGAAAAAATAGTTCTCTAGCTCAAGATGGAGCAGCTGAAGTCTTAATTCTGGAGGTCTTACTTTTAAAGAGGGCCATTACTCTTGGGTCAAAATTTTAAGTTATTCAGATCATGGTATTGGTGTCAGTTTTCAACAACATTAGAAACTCAGTGACACCAGTACCACTGAGCTGACTTAGAACGTACATTTTCTCAAAGGATGATCAACAGTCACATCCACAGCCCTATCTGGGATTTCTTTCCCTTCACTAACACATTAAAACAAAGCTACTCTAATGGATATTTTTCCTCCCATATCAAAGTGACTTCCTAAAGCTTGGTACTGAGTAAATAATTCTTGGATGGGCATTTTTTTAAGGCAGAAGAGGCATGCAAAATACCTTTAGATGAAACTTTGAGCTGCTGGTTAATTTAAAAGCAGTAAAGTAAGGGAAAAAACTTAAGTAAACTTGAAGCATGGCACTAGCCAATCAGATTGACTGTAATAGGTGGTCGAAAAGGCCGAGTTTTTTCTGGAAAACTTGCTTTGTTCAGTAAAAGCGGCTTTTCCCTCCTCTCAGTTCTTCAGAGCTTACCTTAAGATTTTTTTGGGGGATGTCTGAGTTACAGCAGTAGAATATACAAATCAATGAATGGACAGTTAAAGCATCATTCCCTTTGAAGGCAGCAAAAGAGAGTATGTACAGAGGTGACAGAGCCCTGTCACCAGCTTAGGCGGGTCTGTACAGGCCCCTGTGCTCTGAGCAACCTCACGGAGCTCTTGTAGGTAGTGTCCCCATCATGGTGGAGTTGTGCCCTGGACACGGGCTTGCTTCTTAGCTGCTGATGCAGGGTGGCTGGGATTCCATTGAGGGAAATGTTTGCAGCCCATGGGATAATTATCTGCCATCCTAATTTTCCAGTCCTGTATCTCCCAAGATGATGACTTTTCAGTGTATGTTGTGATGATGGGGACCAGGTGTCAATCAGAACATCTCATGGTATTTCCATGATTACAACATACTGTAGGTAAGGAAACTGTTCTTGTGTTTGGATCAAACTCATAAACAACCATTCCAGCAGTCCTTGGAGAGGGCAGAGTTATGTCCCCAGTCTCATACTCCTACTTTTGAAATGATCAGACATAAAACAGCCTAAAATAAGAGTGCAGTTACTGTTTATTTCCTTCCTCAATTTTTTATCTTGCTTTATAACATTTCCTAGCTGTGGCTGGCAGAAATGGCAAAAATGTACAGTATTTCTGATTTTTGTTGTGTCTTGCTTTTTATTTCACTTTCAGTTTTTCAGACTGGTCAGTGATTCAAGAAGTTCATTAAAGCTGTGGTAGTTTTATCATCGCTTGATAAAGACAGACTGTAAAATCCAAAGGTTAGCAACCAGAATGTGATTTTAAAGAATGCTTAAAGCACTTTCATTCTGCTGCTTGTGCTTAACACTGGAAGAAACTCTGAACTGCAGCTGTCTTCTGTGCCAAAAGGTTTTTTAACTTTTGTACACATATTTCTACATAGGTTTTAATTTACTGATAGCATTTGATCCATTGGATTTATACTAAGGCTTTATAATTGTCAGATTAGTGTAAGAATGCAAGTAGGAAATTTAAAATGTACCTTTGATTGTTCTATCTTTTTCTGTTTTCCATTTCTAATATTATGTCAATAGTCTAAAGGAGTTTTGGATGTGGTGCACTGAATATTCTGACTCGTAAGAGAGCTCAACATTGGGTACATCATTTACCAGTTCACTGCTCTCAAAAGCTATTGCATCCTTCTTCCCTCTTGACCCAAGCTTGATTAATCTTTCCATAGTTTTGGTTCTGATACAGTTTTAAAACAGTGTTGATCTTCCCAGGAAGCCTTAAGAACCTAGGCGTCTGCTTCGTGCTGTTTGGGCAGCTCAAACAACTGCAGAGGGAATGGAATAATCTCCCCCAGACCTCTGACAGCATCACATTTCCACTGCTTGCACACACCCACCCACCCACCCGGTGCCCGGTACATGTAGCACCGGCAGGAAGAGCTGGGGATTCTCCTGTTTTCTCGGCCATGACCTGTGATGCTGCATGGTTTTAGGAAAGACAGGTTAGCTCCAGGAGGAGGGAAGTGTTACAGCTCTTTTTCTCTGATTCTGCACAGAAGTCAGAAGTTTTCAACGTCAGTGAGAGCATCAGTATGTATATTCTGCTTTCCATCTGTCACGCAAAGCATAAATCCAAAGCACTATGTGAGATCAATCATACCCAAAATATCTGAAGTTACCTAAAATGTTGGAGAATTAATATCCTACATTTTTCTCTAGAGTCCTGAGTGGTGCAGACATTCTGTTCATCATATATTACAAGCTCAGGCAACACATTAAGTTTGTAAAATAGATTTATATAACAACGATGAACCAGAATTAACTGGATCCACAAATGTCTTTCTACTCACAGCTGTCTATAATTGTTTCATTACATTTCTTTGGCTTTTATCCTGTTTTGCTGTGACCTCTTACTGGCAATGTATCTCTAAGGAAAGAAAAAAAAGCAAGAAATTCTAATGTGTGAATTGTACAAAATAAAACCTGTAACGTTTTCTAATATGTGAATATTCCTAAATGCCAGACTAAACCATCCCTCCAACGGTTTCTTTTACAGAAAGTTCTTGTTCCAGAAACTTGGCCTGAATTAGGAGGAAACCCCATAACCATCCCTTAAAAGTTGAATTGCACCAGTGTGGGTAAGATGTTGGGCGAAATTCTTTAATGGTGTAATTCCATGAAAATCAGAAATTCTACACAAGGGCTGAATCTGCCCCATGGTATAAAATTACCTCCCTAGAGGCAAGACTTTTGGAAACGGTATCTTATTTTAATTATAAGCAGACAATTTGTTTTGGGTTGTATACAGAGCATGAAAATCTAACTGCTATACGAACTAGCTACATATATGGTGATTTTATTCCCATTTCTAGTGCTGTTTGGTTTATTTGTGTATGATTTGCAGGTGGCTAAATGATCCTATAAACTTCTTTTTATGTACTTGAATAAGCCTCTGTTGAATTTAAGATTTTAAAAGATTACAGTACTGGCTTTAGAACATCATTTGTACATTTTGCAATGAGTTTAGGAGAAAGGCTGCATGTTCTTTATAATCTGGGAAGTCCAGATTCCAGTTAACAATGTTACCCTTGGAGAACAGACAGTTATATTTTTTATGAATTAACAGATGCTGACAGTACTTTGCCTCCCATGACTGTGTTCACTAGTTTCTGAATTCGAAGGGCAAAATAGGATCTGCCTGTTGCAGAAAGTCCCAGGCATGGCAACAGGACAGGCTGCTTGAAGTATGGTTGAGCCTTCTTCAACCCTTCTCCACGCTGACTGGATTTTGGCATCACTGTATGATATATCGCCAGTGTAACAAACTAGCTCACGTAAGCTGGTCATATTCTATGGAAAAGGTCTTGAACGGATGTTGCAGAAAAAAATATTTAACCTCTGTTAGTTATTTTTCATGAGATGTAAGGTATTGAGAAATCTAAGGAGCTCGACAGATTTTCACAGCTTGGCTTGTGAAATTCATTTCCAGCTCAACAGATTGTGATTTCACGATTTTGCACATTTGGATTTTGGCACAGAGCTATGATGGAAGATGTCTCTGGCAAATCTGCCCCCCAGACAGCGCGGGGCAGTATGTCTGCTCCTGGTCAGTGAGGAGTCCAGTCCTGTCTGTGAGCTGTAACCGGCCTGCCCTCACCTATGTAGTTTCTGTTTCACAAGGCAAAGGCTGCACAGCTGTAGTTGGCTCTGACATCAGTGATCTCAGGAATTACTTGAATATAAATGTTAAAGTCATATATCGAATATTTAAGGAGGGTAAAGGGATATGCAAAAGTTGCAGGGGTATCTGTACTGTGTGTTCACAGACTGAATCTCTTCTGGGGAGCAAAGAGAACATTTTCACCTGCTGGCAACAGGATGGGTACAGCAACAATGCGTGCAAAGACTATTGAGCACCCCCTCTGCTACACCACAGCAGTGGGCTTCTTTTCTGGCGAAGCATTTGGGTGGGGAGGGGGTCTTCTCCTTAACCTAATCCGTGGAGATCCGGCAGTCTTCCCAGAGGGGAACCAGTTAATGAAAACATGACTTTAAGCCAGAATTTTTTCAGCATTTACACAACAGAAGGAGAGTTTATAAAGGTGGCAAGAGTCATGCACGTTTTTCCTTTGTGTATCGCTGTATGGCAACAAAGTCATCCTGTTTTCCCACGGGGATCACACAGTGTCGCAGAACTTCGCTTCTTCTTACGGCATGGGCAGTGCAGTTTCGAAAGAAAAATCCCCGTGCTGTCTGGAATGCTCAACTGTTGGGTACCAGAGTCAGAAAACATCCTGCCTGCCGTGAACGTTAGGAAAACAGAGCAGCCCTGACCCAAGTGCCAAGTGGTTTTTTGGAAGAGTGACTCCCCTGAGAATAAAGGATATTGGTACCCAGCCAAGAGGGCAGGCAGGAACTGGAATTTTGGTGGAGCCTGAAATACTGTATGCTTGTTTGTATCAGCTTCTGACTTCTGTATTAAAAGGTGAGCTACCCAAAATGTAAGGAAATGGGTCACAAATGGATGAAATCTGAATTATTTTTCTAGCTATATTTAAAGCCATGTAAAACAGGGACTTCCCTTTTTGGCTGCTCTAGTATCTGAGAGTAACTTAATATCTCTGTTAAAAACAGAAGTCCCCCGAAGGAAATTTCCTTTTTTTCCTATTGCATACTCAAAAATCCCTTCTTGTCATTCCATAGCATTCAGTTGTTTTTTACTTCCCTATTTCCCTGTTTGAATGAATAGTCCTAGTCTAATGACTCAGTAAGCATCTCAGCTGGAGTATTCCCCAGCTTCTATTTCCTACACCAGTGTTACACTACTTTTTAAAAATGAGATGGAGAACCACCCTCAGGTGCTTGTATTAACTGCCTAAGCAAGCACACGTTACATGACCCTTTATAAATCTTTTCTTCCCTTCAGCCGATATGCTAATCAATACCTAAGTAAGCGGAATTTTTGAATGCTCAGAGATCCATTTTGGCTTCTGTAAGTAAAACAATCTGCTTATCTGCTTGTTTTGTTTCAGTAAATGGATTGAGTTTAGATGAAGTTTTCTGCATAGAAATTCTTGAAAACGCCACACATAAGTGGCAAAATTGCAAAAGAGGAGGGGATTGTATATATAGATACATTTTATATTATTAATTTCTTCTTTATCTTAAATTTAGAAAGTTTTGAGAGATAATAGATTAGATCCCTTTGTGGCTTTATTTCTAGTGTTGCAAAGTGGCTCGGTAGCCAGCATGGCTAGTCTCTAAGCTTCCACCTCCTCTGAAAAAACTTAGGTAATGTGAAGTTGTCTTAGCGATGCTACTTATGCCATCCTTGGCCTCACTGAAGGCTACTGGATGAGATTATGTCCCGACAACGTCTCTTTTATCTGTGCTGAAGTTTAGCACTGAACCTGCGTAAGAACTTTTTTTCCCCCCTATGGTGGTAGTTTCAGTTATCAATAGGTACCCACGCTTTCTGACTTGGGGCCCAAAAGGAAGCCCCAAAGCTGTTTCGGTTCAGCCTCTGGGGTTGAAGAGCACCCGGCTGGACTGAAAGATCTTGTTTGGTATATCTGAGAATCCTGAATCACTGGATTCAGAAATGACAACAATTTTTCCACTTACTTATTTTTGCAAAATGCCCTGTTGACTGCAAAGCTAGGCCCAGCATTTGCATTTCCAGCACAGCTATGGTGGGCAATTCAGCAAGACATTCTGCATGTAGTTTTCTACTGGGGCGTCTCACTTGTGTACATGTGTGCACTCCTGAAACAACGGTTGGCACGAACGTTCAACAGGAGGCTGGGATGCTGGGCCAGAGCTTGCATCCAGGGAGGCCAAGAGATGTTTTTGTGTTGATCTCAGTGGAGCGGGACTGGATCTTTGTTTCCTTGACAAGGCTGGAAAATGTTCATTCTGTCTCTTTCCCCTTCACACACATATTTTCTTTTCTTTATAGAATAAGTCATTTGTCTTTATCTCACCATTCACCTCTCTCTTTGATTGCAGTTAATGGAATTGTCACCTTTATGTACTCATGTTCCATTTCTCAACCTGTCTGGACTTTGGCCTCCAAAGGTTACCACTGCTAGTGAAGTAATATGATTAAGTGAGTCTTTTTAGACAGATTTATGCAAGATTTCTTCTCCAGCGAGTGTCACATCTAGTCTAGTTCTGCAAAAGAGAATATTTCAAAGATGCCAACTGTCATCTAAAACCACTAAATTGTTCTGCAGTGCTGGTTGAGAGGACTGCAGGCCATCTCAGAGCAATGCTGATTTACGCTACCTGAAGCTGGATCCCTACAGCTTGAAATACGGGCTTTTGTTAATAATGAAAAAAAGAATGTTCCTGTCTCACAGAAAGCACATTTAAAATGGAATTTTCATTAGTTACTCTGTAATGAAAAGGCAAAAGGCTATATTTTAAGTGAATCTGTCCAGAATCTTGGAAAAAGAGAGAGGTTATTTGAAGCAGTAATATCTGAAGCAATACTGCAACAGCCACACTCTAAACAGAAAAAAGTCGTCTTGTTTTCCATTTAAGGTATATACGTCTACAAGATATTTTCAAGTTTATAGAAAGATTTTGAAATTATAGAGGATTCACTGCACACATATCCACTCTTCCTGCATTTGATACGAAGCACAAATTAATGACCATTATTCTGCACTAATATAACACCTCTTAACCCTCAGCTTTCAGAATATTTCAGAGGAGTAATGAATTAAGCTTCATGTGATCTTGGGAATATGTGATAACCTAAACTTTGATCTTTCATTTAAAATAAAAGCATTTTCAGGACTTTGATTTTGGAGGGTGGAGATCTTGTAACTGTTCTTGAAAATATCTTCATTTGTCAGCTCCTTGGAAAGAAACCATGTGAGTGCTAGAGAAGTATAATGAAATGGAAAAATGCGTTAAGGAAAAGTTAATACATTTGTCTGTACTTACAGACAGAGGGGTTTGGGTTTTTTTTTTCTTTTCTTTTTTTGCTATTTATTGGAGCAAAGAGACCTGGATAAATCGAGGTACTAATGTGGTATAGGTGTAAAAGAGGCAAAATTGATCCCTGTCTGTAGCTAAAAGGGTGCACAGGGAATTATTATTGCCACTGTACAAGTCACTAGCAAGACATCGTTTTGAACATTATGCATTACGTTGGGCCAAGATCACTCATGTACAGAAAACATGAATTCTGACTGAAACAAGTGCAGAGAAAGCTTATTAAATAATCCAAAACTTGCTGTTATGAAAGAAAATATAAATGGTTAATGTTTAACTTGGCAAAACAGAAGTTAAGAAGGGATTTAAATGGTGTCTACAAATACACTGTGGGAGAAGAACGAGTATTGTTTATATTAAAAGAAAGTGTCAGCAATCTATGAATATACAGAGGACAGAAATAATGAAATTTATTTTTAATGAACAATGGAATAGGGTTCTGGAACAAAACAGTGAAGAAGGGAGATAGTTTGAAGGCTGAAGAGCAAGAACTACAAACGGGAGCTCAGCATGTGTATGGAAGGGTTTACAGGATTTGATGGTTAGAGGTAGTAGTAGAAGCACATGCAGGTCCGTTTCTCTGGGCTTCATTTCACTGCTTTTCAGCTGAACAAAACATTTTGGTATATGCTCAGTCACAGTACTTTGTTTTGGGTCACGGAGCTAACGTGAAACAGCTTGTTTGTGTCTCTGAACTTTGTACTTAATACTCTCTGTTGTGCACTTCCTTGGTCAGAGTGGTAGCCTTACGCTACGATTTGTTCCCATGGGCCAGGTGCTCGCGTGCCTGGACCGGTCTGATTCAGATCGGGACGTACCCGTCTCAGAAGAGAGAAATTTGCATCCCACTAGAAGAGGTGCAGGCCTCCCGGGGAGCAAAGCAGAGCATGAGAGCACACGCTTCCACCATGCAATGAGCTGATTTGGAAATAGTCAGGAGGGTGGTATCTATTTATTCAAAGCAAAACATTTGGACTAACGCAGGACAACTCCAAAAACTTCAGTTTGGGTCTAATGTCCTTTCCTACCCCACCTAGACGCAAGGTATTCCCAACGGAAAGTCGATTTTCACCCAGAAGATTTCAGTTTTGTAGAAGTAGTGTTTTCCATCAGAAAATCAGTCCAACGGAAAATTACTAACTGGTTCTAATACAAAGTGACTAGCAAAGCTCTCAAAATGATTCAGTGGCAAAGCTGGAATGAGAACCCACAGCTCCTGACCACGAACCCTGTGCTCTAACCACGAGACAACACTCATCTTTCCCTGAGCAAGGTTGTTCCTCAGTATTTCTGCCTGGGCCAAAGTGGGAAAACTCTGGAGATGTTGCAAGAGAGCTTTTTTGCTACACGATTTCCTGCTGTAGAATATTTGGGGGATAACGGGAAAAATCCCTGGTGGCTCCCTGGGGCCTCTTCAGAAGTGTTTGAACATCATGGGAATGTGAGGGTTTCCATCCGCTCCTCCCTATGTGGGTTGTGGAGGGACGTGGTGGGGTCTGGTCCTACCCACCGCTGCAGCCTGCAGCCACTGCTGGCCTGTCTCCCTGTTTTCAAGGGATGCGTTTGAGGGGATCCCACTGTCTTACCCTGTCCTCCATTTTAGGCAAACCTTAAATAAACTCAGGGTTTATTCCTCACATCAGGAATTTTACAGCTTTTCAGGTAAAACTCTCAAACGGCGTAACCCTGTGCAGAAAATCTAACTCCTGGCCTGCAGTCCTGTTTTATTTAAGAAGTGGTTATATATTTATGGGTCAAGGTGGGGGACGTCCTCAGTCCAGACATACCCTTCTGCTTGTTTCCCTGTATTTATTCTTCCCCTGGCTCTCGATGTGGCTTCTTGTACCGCTTAAATGCCAAATGCTTCTGCAACCCCCCAATATTTCTGCAGTCTCGTAGGACAACAGGCCTGTGGCTGAGAAATACGGTTTGGCAACAACCCCTTGAACAAAAAGAGCCAACCCCCCTCCTTGTTTCTGTTTTATTCGCTTTTAAATAAAGGAGAAATACGATTCCCTTTCCGAGGCAAAAATACTCCTATCAGTTGAATTCCTGACAGGGCACAGTGCACTCTCGGCTTTCCAGGGCAGTGCAGCTTGACAGCTATGCCTAACACACAGCAGATCCCTTTAACAGCGCTGGGGGCTAACTCCACACGCGGGCCCCCAAATGCAAACCAGATGCCGGCACCGGCCGGCGCAACCTTCAAAGGCGAGCGGGGGAGGTCTGGCCGCTCCCGCCTCCCCTTCCCCGCCCCAACGGGGGACGGCAGCGCAAGCGCGGCCGGGCCCGGGCGAAGGGGGGGGGAAGCAGCGTGGCGGGCTTCCCGGCAGCGGCCGGCGGTCAGGAAATTGCCCTGTCAGGAAAAGCGCGGTTTCTGTAGCCCGCTCCCTGCGCAGCTAATATAGTGTTTCAGTTTGGACAAGTAAGTGACTGACGCTCGCCAAGACCTGGTGGCGACTAGCCGCGGCCGGGCGGGCTCCTCCTCGGCCGGGCGAGGCGGGCGCCGCCCCTGAGGGGAGCGCGCTCCCTCAGCCCCGCGCGCGCCGCCGGCGGCCGTTGCCCGCTGAGGGGATGGGCGGGGGCCCCCTCCGGGCCCGGCGCCTCCCGGCGCCGCTTTTCCGTGGGGCGGTGTAGCGCGGGGCTTGAGGACGGGCCTCCGCCGTTTCCCTTCCAGCTGGAAGGAAGCGCCGGGCCTCCCCGCCCTGAGGCGGGCAGCAGTGTCCGGCCGTGTCCCGCGAAGAGCAGCCCCGGCGGCTGGCGACCCTCGGGTGGTTCCCTGGCTGAGGGGTGGGCTTGGAAGTGGGGCCTGTGCCCGCTCTGGGTAGGGTGAGACCTGCACCGGCGGCAGCGTCGCTTGGGAAACGGCCTAGAAGGTGGGCGGAAAGCACGTTCCGAGTGCCTGAAAGCGACCCGGGAGATCGGCAATTCCCCTTGCACGGTAGCAGCTCTGAGGCGGTGGGTCCGTAAGGAGAACAGAATGCTTCCACAACGAGAACAACAAAAAGCACTGTTATTTTAACATTTAAAAAAAAACCAACAAAACACCAACAAAACAACAAACCTAGGAGCTATTCCTAATAACCACATTGTGTACAGTAGCACTGGTTACACATACATTTGAACGTGTTGCTTTTTTCTTGCAAAACATGATTTACCCAAAACCCGAGAGTTAGCGAGTCAAGATGCTCAGCCTGAAAGGATTAATTGTGCACGGTTTTTGCCACAGGAACAAGAAAATTGTTGATTATTCTCAGTTCGGGGATTTGGAAGATGATGGTGAGTGGCGTGTTCTTGTACATAACAAAAATGCCAAACATCTAATGTAACCACCCAAAATACCATTAGAGTGTCTTTAATGAATTAGTTCATTGAGAAGGCTGTTAAATGTTTTCTCAGGAAGTAATCTGGGCACACTATTAAATATCCTAATTCAACAAGAATATGATGACTGTAAGCCAGAGTATAACAGCAGTATGTCAGGAAACTGGTGAATATACCGTGTCTTGTTGCAGGAAAATCTGTTTCTCTCCCTGCCTTAGTTTTCAGTGGTAATTGTTTCCTTCATGCTCGTTGGTTCGCAGGGTTGTAAATGAGAATGTAAAGGAGGTATGAATCATCTGTACGTAGATCTAACATTTCTCCTACAGCCCTGTAGCTTGATGGGTTAAGGACATAGCAGTCCAATTTTGAGTTCCACTGATAAGACAAATAGATTGCAGGCTATTTGTTTTCATGATAGTCCTCCTTTACTTCTAAGCCATAATGGGTGTTACACTTTTTTCTTACAAAATTTGCTTGCTTTCATGGGTTTTGGTGGTTAGAGGGGTTTTTTTGTTGTTGTTGTTGTTTTTTTCTTTTATGCTGTTTGAAGGATCCAGGGAACAATTTGAATTGGTGGGAAAGGGAGGGCAAAAGTAAATAATATTGAAGGTCTCTTGTGAATCACGTGGATTAATGGAGATTCTTAGTTTCAGTTTAAATGCGGTGCATGACTTTTTTTAGTTTATAAGTGACCACTTCTAATATTAAAGAAAAGTGTAAATTCTCAGAAACATTAGTGATCTTCTCTAAGGTTCTCCATCATTTGGAGAATACTGAAGATTATTATTTTTTTCCTTATTTTACATTATGATCTGCAGTGTCTTCGGTTGGAAGAAAGGCAGTTTTCATGCCTTCTAATTTTCTTTGAAAACTGGAGAAATGTGTTGTATTTGTTAAGAGTTGATATGAAAATGGTAGAAAAAGGGGAGCAGCCGACATTTTTTAAGAAGGGGAACAATTCCCAAAACACCAAGAACTCTAAAACTGTTTAATGACAGGGTTTACTATTATAATTGATTACTGTTCAGCATATAAAAAGGTGAACTTCTAGTTATTGGAAATTTGGTAACACATGGGACGTTGAAGCTTTATTGTTGTACTGGTAATAAAAATTAAAATAATTACCTCTTGAATAAAAGTATGTGCAAAAGAAGTCTTGTTAAATTTTAATTTAAAATACATTTAAGAATAGTATAGTTACAGTTGTTGTGTTCTTTAAAAATAGAGTTAATTTCAAAAAGGTTATCTGGCATATTTTCAGTGTGTGAAGAAATGAAGTTGAATGGCTTCTTTTGGCCATAGGGAAGAATATATAAAAACTCATTAAAGCTTGTTGCTGTTTCCCAAACAGATGAAGACTTTGCATGTATAGCTGCACCTTCAAGCAAAAAATCCAGAACACAGCTCAAGGATCCAAAGGAGAAAAAAGAGAAGCAAAAAAAGCCACACAAAGAATTGACTCCATCACAAAAGCAGACACCTAGTAAGAGGTAAGAAATGTTGAAATGTGGTCAACTCTGTGGAAAGCTGGATTTCAATAATAGTATTTGTTGGTTTTTTCCTTGGAGTTTTAAGCAGCTAAGGATAAATAATAACATAGTAATGTGAAAATGATTTCTAGCTCTATTGGTATAGATGCAAATCAGGGATGATGTGATTATGCACAGTCAGGAAAACTTGCCTGAGTTCGGTAGCGAGCTAAGTCTCTTTTTGTAACAGCTCTAAAAAACCCCAGCAAGCGGCCTGCATAGGTGCAGAAACAGGTTTGCGTATCTGATCTTGTCTTGATCTCTCTACAGTGCAAAGTAACTGTAACAATTCTGAGTTACTTAAGGACTCCTAAAACTGAGAAACATAAAGACAAATGTGACTCCTTAAAAAAGAACATATTTAAAGCTTGATAGAAAATACCAAGTCAATGTCAATGAAAAAAGAAATCTGATTATTTTGGTGGTAAAGTTCTGTATAAATATTACATTTCAGTATTTCAAACAAACGTAATCACCTTTTTCTGTGACAATGCCAGTTCTTAGTGCATATATATATATACACAATGGTTTGCAATTATAATACTGTTAAGCATAGTGTGCTTTAAATATTAGTGTATACTTTGTCTAAGACTTTTCGGGAAGTAGTATTTATAACATGATATGCTCTAAAGTACGTATTGAAAGATTAATCTCTTTACAAGCATTTGAATTTAAAGAAGTTCAGTGAGTCAGAATTAGATCTATAACACTCAAGTCATTGTTTTATTATTTAGCATGTTTGGTGTTTTTTTCCAGGATATCCTTGGATGACAAACTTTATCAAAGAGATTTGGAAGTTGCCTTAGCCTTATCTGTCAAAGAAAAATCGGCAAATATCCTTGAGGTGCAAAATTCAGAAGAACAAGGTTATTTTTCAGTTCAATGCGACATTCTTCATTTATATGTAGTAAATTCGAACATGACTTAATTTATTTTACAATGAAATGGTTGAAAGTCGTGTTTTATTTCAAGATGTCATCATAAGGAAATGATAATTTCTAGGTAGTGCCTGTGAGAAAAATAACTCTTCTGTAAGATCTTCCAAACATACAGTCTGATTAGAGACAGATAAAGATGTTAGCTATTTTCATTTCTTAATATCTTGACTTTTTGTAGTGCGGTTTTTGAATAACAACATTTTATATTATTGTTTGTTTCTTTTCTGGATCCTAAACCAGGTAAGAATATTGAATCAGAAGAAGTACATAGAAAACCCCTATTTTCCAACGGCAGTGTAGATAGTGAACTTTTAAGTAAGTTGTTCTAATACTCTGACTTTTCAGGAGAAGCATTTCAAGATACATTTAAGTAGCTTCTCTCTTCTTTTTCTCCATTGGTTGCTGTTTTTCACTTACATGGAGAAAAGAGTCTTTATCTTAAATAAAGACTGAAGGATGAAGGATGCATTAATTTTTTCATTAAAATTCAGTCCCAGTCTTAAAATGGGAAAACCTGTGGATTGCTGAATGAGATTGTTACAGATCACTAAAAGTTAGTTGGAAAAAGCAACAGACATATGATGGCTCTAGATGCTGAGTTTATTTACTTCTTCAAGAAGCTACAGTTACCATCAACTCCGTAGTCGGTCTGTAATGTCTAAGCATCAAATAAACGTGACCAAAACATGTGCTGTGCCATTGGAAACTTTTTCATTTTTTTCCAGTTTTATTTTTGGTCTTCTGCCCTTTCATTAGTTTGGTTACAGATAAATGTTGATAACTTTCACAACCAGGAAGTGCAGTTTGGTCAGTTAAAAGTAAAATGAGAATCACATGAAAAGAAGTGCCGATGATACGCTTCTGTATAGTATGCTTCAGAATCACACAAATGAATTCTGGGGGTCAAATACCTGCTTCTTTTTGAGAAGGCAAATAGATTTACTGTGAATTTTAATTAATTAGGCCACCTTCTGTTTTCTAGGTCTCGATCAGGTTATGGATGATGACGTACCTAGGGGTGACGGTAGGCAAAGGGCAGCAGCAGCTAAAGTTCCAGCACTTCAGAAGAAGTTACTGACCGTTGACAGTGATGACGGAGAGCATCCCACTGACTCTGAGCCAGAGTCTGTACCCAGTAAGTTCTTCTGTATAAAAACCCTCTGCTTAGATGTGCTTTGGATGGGATGCCGTACATTTAATTTCTATTTTCAGTGAAATGCATACTACTTCTATTGTATCTTCCCTCCCACCTTACTGAAGCATTACCTTTTAATACTAGTGGCATCTCAGTTGCACTTTGACACTAAATCTAAACATAGGAGCTTGTTCATACACATTCCCCACACTGGCAAAAATGATACTGCTTCTCTGCATTTGCTGCAGTATGTCAGAACAAATTTCTTCTGCCCTCTTTGTCCAGGAAAGTTTTGTCTCTTTGAAGAGCCTCTGTCCATTTTTCCAGTTGTGGTCTGGGGTTTGCATCAAAACAGTGACTCTGGAGTAGTGTCAGGTGTTAGTGCTTTCAGTATTGGCTTTGTTTAAGCTTATTTTAAAAAGTAAGCAGCCTCCCTTCTTTCCTTGCTCCAATTCTTCACTCCTAGAAAACCATGCTGCATCCTACTGGTGGTCAGTCTAGCCTCATACCCTGCTTCTGGTAGCAGCCTGGTATTAAATGCCTGCAGAGTATGATAGACATCTCTCGTTCCCCAGTGGTTAACGTGTCTGTATCCATTCTTTTATTCCTTAGTGCAAGGTTTATTGGAAACTATTTCTAGAATTGTCAGTGGAATAAAATATCAGGGGAATAATCCAGATATTCCTGTTGATAGAGATCTATTTTTAAGTTTTGCTAATGTCTGGATTTTTTTAATAATAAATCTATAAAATCTTTCTTACAGCTCAAATTAGACATAGGTTTTTTCCACTTTAAATAGTCATGACTAAGAATATGTAAAAATCAGAAGCCCTGCCAAATAATTTTAACTTTTTCATCTTGCACAGATGGAATGTTGGTAATTCTGCTGTTCAAATCATTATTGTATGGAGTTTATACCAGGGTGTTCCATTATTAAAGTACAGAGCAAGAATTCTGTAAATACAGAATGTTTGACAGAGGCTATTTCTTTCTTAGGTCAGCACATAGATATATGCAAATTCATTTTACTGTATCCTCAAGATATCCTGGTTTTTTATGTCCAGAATGTGGTTAGAAGGCCCTGGAGTGATAGTAAATTGTATTTCTGGTAAAGAGATGACATCCCTTTTCCTTGCTGTAGGTGAGGAATCAGAAGAAGATTCAGACTATAGTGAAGGTGATGATGAAGACTTTGCTATGGAAAAGAAGAAAGCCAAAGCAAATAAAAAGAAAACCAGACAAAAGATGCCAGCTGCAAGAGAGAAGAAAACTCCCAAATCCAAGCTTAATACTACAGGTACGTTTGTAATATGAATTTGAAATAGATGTCTTTACAATAAAAGTCCCTTTTATTTTCACTGAAGGAATAGATAAATTTGGCTGACAGACTGACTGTGGAAGGTTATGATGAAAATAACTGTATGCAGAATAAAGGGAGAAAAGTAGAAAAAAGTCCTGAAAGAAAAAACGCTTTATAGTAAACTAACACACCTTACAATAAAAGCAGACAAAAGTGAATAGACAGAGTTCATATTTTTTTCTATAACTATATCTAGCTTTTAAGAAAAGGTTAAATAACAGTGAGTGATCAGAGGATTTTAAAAAAGAATTATAATCTCAGAGCCTCCTCTTGCAGTTGCATTTATGAACTTTTAGTTCAAGGACAGCTAAACAATGCTAGTTCTAGTAACCACTTGGTGAAAAACATTAAATATGCATGCCCTTCAGAGTTAATTGTTCACTGTGTTGCTAACACAATTTACTTTAAATAGCTTAAGAAAATTCTTATCATGGTGTTAATCTTGTGTCTGACTTGTTAATGTGTTTTAATTGCAGGCCTGAGTTTACAATGTGTAATTTAATTTAAAATTAGTTTTAGTTATGACAAGGAATGGTTTGCTTTGTGTAGCTGACAGAAGAATCTTCCCTCTTAGAAATTTGGTATCTGGCAGGTCTTCAAGAAGAAATTGTTACACTGCTTATTTTCAAACCGGGATTGAAATTCTAGAGTACAACAGGACTGACTGTATAAATATATAAAGATGTGACAAACTAGTAACATACTCATTTCACTCAATGCAGAGAGCTCGTGCCGTACAATGATCTGTCATCTTACGCAGTCTGATGATTTCTCTGCTAAAGAGTATGTTTCTAAGAGTATCTGTTTTCCAACTATCACCTGTAGTTTCTCCTTCACGGATAACGGAAGAAAAATCTGAGCGGACAGAAAAGAAGATGTGCGGTTCTTCAGAACCAGTTGGGAGGCCTCTACATACATCAAGTCCGGTAACAGACAAGAAGCCTAAATGGATTCCACCAGGTACCTGTAAGATTGTAACTATAAATGGATACATTAGTTGACTTAAGTTCTTAGCAGTCTCTCCTAAAAGCAAGCAAGCAAGCAAGCAAACAGTATTTCAGAAAAATGACTGCCCAGTTATAATGAAGGGTATTCTTTTGACCTTAGATTTAGATAAAAAAAAGAAAGAAAAGCTAGATTTAGATAAAAAAAAGAAAGAAAACACCTGTTACAGTGTTATCCTTAACTTCTTTTTGTGGGGAGGTTAATAAAGTATTTTCCAGAGTGTGGATCAAATCGCAATTAAGAGATCATTTTGTGGCCAATTCTCTCTTATTAAGAGCTTTCTTTACCTCTGGTATGTGCTGCATTACTATCTATTCTAAACAAATAATATTAGAAACGTGTTGGAGTGTTCCAACTACTCTAATAAAGCAAATGCTTTGAAGCTTTATTTTCGTAAGGTGCTTGAGCATGCTGCTGCTGACTCCTGCCTCTTACTTTGGTTTTCCTTCATATTTACTCTTGTTTTCTGTACACATTTCTTTCTGTTTGGCTCCTTTCTCTCAAGCCTTCTTTTCCCACTTGGAATTGTGTTCAATTGTGTGATTCTCTGTGGAGCACCTGAAAAGCAGAGTGTAGTGGGAACGGTTTTCATGGGCTTGTCCAGTGTTGCTCCAGTGTGCTGCTGATTAATTAAAACTGTGCACCTTGCCTGCCGCATTGGCTCCCAAATAGATTGATTCCCGGTGATTATGCTGATATTCATGTGCTTCTGTGGTATGTTGTTCAGACCTTTCTGTAGTATCTTCAGAATACTTTTTTTGTTCTGCTGTGAAAACTATAAAAACACAGCAGTTGTAGCATTTATTTTTTTTTCCCCTCCAAACTTCTTACATCTTTTTGTTTTAAAATTATTTTCAGCTGCATCAGGAAGCAGTAATAACTCTGTGAAATATGTTTCTGTTAAGTCACCTACTCAGTGTCTTAGACTCGGCCTCTCCAGACTAGCAAGAGTCAAACCACTGCATCCCAGTGCTACCAGCAGTTAAGTGGTCCATGACAAGGTGCCACATGAAGGAAAAGACTTTGGAAAGCATTTTGCTTATAAATAGAGGGTGAGCAGCAAAAGCCTCATGACATCGTCCATTTTGGAGGTCTGTTTATGAACGTGTCTAATACTAGAATGAGTTTTTATTCTGCAGAATGCTAGGCATCCTTAAGTGCTACTGTACAATAATATTATTTAATCAAGGTGACATCTGGGTCACCAGCTCTTTGATGGATGATATGCAGAGGTGTGGGTTTGTGATAATTTTAATTCCCTTGATATCTAAACTCTTGGCATTAAAATAGTCTACACAGCACTATGTCAGTTACAGAATTTGGTATCTCAGATGGATTCTTGACACAAGTGAAAGTCACAGTTGAAAAAATATTTCTTGGAAGAGTTAAGTTACCACTTTCCAACCCCTTCTTGGAAAATTTGTCACTATTCTCTCAAAATCTCTTAATGTTTGCATATCTTATATGTGGATTTTAATGAATTTTTATGTATTATAGATACAAATGTTTTTTTAGAATGTTGTATTTTTTAAAAACTAAAATAAAATACTTTATATAATCTACTTAACTAATTGACTGTATTAATTTTGAAAATCAATGCTAAATTTTGGCTACAATCCAGCAAATATTTTTGCATGCGCACACTCTTCTTGGAAGTCAGCAGCATTAGTCAGGCTCAGACGGCAAGGATTTTGCTTTGAGCTCCCAGCCCTTCATTGAAGACGATGGTACCGTGCACAGTCAGCGGGTTTTGTAAAGCATTGAAGTGATAGTAACTGAGTAATGAGACTGAGCTTTTAAACTTATTAGTCCACAATGTAAATAATTTCCTCTCTAAGCATATTGACTATGTCAGATGCATTTCTCCCGGTATTACTCGAGGGGTCTGGTCATGACTGAGGGAGTTGTGTTCACAAAGGAACGTATAGCCCTATTGA
Source organism: Sagittarius serpentarius (assembly GCA_034782735.1). Classification (NCBI taxonomy): domain Eukaryota; kingdom Metazoa; phylum Chordata; class Aves; order Accipitriformes; family Sagittariidae; genus Sagittarius; species Sagittarius serpentarius. Next base: position 7,205,600 of record JAVKLA010000024.1, read on the forward strand.
GAGTAATTACACATACAAAAGCATGGTGCTGCCTAAAGTAAAACTATGGTATGACAAATTACTTTTTAACTGTATAGTACTTACATTATTAAAACAAGATACTCATAGATGCATATTTATTAAAAACAATAGGCATATTGCCTTATGGAAGGAATGAGAAGGAAATCTGTGGATGAAAATCTGTTTCTCAGTAACAAGGAAACGTGGGCGTTGTGACACACAATTTCGCATCCTCCGCATTTGGGATTCCTGGCATGGAATCATGTAGCCCTGAGTGAAGGGTGATCCAGTGAGCTGGGCTGAGCGAGTTGAGGAGGGGAGGCATGTGCCTGCAGCCTCCAGCACTTGTCTGACTTGGTCGTGAGTTGTCTTGGCTTGCTAAAATGGCACGTCAAAAAAACAGAAGTTTGCAGCAGGTTGCCATCAGATGAGCTTGAAACTGCTCCCGAACATGGGTGAAGCAGGAGTGCCCACGGGAGGAGAGGTCGGTGTCCAAGAATAATGCTTGTGACAACTAGTATGTCATGTGTATGTTAGGTTACTCCTCTCCTTGATTCCCTTTGTGCTTACTTATGTAGCCCTTTTCTAAGGTGTACAGTAGATAAGCAGCTGCAGCAAAATGGGAAGCACAGAGAGCCTTGGGCTTACATAATTTTCAGTCCGTCACCTGTCCTTGAGCCCCTCCTTAAGTCTGTCTGGGTTTCCAGTTCATGAGGATTTTCCACTATTTCTCTACTTTTTTTTTGCTGAGTGAAAATTCCACATAGGCAATTAGAAAAAATGTCTTTGAAAGGGAAGTTGTAAATGTTCTTGACCGTATGTTTCAAAACTACTCTGTACCTGACCTGCAGAAAAACAGGTCTTGCTGGTAGGTGGAGATTATTTCAATAAAAGATGATTTCTTTTGTGTCCTAGGTTATTAAAGGACTTGTCAAAAGCGGCCAAGTTGATTGAGGGGCTGTAATTGTTACAGTAACTTTTTTTTTTTCTGTTAGTAACAGAGAGGTTGTCTGTGTTTTCCAAGGTCGAAAGCAGCTGGAATCATTCCTTTTTTTGCTGAAAATAACATTTACAGATGCCTCGTTGCTCTAAACTTTAAACAACGCTACATAGAATTGTCCGTGCGTCACTTCTCTGCTGGTTGCACAATGGTATGAGATGAAATGCATTTTGATTTCCATTTGTAAAGCAATCAGAAAGTATGTCAGTTTGTATGTCGAGTTAACAGCTTTCACATACTTGCTGTTTTAGAACTGCATCTGTATTAGTAAAAAAGTAAGAGGAAGATTGTTAAGGAAGAGATCGCTATTTGTAGATGTAAACTTTGCTGCCGAGTCATCAAAGTCACGATGGTGAGTAGGTACCCTGTCTGATCCAGAGATCACCTCTGGCGTCAGCACAGCATAGGGTTTCTGCAGCATTGATTGCAACTCCGGAGATGCTCCGGACATGTTCCTAGTGATGGAATCGACTGTGAGGTAGTTGAAAGCTGCCGCTGCGCAGCTGCGTGAGCAGTTCCTTTGCTGTGCCCACGGGGACACACGTTGGTTCTATGGAGCAGGGCTGCATGACAAAAACACACCGCAGAATTCCACCAGCCTGAAGACGCCACGCTCTAAGACTGATACATAGGCTTGGTCTGAGACAAGCTCAAAAAAACCTGTAAAAAATGGCTAAAATTTAGGGACATAGCAGTGTAAAATTGCTTTGAATATTTGTAAAGCAGATTTACATACCTGCAGACATTCAGTGTCATCAGTGCATCTTTTGCTTCCTGCCCTCTTTTGAGAGTACCGATAATGCCACAAAAAGAGAGGAGGAAATCGCCAGACAAACAAGACCAGCAGAAACCTACAAAGCAAAAGCTAAAATTAAGTACAGGGGATTGGTGGGATCAGTCTGGGTGTTTGGGGACACCTACAGCACCTCTTCACTCTTGGTGCCCCTTTAGACAATGGTGATTGACTGGGCATTTCACAGTCATCATTATTTTTAGGGTCCATATTTGCTCAGTAAGTCCTTTCAGTTTACACCAAAGGATAAGATTCACTACTGTTAATGTTGCCGTAACTACTAGTAATATCAACATCAGGTGGGTCATTTGTTTAGAATTTTAGTAGCTGATGGGGAGTAGCCCCTAAACATGTCCCACCAATTAAGACATGTCTCTGCACTAAGATCTGTGAATGACAGCTTGGTAATTAACATCTGTGCTTTGCCACAGCAACTCTTGAGAACTGCTTGTTTAGCAGAACCTTTTAATGCACTAAGGTTTAGACTAGGTCTGACATTCCTAATAATAAATGCAGAGCATTATTTAAAGGAGAATATTTGAATGGGATGTAAAGCCAAGAGCAGGGCTCGGCCTTCCTGATTTGGTTGGACACAAGGGTTTCAGAAGACGCTGAACAGACCTGCAGCAGACGTGTATTTGGTGCCTCCAGCACCTGAATGAATAGAAAGAACAGAACTGAATAGAATATTTCAGCTGGAAGGGACCTACAACGATCATCTAGTCCAGCTGCCTGGTTACTTCAGGGCCGACCCACAGTTAAAGCATGTTGTTAAGGGCATTGTCCAAGAGCCTCTGAAACACTGACAGGGATGGGGCATCGACCACCTCTCCAGGAAGCCTGTTCCAGGGTTTGACCACCCTCTCGGTAAAGAAATGCTTCCTGATGTCCAGTCGGGACCTCCCCTGGAGCAGCTTTGAGCCATTCCCACGTGTCCCGTCACTGGATCCCAGGGAGAGGAGCTCAGCACCTCCCTCTCCACATCCCCTCCTCAGGGAGCTGCAGAGAGCCACAAGGTCACCCCTCAGCCTCCTTTTCTCCAAATTAGACAAACACGGCGTCCTCGGCCGCTCCTCACAGGACATGCCTTCCAGCCCTGTCACCAGCCTGGCTACCCTCCTCTGGACGCGTCCAAGGACCTTCACATCCTTCTTAAACGGTGGGGCCGCACCAACGCTGAATACAATGCAACTGTTGACCCTGCTGCTGACCAGCACCCCCAGATCCCTTTCTGCAGGGCTGCTCTCCAGCCACTCCTCTCCCAGTTTATACTTGTGCCTGGCATTACTCCATCCCAGGTGCAGAATCCGGCATTTCGACTTGTTAAATTTCATGCCATTGATGATTGCCCAATGCTCCAATTTGTCTAGATCCCGCTGCGAGGCCTCTTGTTGCATTCAGAGGAGTGACAACCAGGCTCTCGGATCCAGCTTCCGCATTTATGTTCACTGACTCTTACTCATGCTCAAGAGCTCCGTTGCATGGTCTACATTCGTAGTCTGGAAAAGTCGCATTTATTTTGTGTGGGAGTTTTGTTCACTAATGAGATTTGAAAGTGTGCTAAGGAAAGCGGCACTGTATTTATGAAGCCTGGATTTTGCACTGGTTTTGAATTCCTTTGTGGTGTTTGGAGAACAGCTGAGATACCATGGTCACAGATGATTATTTCTATGGTGTTGAAATATCACAGTGGGATAAAGGAGTTAGAGATTTTGATTTGGAAGTATAAGTCGTCTTCAAAATAGAGTTTTGTTACTGTTATGATCTTTTTTCTTCATCCTGGTTTTCTAGTCTCTATACAAAGGTAAATAAATGAATGACATAAAAATCCAAACATAACATTAAGAAAAATAAATAAAACAAAGTCGTATACAATTATAATTAAGGGAGTTGGGGATAGATAAATAATTGGTTGTAGTGACTGATGAGTTGTAATTTAGTGGAATAGATTATATAATGTGTGAGTAATCTTTGTGCTAAAAGCTGGTGTTTAGTGTTCAGATGCTTATTATAAAATATTTTTCTACCTACTCGTAAGTTCTTGAAAATAATTTGTTTAGGTTTTGTTTCTATGCTCAGACTCAGCCCTGCACTGAATCTCAACACAAGATATCTTAAGAACTGGTAACAGAAACTACCTGTAAAATTGCCTTTCCTGGGGATTAGACAAAGTAAGCGTGGGAGAGATTTGAGCAGTTCCTATCCCTTGTTACGCTCTCCTACATCTCCAGGTATAAACTGATCAAAGTCTAACGCTGACATATCGTCATGTTGTTTGAAATTCTCTATGCAGTGTAATTCTTCCTCAAAATGTTGTTAGCCACCTCATGGATATTGGCTTAATACAGTTTTATCAGTCTGAGTTTTTCCGTTGTGTTTCTCTGTCTTGTCCTCCTGTTTCTCGTAACACGTCTGGGAAGCAACATGTAAGAACATCACAATTTTGCAGCTGAGAAATGAATGCAACTTAACTGACTAGCAATTCTTACTGAGCAATCACTTCCATTCTTTAGCATTATCTTATAGAAAATGGTATGTGCAGGGGATGGTATGTGTCAAATCTCTATGAAATATGAAAAATCATTAGCTGCCACTAAATCCTTAGTCAAATACACGTGCTGCTACCATCACCTTTAATCCATGCCTTTGCAAAGCATTGTTAGTGGCTTCACTGATTTTTTGCTTGCAGATTCGTTTATTTGCTGTTGATACACTATCAATCACGTTACCATCGTAAGACAAAAATCACTATTTCAACTTCCATTATTTCTGAAAAAAACCTGAATTTACTTTTGATTCAGAAGCTCTCAGCTTGTGAATAATTCATTATATGATTCAAAAGGTCTGAAACCCAGCCCTCATTTCCCTGGTCTGTATTGGTTATTCTCAGATATTCTATTAATGTCTTTGGAGTAGCTAAATAATAAAGGTGTAACTTAATGCTTACTTAGAGCCATGGGATTTAATAAGGGAAACAAATCTTTTCCCATTATTTCTGTAATAGGAAAAAAATGCCCAAATGCCATTTCCTGAGATCAGTTGCATCAGGAATTCCATAAACTGCTCTTCAATTTTTCACAGGGGTCGGATGTAATTTAGAAGATGCACTATTTCTAAGCAGATAAATATAATCTGTCTTTCATGTTTGATTACTTTTGTTGTCTCAACTTTCTTTTACCCAACAGACCAGTAACATATCAGTGCAAACCACAAAGATGAAAAACCAATGTTACCGCTTCCTGTGAGATCCTCTGTGCAGGAACCTGCTCTTTGCATTTTAAAACGCTTTGTCCTGCTTCTTCAATGAATTATTGGTCTGTCTCTACTCATGTGTGGCATCGTTCTCTTGAGAGGAAGCCAAAAAGCTGTGAAAAAACCCAGATCTTATTTGAATTAAGGCTGTTTCTGCTGTGCTGAATCTTTCAGTCACCACACACCCAATATTCGTGACGCTTGTGTACATTTTAAACAAAGACTTTGAGCATGTGTTGTTCCCATACATTTGGGATATTGAAAATCTGAAATGTCATTTTCTTATCTTTTGGGATTTTTCCCCACCATTTGTTTTTCATTTTAATTGCTTTTGAATATAACTAATTTCTAAAAAGTTAAAGATTAGTTTTCCCTAGCCTTGATTGAGTAAGAGCACGAAAGGACTTAAAGCTTGACTAACTGGCGCTGTGTGTGAAAGACAGGATCTCCATGTTCCTTAGTGTATTTAAGCTTCACTTTCTTTAATGCTTAGGCATCTCAATTCCTCTCATCATATGCTTTTTCATAATTACAGTCCTTGGAGCCAAGACAATCATATTTATGATGTAATTAAAAATTATAAGACCGATGAACAAAGAAATCATCTGACATATGAGACAATAGAACTGATCAATCATGAAAGACATGATATTTATCTGCTTGGAGACAGACCATCTTGTAAAGTAGAGCCAAAGATGACAGATTATCTTTCTCTTTCCCTCCTTGAACGGATGAGAGATCTTATTTGGATATTTCACTTTTTTTTACTTCCAGTAAATCTGTGTAAATCTTGTTTTCATTCTGTTACTTTTGCAGGACTCATTAAACTGAAGGATTCTAAAGTGTTATAGTCAGGTAGTTCTTTTAGAAGTACCTTGTGAACCCCAACTCAGCGGAAACATTAGAAGACGGGTGCACATTTCTTAGAAAGCAAACAGAAGCTTGTAACTATGTAGGAAATCAACGTTAGAGGGCAGTACATAAAGTTATTATTGCAGTAGAGTAGAGCTATATGGTTAACATTTGTATTTGCAAAGTGTACGCATATCAAAGAGCTGGCTGACATACGTGAGCACCAGAGGATGTAAGCAGAAATAATGCATTACAATGAAATTAGGAAAAAGAGCTAAAAACAGACAGTGAGACTGTTAGGTGGTAGTTGCCAGTGTACTTAGCTGTCCCTCAGGTCTGCTGTAGAGTTTTTGAATGTACGTGGTATTTTGGCAGAAGGCAAACTAAGAATGAAGACATTCAGATATCTGTACTGTACTTGCATCAGCAGTGACTGGTGCTTCTCAGTTATCAACAGCCTAGCATTTGATTATCCAGTGACAGTGACTCTTAGGAAAGTAAGATTTGACTCTAATTCCTATAGAAAACAAACACACACTGATCTGAGGCTGAACTTATAAGTCTTTTCCATATTTGATGTCTCTGATTCATTGAACACAAGTGTTTTATAAAAAATGCAATTGGCACTTAATAAATAAAATATTACATTATATTACAGTACTGGTGCCCTAATGAATCTTGCAGTTTTAAACACCTAGTATGTTTTGCTGAACAGGAAAAAAAATACCCAGAAGGTGTTCTAACTATCTGTTTCCCAACTATTTCTTTTGAATCCAAAATATCTAGAATAGAAAAACAAATAGAAATTTAATAAGTGTTAACCATCTTACCTTTTGTCAAAGTATATCAACAACACATTTTTACTCTAATACATTTTCATAGACGAAGTAATAATGTTAGTAGGTATTTCCTGCATTATTTCATTCCGTTATAAGCTTTAACCTATAGTTTTTTTCCAGATGTTTGCTATCATTTTTCTCAAGCATAATAAGTCAACTCCTACCTGGCTAAAAATTATATGGATGTAATTTGTGAGTATGGTCCAGCTGATTCAGTTTCTCTGTCACCATTTCATAGGAACAAAGTTACCTACAAGTCAGAAAACATAAGAATAGGCAGGTCTGTCGTCTTCCCCAGCATAGCTAAGCCACGAAAAAGATGCATTCAGCACAACCAAAGGTAAGAGAACTGCAAGGACCTCAGAAGTTGGAGGCATAGATTTAACCTACCAGTAATTCAGGATGCCATAGTGCTTCCCTGTATTGAAATCAGGTAGCAATCGGCAGATGTTGTCCAGGCCCAGATGGTGTATAGTCATTCAAATACTCCTTCATTCTCTGTGCTCCTCTCACAAAGGCCGGTTGCAATTATGAACTTGTACTTGAAGCAGTGCAGGGAAATCTGTCTTCTTGTGCCTTAAGACAAACCACCCTCTGAGGAGTCGGAGAGGAACGGGGCCCCTACGGTGGCAGGGTAGACCATGTCTTAGCTTGGCTTACTCCTTTCCCCTTATGCATTTGATTGCTGTCTCAAGAAGGCACGTCTCTCCTGATTTTGCCTGCGTATGATGTTCAGAAGAACACAGCAGGTGGCTCTCACCCCGCTTTGCATCCTGGCACCCCATGTTCTTCCATGCATTGCACCTCCCAGCTTCCTCTGTGACACAGCCAACATATTCTTGACCACCTTCTACCGTTGTTGCCCAAAGATTGTCCAAAGTTTTCAAAGATGTGTTGATCTGTCTCCTTGATGACTGAAGGAGACCCAGAGGTCTGCTGACTGGGGGAACTAGTAACTGTGGGTTCCCTGTGTGAAAACAAAAAGTGATAGTAATAATGCAAGATTCGCAAATAATCCTTTCTTCCAAAATTGATATTTTTTTCTAACTCAGGGCTGCACAAGTAATAGAAAAACAAATTTGTTGCTCTACACAATCTTTTATCTATTTTGACTCATGCTAGTAAGCGAGCCATGTTGTGCCACGTGTTATACGTCTTGGTTTATTATAAAGGGGATTGGAAGGATTGTGTTTTGCTGTAGGACCATGAGCAGAGTGATCCATATGCAGCATGGAGAAAGTAGTCTTTTTTTTCCTTCTAAATGTCAATGAAAGTGAGGGGATCAGTCACTGAGGAACTCGTGGAGGTAGCAATAGAATAAGAATGAGAAGAAAATTCAGAATTGTGTCTTTTTTTTATTAAATGTTTGTTCCAATCAAATTTGACATAAAGGACAACTTCCATATGTCAAGGGCTTCACGGGTGTCTAAAATACTCAGACTGCAGAATAGCTGCCTGGCTCTGACATGAACTCAAGTAATCACAGTACTCCTGATACTGTCAATTCAGTCTCAATAATAAGTCATTAGATGTGGAATTCATAGCTGATTTCATGATATTGTGATTTCTTTTGGGTGCTACTTGTGATTTTTACTTAGGCTGGATTAGTCAAGTCCTGATTAATTGTTCAAATTCTGATGCTGTTGATTCTCATCAATAAAAATAATCTCTGCCTGAGTGTTGACAATGATTCTTTTAATTATCGTCAACATTTTGGCATAGATTTTAATCTGTTATTTTGGTGCTCCCAGGGAAAATCAGTGATCCAAAGAACTGACTGCTGGAAATATTAATGCTTGTGTGGACCTTCCTATTGAATAGCTATGCTTTATGGAATATGAAAGGAATAAAACATAAGAAACTAGAAGCTAAACAAGTTCCTGCTATGTGTAACATGCTGTACAGTCATTTCAAAATTAAGTAAGAATGAAAATTGTTAACGCTGCCTCAGCTCATGTTTCACAACTCTATAGAGCAGGGACATGTCCTTTTACTTTCTTTCAAATGTAATCACTAGAGGGATAGCACTTCAATTTTTAATAAAAGTCCATTTTAAAATAATAAAGTGGTCAAAGTTTTTACGTTGACACAGAATTCATGGCTAAGAATTATTCACGAGCTATAAGACAGTGTCTCTCTTTCTCTTTCCTCCTGACATCTATGTTTCTCACCTGGTATGGCTGCCTTTGAGATCTTTTGAGCTCTTACAAATTGAGAATATTAATTATTCTACTTTTAAAAATCCCAGCAAAAGAGGCCACAGCTTGCTGAGGTATTTCTGTCCTCCAGTTTAAATGTCAGACAGTAATGGCAGTGTCAAAGCACAATGGAGATGCTACCAACAGGGTAGTTCCGTCGGCATGGTGAGGCAGCATAAACCAACAACCACTGCTGAAAGAGGCACTCAAATACCTCCCCGACCCCGAGCACTTGTCCTTAACCACAGGGAACATTTCTGCCTCTGTACGGTGAATTGGAAGAGGACCGATGCAGGTTAAAACTAAGCTGAGTTTGCTTTGCTGGTTTAATTTTAACCTGAGGGGTTTTTTGATCCAATTTATTGTAAGACTTCAGAAACGTTTGTGCTGGCATGAAGAAGGGGACATCTGAGGATTAAGAATAAATAGCAAAGGGAGAAGCAGACTTCTCCCCCCGCCTCTCCAGCCCCCTTTTAGCAACAGTGCTGGTTTAAAATACTCATGAAACTACGGCGCTCTTCTCCGTCCCGCTGTACTCCGTCTCAGCATGCGTGAAGAGACATCTTGGACATCTCCTTGTTCTCAGTTGTTCTCGGTCTGGACCTCTCCAGACTGCTGTTATTAATCTTAGTTTGGTGTATGAAAAAGTAACGTTTTTTGAAATGTGTTTATTAAACCCATGGTGGGGGAGAGCAGACAACAGCAATGTTAGATATATGCATTTTCTTCTGTATTTGGCATTTCATCTGTGCTAACATGTCCCAGTAGGAAAAGACGTGGTATGTGAGGGATATCTGCCAGTTACCTACATTTTATCCTCTCAGAATATGACAATGAATTTCAACCAACTCAAGTCAGGAAATTCTTTCTTAACAATAGCAACATTATTTAGGCCACCAGGGCCAGAGCTTTGAAGTTTGCTTCCAAGCAACTGAAATTGTGATCAGCATTGATTTCAGGAGGCTTTTGGTCACGTCTTTTGAAGATAATACCCAGTAGTAAGAAAGACTGTAAATTATTTCTTTTTTTTTTTTAATAAATTATTTCCTGGTGACCTTGGAAAAGCCCAGCAGAATTCACTGAACGGAGCAATTCTGAGTTGACCTAAGGTGGATATCCTAGGAAGAACTTAAAGTAAGGCATCATTGTGTGCTCGCTGCTTGGCATATGGAGACTTAATTTTACCTGTGATCTTTTGCACTCAGTTGCTTTTTTTTTTGTTTTTTTAACAAAGTGGATAATTTCTCCTGGTATGGGAGGGTGTCTCTGTTTAAGAGGGAGGCAAGATAATGAGAGCGCTGCTTTTTAGGGTGGCTGAGCCACATTTTCTTCAATGTAGAAAAGTATGGCTGAGCATTTAGTATGTCTTTGTTTAATCAGGTTATGGCAAGAGGCCACAAGGTTTTTCAGCACTGAAAACTGCTTTAGTTTCAAATGTAGCAAGACAACAGAATTATACCAATTTAAGGCGCAGAGTTTCTCGCTTCCTGCACCGGTGTCCAAATGGTATTGTTAAAATGCCCTTAAAGGACTATTAGATGAAGACTCACAGGCATTTTTATTTCCCCATTTTCCATTTATAGTGGCAAATCATACTTAGTTATGCTTGGTCATAAGATTCCAAACTTAAAAAAGAACAATTTTGGTAGTCATCTTTCCTTTCCCAGACCCCTATTTAAATCCCATAAGCTGGAGAGCTCCAAAGGAAATGCTTATATTCCGAAATCTTTTAAGCAGTTTTTGAAATACAGTAAAATATTAGAACCTCATCCATAGAAATTCTTGTGAAATTGATCACATTCTCTGCCTCCAGTGTACAGTTTGCTTGATTATGGGCTACTCTGGCTTTAACAAATCTTTGAATATTGCTTGTTAATGGTTACAACTTTTTCAGAAAATTGAAGATAAGATGGTAATCATAATGATAGGTTTATATAATCTGTAGCCATTAGAGTTTTAAAATTCTACTTGTCCTTGACCACTCCAGCATTCATTGAATTTACGCATATCTTACATCAAAGGCATTTCTGATTTTCTGCAGGATATGATGCATGCTAAAGCTCTGTGTCCATGTATATGAAGACCTAGCAGGTTCATCGTAATAATCTAGCAGTTCTGTAGTGGTTTTAGGTAGAACTCAATTCCCAACAAGAGAACAAAGATGTTCTCTTTGGCTGTGTTCACATGGCTGGGCAGAAGTAACCATGAAGCCACTGCCAGCTTTGGAGAAGCAGGCCAGCTGGTATGCTTGAGAGAAAGATCCTTAAGCGAACACTTCTGAGCTCGTTTTCCTGCCATGCGGATGGGTCTTAGTGCTTTTGTGCCTTGCCTGGCTGCCCCGACCTGTTCCATCTGCCCTCCTGACAGATCCCTGCAGCCAGCATCAGGCAGACACGATGGCCCAAAGCCTTTTCTAGGAAGGTTGAAGTGTGCCCATAATGCAAGGGCAGATGAGATATATTTAGTAAGAGCTGGCTGAATTTAGGCTACCTGCAAAGGAACTGTAAATGTGAAGTGGAGAGCTGCCAAAGTTCCTGGGAACATTTAAATCAGTGAGATATGGATATAGCACTGTATAGTTTTGAAACCATCATTTAAAGAGAAATCATGGTCTGCATGGGATATATTTTCCACCTCTAATTTATGCAGTTGTATATAGAAAGTCTGATTCTCCTCATTTGTCACCTTTGTGCACTGTATCGTCAATTAGGCCTGGTGAGGTTGTAATAAAAAATAAGTGATAATAGAGTCTATGTTCTCTGCTGAACTGTGTGCGCTTTGGAACACGAGTGAGCTTGTCTCTGCTGAGATCAGCTCCTGCTTCCCCTTTTTTCATTTGCTTTCATTTATCTTTCTTGCCAAAGAAATTTGGAGGCAGATTTTTCCAGCTGCTCCTGAAAGAGTGGGGAAGTATGTTATTAAAGTGACGTGAAGCATTCTGTCCTCCGCACATCACAGCCAGCCTGTTTCTAAGGAGGAACTGTGCCTAACTCCCAAATTTTGATCTCTGTCATTCCTGAGACATATTGCCCAGCACATACTGCAGTAGCTCCTCTGTACGCTCTCTGTGCTTTCTGTGCATCTTCCTGTAAGGGAAAAAAGGATTTATGGGCAAGCTTTGGTTTTGTTGACATGTGACATGATTTGTTACTGCTCTGATTATGACATTTTACACTCTGTAGCTGAACATGCGCGGGGTGTCTTTGACACAGGGTAAGAAAATGAGTGTTATTGTCCAAAGTGTGAGACAAGGCTATGGTAAGACCAGTAAAAAGACAGGTCAACGTGACCTCTGTGTGTATGGTAAGCAGTGATATGCAGTATTACAGTCACAGAACTGTTTAGGCTGGAAGGGACCTCTTGAGGTCATCTACTTCAACCCCAGCTATTCTTTGTACAATAATATGTAATGGTTAAGGAAATAGTTCTCCTTTGAAATCTCCCTAATATTCTGTGTATTTATAATGCATGCAAAGAGAGCATTATTAAAGTATTTTCCCCAAATAATAGGAAAGCTCCTTTATTAAATACATGCTTCTCCTGGAATCCCCCCTGGGGCATGATTTTTAACACATTCCTCCTCTCCAAACAGAAAGTGAGGCAGAACATAGACTTAAAATCTTTTATTTAAATTAACGGTAGCAATACGCAGGTGCCAGGCATGGACTTTTTGGCGCATCTATCAATCAATGTATTAAAATTCAGCATGTGTATTGAGATTGTGTCAGTACCTGGATCTAGCAAAGACTGTAAGAACTCACCTTTGAAGTTCACAGAACTGCTTGCGTACTTCAGATTAACTGTGTGCTGAAATATCTGACTGAATCAGTGCCTCAGACTGCTAATTAACTCATGTCTCCCCCTCAGAGGTGTTGCCCTAACCACATATTATGCAAGTCATAGCCGACGGCTCAGTTTGATAGCAGCACGTGAAATGCGGATTGCAATCTGAATCCCAGGGGTTTTCCGTGGTGTCCGGGCACTGAGAAATACCTCGCTAGGCCAGCGGTTGCCAGCCGATGACGCACATCAGCATCAGAGGTGACTCGAGGGGGGTGTGCCAGGCTTGCTCGCTTGGCCCCTCTGCCAAACACAGGGCTGCCAGGAGCTGTTAACACCCCGAGGAGGCTGCGGCGGGGACGGTAGTGCTGCTGCTAGTATGGGAGGCACTTCGGACCCTTCTCACGCCTGGTGCCCCTTCCTCCTCACACGGCAGCACCTCTGTACCTCTGGCTGCGGCCTCTACGGAGGCTGAGTGCTGCTGCAGGTCTGGGGAGGGAGGTGGGCATGGACTCCTAAATGAGGTACTGGGCGAGGGCAGAAGGGAGCGGACTGCAGTGAACCACTGCACTCAGCGTGCACCTGCATTTCGGGTACGCCTAAGAGCCTACAGCATTTCTGAAAATTGGCTTTTGGCCGCTAGAACCTGTGCGGCTCAATGTAGGTATCTTGCAACAGCTAAAAGCAGATACCAGCAGCAGCCAGTCCAGCCTCCCTAAATAAGGTCCTTGGGCTTCACATACAGCCCTTGCAGGAAGGCAGAACCATTCAAAACACCCAGAGGGAGTCACCCAGAGCTAGTCAAAAGCAAAATATAGGCGGAGGGACATGCCTGGAAGTTGCATCCTGCCTTTACATACTTCCACCTAATCATTAGATCTGGTTTTATTCCTAATCAAAAATATATGGATAGGGATGTCTTTATTTTTTAGTAGGAGCCATGTAATTGCAATTGTGATGACTAAGTGAAGTCAGGTTTGGAGAGAGAGGTAATTTCTTTCACCAGCCTAATTAAGAATGTTGGGAATTCACAGACTTCTTTTTTGGTTGTTGTTATTGTTTGGTGTTTTTTTTTTTCCTTTTTAATCTGGGTTCTGTTTTCTGATAATTAGACCATCTGCAGAGCCAAAGTTTGTTCCTGTACTTACCCACTCATTCAGATTACAGTTGTCATATACTTTTTCCATTAAATGGTTCACTGGCAGCCATGATGCAGTTGCCCAGAAAAACTATGGCCATCTATTTTGTTGACTGTTGATTTCTCTCAGTTTAGGAGTCATAGAAGGTTTCACGTTTTCAGGTGATTGCATATACAGCTGCCCCTTTTTTTGATGTTTTTTTTTTTAATTTGGTAATCTGCTTTACTTGTATTTTGCATTCAGAAGTGAACTGTCCAGTTTTGAAAGCATTTTCCCTTTTTCTTAAATTGTCCCTTTTTCCAACGTTCTTGCCAGGTTACCTAGTATCAACCTCTGCTATTGAGCTGCAAATGCCTGTGATGATTGCCTCTTTGCGTGTAGCACTTCATTGTTCTGCAGTGAGCTCATCTTCTTCCTCCTCTTCTAGCTTCCCATTGGCTATGACCACTGATGTCTGCTTTACATGAGACCACATTTTGTGGGTCAGTCCCTACCTAGCACTGTTAAATATCATTAACAGCACAAAGTTGTCCTGACACCTGACTGATAACGCTGGTCAAATAATCTATAAAAGCATTAACCAAAAAAGATTCATTAAATAAAAATTCCTCGAGGAACCCCAAACCTGGGCAGCAAACAAATGTAATTAATTACATGCATCTATATTGATTAGTAGGCATTAATTTGCACTGTAATTTTTGAATATAGGATTGTTGTGTGTAGCAGAGTCTTGTTTCATACAGGTAGCTGCAAGAATCAGAGGTGTAGCGAAGCAATGTGCAAGCGTAGAGGAGGGTCTTGAACTGCTACATGTACGGTTTTAATAAACCAATGGTTTTATTTTACTGTGAGCACTCTGTATGAAGAAATGAAGTGATTCTTTCTGATGACGTGGCCTATGATTAGCAGCAGGTCTCTAGAAAATTCTAGGGAAATACAGCAGTAAACGATTTGCAAGACCGACAAGAAAATGTTAGTGTAATGTAAATGGGAAAAGTACGGGAAGACATGTAATGTCAGTGGCATTGTTGCTTGAATAGGCCTGAGGTCTATTCAGCAGAGTGGCAGGAGATATCCACGGTAAGGTGGGCAAACATTTACCCTCTGAAGTAGAAGCTGCAACGGCAGAGAGCACGGAGAGTTTTAACTTGCAGGAAGGTGGTTGAACTCTCAAGGGTCTGGGGTGTGCCTGGTTGGGAGATCCACACTGGGAAACTGGAAATCATAAGAGTCATAGAATCATTTTGGTTAAGACCCTTAAGATCGAGTCCAACCATAAACCTAACACTGCCAAGGCCACCACTAAGTGGTGTCCTTAAGCGCCACATCTACACGTCTTTTAAATACCTCGAGGGATGGTATTTAAACCTCTTAATATCTGTTATTTTCCAAATGTCAGTAATATTTGCTCTAGGAGTACACTGATGTCAGGTCACCGCCATGCACTGGCACTTCTTGAGCATTAAAAGGAGCTGGTGCAGATTCAGTTAGCTGTCTTTCCTCTCCTCTCAAATCAACTTAACTTTTTCAAGCATCTGAAAAGAGAGTCAATTTGCCCCCCTCCTGACACCTCCAAATTAATTTGGCATGTATCGGAACCTATACTAAAATGATCAGAGTTACTTGACACCTTTTGATTGTCAGGTTCATAAGCATTGTGTTTGTGAAAACTAGGGGAGTCATGACAAGTTTCTCAGTGCGTGAATGAAAACTCACATTTCTCATGTTGACTTGCTCGGTTCATAGTGACTGTGGTTCAGGATCTGGGGAGTGATCCATCTTCCAATGGACTTCACAAAAAAACTACTTGACTTCATCCAGTTTCTCCATTTTCCATAACTTTCCTTGTCTCCTCTCAAGCGCTAAACTCAATTCCCAGAAACAGAGGAACACTACACTGATGTGAACTGGAGCAGGATACAAAGGCAAAGGCAGAAGTTGTTCATTGTAGACTTTATAGCGCAAGCCCTCCCATTTATTATTTTATTGCTCTGTCTCCTGCCATGTGAAACAAACTTTTTGCTGATTCTCTAAAATCTTTGTCAAGCTGTGAGATTCTATTTGTTTTGTAACAAAAGTTATGGTCTTCAGATTTTGTTGTTTGTTTCTTTGGGTTTTTTTAATTAAAAGAGTTTGGGGGGTTGACTTCTTGGCATTTATTTTTTGTCATCCAATTGTCTTTTTTCTCATCCTTCTCTTTCCTTCCCTCCCATTTTTTTTTCAGATTTTCAAAGGAAATAAAAATTGAATAATGAGAGAATATAATTTCAATGTCTCTGTGGTCCTGAATCTTTTTTTGCATGAAAACATTTTTAAATAAGGATCAAATAATATTAGTGTTTGTAAAATGGTTTTTTAACATTAAAAATAGAAGAAATTTAACTGGTATTAATTTCAGTCTTTTCCAAAAAGCATATTTGGAGTTTTCTTTTCTCTTTTTTATTCCAAACCCACTATGGCTTTATTGTCATAAGGCTTGTGTTGCTCTTCTGCTTTTTTAAATCTTTCTTTCACTTTGACAAAGATTGCATCTGCATTTTTCTGCTCTTTATGAAACGCAAATTTCTTTATCGTTCTCAGAAGAAAAATAAAGAAAATAATGAATTGAGACTAAGTGTTCGCTATTCCCACATGGAGCCTGTCAGGAGTACAAAAATAGATTACAGCGTGCTGAATACAAGATCACTGAAGTCTGTTCCCTTAATATTCCAAGCTAAAGCTGCTCCTTCTGCAAGCACTTGTTTTGGAATATCTAAAAGGCTGTCAGGGCGCACAGAGGATTAAAATTTAAGCAGAGACGGAACTACCTGGAAACAGTCCTTCCAAGATTGCACGTAGTTTTGAGGGCTAAGAGGAAGCTGTGAGTGAAATGCTTGGGGGCACCTTTTGGATTCTCAGTAAAACGCTGAATTACCTTTGAATCACCTTCATTAGACAGTTTATGTTTGCAGCAGGAGGGTTAAAGCTATGGCTGTGTCTTTGAAAGAGAAAAAAAAAAAAGAAGAAAGAAAAGGAAAGCAAATGATGCACCTTGGGGTGCCTCGAGGGATGGTTTTGCAATCACTCTGAGCCTAATTGATGAACCTGTTGTGCTTGCACTAAGTCCTCAAAGATTTCATAGCACGTCAGCAAATATGCTACTATTCGCAGTTCGGTTTGATGTTACTTGGTTTGTGTCAATGCTGTGGAACTGTGGTAAAACAACATGTGATTTGATTCCAGCCTGCTCACCCATAAAAATCATCAATCAGCCCATGCTGTTATTCACCTGTGTGCCTGGGTTGGATTAGATGAACAGTAGCATCAGGTTTAAATTACAAGAACAATTTAATGGAGGCAGATTTAAAACATGGAGCTTTGTCATTATGGGGAAAGAAAGAAGCAGCGAGAACTGCTGTGATTTCAGCTTCTTCAGTAACTCTTGTTTACGAATGCGAAGAAATAGGAGAATCCAGCCTAAGGTAATAATGGTTGGTGTTTGTTTTTGTTGTTTGATGTACAAATGTTTGTATTAGGTTATGACATACCTGTTGTGAGGCATGGAAAATAACTATTAGAAAACAGAAAGAAGACAGTTTGATCAGTTTTACCACCTACTGTCAATTCCATATGATATTCTTATTGGATTAATCCTTATTTAAATTTGTTTGGAGAAGTGGAATGAAGATGACCATTTTTAATGAAAACATTAACATTATTAATGCTGCAAAGTTAAGAACCGTTAACATTTTTAAGTTACAAGAGTATCTTACAGGTTTCTGCATAAATGGTGAGCAAATAATCAATTTGTAGAATCCCAGAGTACCTAGGGTTCTGCAAAAGATTTCAGATTGACCTTAGGTTTATGTGAGAGGCTTTGTGGTTCACTAAAAATATATGTACATTGTAGATGGCCTGT
This sequence comes from Sagittarius serpentarius, assembly GCA_034782735.1. Taxonomy (NCBI): domain Eukaryota; kingdom Metazoa; phylum Chordata; class Aves; order Accipitriformes; family Sagittariidae; genus Sagittarius; species Sagittarius serpentarius. The sequence goes on from JAVKLA010000024.1 coordinate 7,223,351, forward strand.
CTATTTTTTTATTTTGGAAAAAAAAGATGCTCTATGGAAATCCCAGTAAGTTGTATTAATCTGAAATCAAAAGTTCTGTTTTTTTAAAAATGCATGTTTCTAAGTTTAAACCTAACATTTGATCATTTTGTTTAAACTGACCTTCTACAGGAGAATCAATGTGAGGGGGCATTTATTGATGAGCTACTAATTTTATACTAGTATAACCCCTCTGAAGCAATAAAAGTTGTGAAATGATGCCCCTGGTTTTCCTCCCCAGACAGCACTATTTAGGCAGTATATCTGAATGCACAGGTGAATGTCTGATGTCAGTAGTATTTGTGAAGATATTTAGTAAGTGCAGTTAGGAACCATACAAGGGTCTTGATTCTTCTGGACTAGCCTCTCCGGCTTCCATTTCCAGTCATCACAGGGGTGACCCAGGTGTTTCCCAAGTGTGACCTGCAGATTGGTAGAAACAGCTGGAGCTTTTTCGTGAAAGGAAGATCTAGCAAGGCTTTCAGGGCTCGATAGGAAAGCTTAAAATTCTTTTCCATCATGATAATGGTCTTATTTGCCTATCAACTTTTTTTTGCCTATGACTTTTCAACATATCTAGAGCTACGTTTCATCTCTGCACCCCACTCGATTTAAATCAGCTTATCTGGTCCATGTCCAATTCCTCCTTCTCATGTGATTCCTCTTCAGTTTGTGAGTCCAGGAATAACCATTTTTTCTGTTCTTGGAATAGTCCTAAGAACAGATTGACGCTTTAGAAAAAACTGTTTGAGCATAGATTTCTAGGCTGTCCTTTGTTTGCCCAGCCTGTTTCCTAAAATGACGATGTTGCCAGGGTCCTGGTGGCTTCGTACAGTCAAACAGCTGTTTGGAAAATCCCCATGTACCCAAATTCTATTGGAATTCAGTCGTGGACCCTTGCTCAGACATTAGGAATTAGCTCCCAAGGTTATGGTAATTACACCCTTAGCTACACAATGCCTTAATTTCCTCCTGTGTAAAATCGCATTCATGATTCTTACCTAGATTTTGAGCCCTTTTAGAACTGAACAGAATTATTGTGGTGGGTTGACCCTGGCTGGACACCAGGTGCCCACCAAAGCCGCTCTGTCACTCCCCCTCCTCAGCTGCACAGGGGAGAGAAAATACAAAAAAAGGATTGTGGATTGAGATAAGGGCAGGGAGACATCACTCACCAATTACCGTCACAGGCAATACAGACTCAACTTGGGGAAATTAGTTTAATTTGTTACCAATCAAAATCAGAGTAGGATAATGAGAAATAAAACAAAATCTTAAAACACCTTTCCCCACCCCTCTCTCCTTCCAAGTCTCAGCTTTACTCCTGATTTTCTCCACATCCTCTTCCCCAGCAGCGCAGGGGGACGGGGAATGGGGATTACGGCCAGTTCATCACACGTTGTCTCTGCCGCTCCTTCCTCCTCAGGGGCAGGACAGATCGCAC
>JAVKLA010000024.1:7234149-7245554 GCA_034782735.1 Sagittarius serpentarius
CCCCACAGCTGTATCATTGGGCGAAGCCACAACATGCAAAATAGCATGAATGATAAGATGGAATGGGTTAGTCCAAAATAATTTAAATTTTCTTTAAAGCTTAATTCTGGGCCCTTCATAAGTTGAACCTGCACTCAGCTCCTACAAAAACCAATGATTAAGATTTGCATCTGAAAATGAACCATCCCTCTGTTTTATTTCCTGTGGAAAGATTGGAGCCAAGTGTTTTACAGACTTTTTTTTAATTATTCTTTAAATGGGATGTATAGACTTATATAAGAAGCTGTGTGTCCCGGTTTCAGTCTAGAAAGCATGATTATGTGCTGTCTGTTTTGGAGGCCCTCTTTGTTTACCCTTCCTTAGAAATAACACGGCATTGCTGAATTGAGGGAGTGTGTATTGGGATGGGCAGAGTGGAGTTCTCAGGCTGGGGCTCAGCGGGAGAGCAGTAGGACTGACCTGCGTCAGCACAGACCCGTACTTGAGCTTTTCAAATAGTGCCCCTCACACCTGGTTGTCCTGCTTTTGTAGCAGTTAATATGGCAAAAAAAATAGCAAGGTTAGATGCAAGTACGGGAAGTTGATTTCATTTTAAAACAAACCAATTTTCACTCACGCTAATGCATTATTAATCCAAAACTCACAAGCGCCAAGATGGGTGCATCCAAGCGGTACCAGCCAGGACTTCTTGCAAGGATGTGGTGGACTAGGATTGCTCACTGGTTAGTCCGTATCACACCGCCTGGGTTCTTCTTGTCTTGGCAACCATCTGCTGGTTATTGAACGTGGCTTTTATACCCTTCTGACGCTGAAAGAGACTGATCTTTTGTGTCTCCATCCTGTCCCACTTCTGTGGGTCATCAGGACTTTCTCAAGGGATGAGAAATTATAAATAAATTAAGGAATAATTTAGGTTGGAAGGGACCTCTGGAACACACCTAGCCCAACCTCCCACGACAGGCAGAGCAAACTTGGAGCAGGTTGCTCGGGGGCCCTGTCCAGCTGCGTTCTGAGTATCTCAGAGGTTGGAGAGTCCACAGCTTCTCAGGGCAACCTGTTGTAACAGTGAACCACTCTCATGGTAAAAAATGTTCCTCCTGATATCTAATCAGCATTTCCTGTGGTGCAGCTTGTATCCATTAGCCACGTACCTGTCTTGGCCTAGAACCATGCACCTCTGAGAAGAGTCTGGCTTTGCTTTCTCTACGCCATCCTGTCAAGTAGCTAGACAGCAGTAAGATCACTCCTGAAGCTTCCTCTTCTGCAGGCCTAACAAATGTATTTCCTGGAGCCTCTCCTTGTACATCATGTGCTCCAGGCTCCTGACCTCCCCCAACCTCTCCCCTGAAGTTGCTCCGGTTGGTAAATGTCTTTCGTGAACTGGGAAGCCCCAGACTAGCCACAGTGCTCCCAGCGTGGTCTCACAAATGCTGAATAGAGGGGGAGATCACTCCTCCCACCCTGCTGGCTACCCTCTTGCTAATACAACCAGGGATGTGTTTGCTGTAAGAGCACACTGCTACCTTGTGTTCAGGTTGTCGTCAGACCCTTCCCTGCAAAGCTGCATCCTTTCTGTTGTCCCCCAGCCTGTCCTGTTGCATGGGTATATTCTGTTCCAGGTGCAGGGCTTAGCATTTTATTTCGTTTGACTTTAGGAGACACCCATAGCCCACTTTTCCAGCCTGCCAAAGTTCCTTTGGACAGTAACCCTGCTATGGTCTGCAAATTTGCGAGGGTGAACTCATCCATTGTCCAGGTCAATAATAAAGACACTAAACTGTACCAGCCTTAGCATTGATCCCTGAGGGATGTCACTAGTAACCAGTTGCCACTGATCACAGTCCTTGGAACCTGACCATCCAGCTGATTTTCCACTCATATTCTGATCCCTTTATCCAGTTCATATCTCACTCTTTGGGCTTCAAGCATAGAGTGAGAGACAGTGTCACAGGCTCTGCTGAAGTCAAAGTATACAATGTCCACTGCTTTTCTCTCATTGGCCAAGCCAATCACTTCATCAGAGAAGGCAATCAAGTTGTTCAGACACCATTTGCTCACAACATATATTGGCAAATCCATACTGGCTGTTCCAAATCAGCTTCTTGTCTTTCCTTTGGTTGGAAATGGTTTCCAAGAGGAATTGTTCCATAGCCCTCCCAGGGACTAAGGTAAGGCTGACCAGCCTGTAGTTTCCTGAAGCCGCCTTCTTGCCCTTTTTGAGGGTAGGTGTGATGTTTGCCTTTTCCAAATGGCCATGAACTGCCCCGATTGACATCAACTTCTAAACATGATAGAGACCTGCTTTGCAATGACATTGGCCAGCTCCTTCCACACCCTCAGGTGCATCCCTTCTGGTCCTGCAGACTTAAGTATGTCCATCTACTTAAGCGGTCCCTAACTATCTTCGTTTATGGCAGGTAATGCTTCTTTACACAAACGCTGCTTCTAGAGTCAGGCACTTGGGAGGCCTGAGGGCAAAACTTACCAGTGCAAAGCATTGAGTGCCCTGGTCTTTTCCAAATCCTTGGTCGCTAGGTCCCAAATGCCACTGGGCAGTGGGTTCACATTTCCCTTAGCCTTTCTTTTTCGCTCGTGATGTACTTATAGAAACTGTTCTTACTGACTTTCACATCCCTTGCTAGCTGCAATTCCAGCTGAGCTTTGCCTTTCCCAAACATGCCTACATGTTCAGGTGGTGTCTCTTGTATGTAGCCCAAATAACCCATCCCTGCTTCTACCTTTTTTGTGCTCCTTACTGTGTTTGCGCCTGGTCAGAAGTTCCCTTTTCATCCATGCTGGCCTTCAGCAATGTTTGCTCAACTTTCTGCATGTTAGAATGGACTATTCTTGTGCTTTAAGGAGATGATTGACTTTGAAGATCAATGTGCTCCCTGATTTCCTTTGCCCTCCAGGGCAGTCTTCCATGGGTTTATGATGAGAAGATCCCTGAACAAGCCAAAAGGTGCTTTCCTGAAGACCAGGGTTTGTAACTCTGCTTGTCTCACTTTTCTGAGGATTTTAAACCCCACAATCACATGGTCCCTGCAGCCAAAGCTGCCCTTTCCTTGACCTTCACATCCTCAACCCATTGCTCCTTGCGCGTGAATAACAGGTCCAGCAGCGCGTCTCAGATCACCTGCATTAAGAACACCGTCCAGAAATCTCCCAGAATGCTTTTGTCACTTTAACAGATACTGAGGTGACTGAATTACCCCATGAGTATCAGGGCCTTTAGGTTATGATGACTCTTCCCTCCTGTACCTAATTAAAACCCCTCATCAGCGGGTTAGCAAAGCTCTTCGCAGACGTTCTTGTGCTGCTTCGTCAGATGGATCCTGTTTCTGCTCAGCAGTTCTTGTTCCTCATCCTGTGTTCACAGAAGCCGTAGCCCTCTCTGTAGCTTCAGCCAGGTATTGATCCACAGGATCCATCATCTCCAGCTGAGTCTTTTCCCCTCAATGAAGGGACTGAGGAGAACATGGCCTGGGCCCCCGCACTCTGCATCCTTAACCCAGAGCACACTGTGTTCTGTCTCCTTATCTGGTGCTCTTTTATCTCCAACCCTTCATCATCTCTTCATGGCTTGATTCTTTAGTCTGTCCTTTGTTTTCCCATTCTGGGAACCCTGAGAACCTGCATGTGCTGGGATCTTGATCACCTGCTGATACAGGTGACATCTGTATATCCTTTTCTTCTGCAATTTCTTCCTTCTAGTGCTTCTGCAACCACACAGGCCCATTCACAGCAAACTTGATGTGTCTGTTATAAATGTGTATGTGTACGGACCCAGGCTGGTGTCCCTGTAGTTCTGTGGGCTGCACAAGCCATCTCAAGGATTCTAGCACAACTCTCCAGCAATGTGCCCGCATAAAAATCTGAGATGGACAATGCCTTTTATACTACCTTTCCTGCCCTCTGTGCTAGCCCATGTGAGTTACTGCAACTTAATCAAACCATGGCAGTTTGTAGCATTTATAGAAAGTGAGAGCCCGTGTATTGAGTGAACCTGGAAGATGAACTTCCTTGTCTTATTTAGAGATTTATCTTTCCATGGTCCAATAGCCTCTAGTGCTATTGGCAGAATTTGCTCTCTGGGTAAGCAGGGCATTCTGGTCCCCAAGCATACTTGTTTTGTCTCAGCACAAAATTGACATAGAAATCACTCAAGAAATCCAAAGTAAATATCTTGCACCTTTGTCTTTGGGAATGTAGCATTTTTAAATATATTTTTGTATATGTTTATATAATTGCAGATCAGCTGATTGTTCATGAAAATATCAAAACAAAATTTACCATTTTTTTTTTTCTTGGCAGGAAAACGGAACTCGAGGCAATTTTTCCCAATTTAACCTTCCACACAATCTTCCTGAAAGTGATACCAGAGCCCAGACAAAACCATCAGAACTGGAAAGCACCAGCATCAGTGTCAAACTGCCTATGACAGCTTCAGGTAGAATATAATAGAACGTGCTAAAAAGACTGGAGTGACAGGCTGCCTGCACAGATGAGGAGCGTATGCAGTCAGGATACGCAGTGACCAGAGGTCTCATGCTAAATGGTCACTGAAATATTTAACAAACAATTTGGAGGACAGGAATATGGATGGGCTGAGTGATCTCTAAAAGTCCTACTTGGAGATGTACGCAATCGGAGAATGAATAGACTAACACAAATATATAAATGAGAGAAGTATGCATTACACAAAATAATGTATTTTTGTCTAAGACTTGTGACAGGTCATGTAGGTGACAGCAATATTCTATTACAGTGATAAAACACATTTCCCACTTGCTTGTAGCTGTGTCACATTTTATCTGTGAGATGGGCTGAATTGCATTTTGGGAGTTCTCAGATCTAGAAAGTTTCTGGCAGAGTTAATCTATTTTTAGAAGGAGACTAGGAAAAAACAAGTAGTGGCCTTTTGCGTTGAAATGATTTAGCATTCCTGCATTAGGGGATGAAGGTCTGCCACTGCTTAACAAAACACCCACATGTATGCCTAGAGAACACGTTCGTTTGTAATGCTACCCTCTGATTATTTATCTAGATTTAAATGATATAAGTGGAGGTGTTAAGATAGCTGAAATGTTTCTATGCAGAAAGAATCAGAACTAGGACAACTGAAGATTTGGGCCCCATTTAATTCCTAACCTCATGCATCTGAACTTGACATTTTCTATCAGAAAAACAAGTACCTGAAACCTTTGGTTAACTGAAGCTTACTGCCTTTTTATAAACGTGACAATCAAACCAATAAAAACATACAATTTTTTTTTATGTAAGCTATGAAGCTTACTGAAGCAGATAGACAACAGATGGGATTTTCAAAAACATCTAGGTACATAACTTTGCTCAGAATCAAATAATTTTTACCTAAGCTTTCTTAAAAGTCTTGCTGACAGATGATGAATGCTTTGTTGAACATAAAACTGTAAGTCAGAAAAAGAAAAAAGAAACATAAATTTGTGCAAAATGTCACCATTGTAGAATCACAGAAATGTTGGTTGGAAGGGGCCTCTAACAGCCAGCTACTCAGCCTCCGGCTCAAAGTGGCATGCTCAACTGTAAAATGTTCCATTGTAAAAGCAATTTGCTATCAGGTTTCTGACATTTTATTGATTTTTGGTTTTATATTCTTGTTTTCTGATTTAGAAGCCTTGAAAAATTTTAGAAACCAGTTAACAGTTTATGAGCAAAAAGAAATTTTCAATTATACAGAGCTGTGGTTTCTTGGGCTGGAAGCTAAAAAGATTGAAGGTTTGCCTGAAACCCAGAATAATAATTGTTACGATGATGAGCATGGCTCCTACCTAAAGGTAAGTGGAAAAATTATGGTATTCATTTTCAGCTCAGTAAGTTTGTAGAGACTGTCTGCTAACTCTTAAGTGATCTATGTGAGATAAATGTTGTTTCTAGAAGATAAATATTCACATAGTGAAAACATCAGTACCAATCACTTTAAAGTTCAGCGGAGAACCCTAAAGAGAGACCCTTTTTGCATCTCATTCAGGATTGATGCAAGGTAGGTGGATTAATGAAGCATGCACTTGTTATTTTCTCTGTCACCCTTGTTTAATGTCAACTTCACTTGCTACCAGTCCAACATCTTTCATGGACAGTAAACTCACACACACGAACTACTTTAAAGCCTGATCTTTGTCATACTATTTGAATCTGAACTATTTGTTTTCTTTTGAAGGTTTTACATGACCATATTGCATACCGATATGAAGTGTTGGAGGTCATTGGGAAAGGGTCATTTGGGCAGGTGGCTAAATGCTTGGATCATAAAACCAACGAATTAGTGGCATTGAAAATAATAAGGAATAAGAAAAGGTGAGACATCTGTTGACTTTAAACCAGTACAATCAACTCTTTGTTACATAGGCAGTGACAATCTGGGATAATGTGAACAAAGCAAAATCAAACCCGCTGTACATCAGGCTTTCATTAAACACAGTGAGAACAGAGTGAGGAAAGGCGATGCCAGGGATTCAGAATTGGCCTGGACCCAGTGGAGGCACAGCCTGTGAAAGCAGGCACAGTTTTTCCAGACTTACGAGGAGGTCGCTGTATCTGGGACACAGTTAATACACAGCCCAGGTAACCAGCCCTGCATGACTGAGAGCTGAGAGCCTGCATTCCCCCACAAGACTCCAAAACCACAGGAATATGCTGGGAGGCTCCAGTCGCTCATTTTAACATGAAAAATTCTACACTATGGTCCTAAGCAACCTCTTCTTGTTATGTGACTCGTTACAAATTTTTAGTTGAGTTTAGCCGGAACCAGAGTCACTGAAGCAGATGAGAACAATGCTGTTGATTCCAGCAACAGAGTGTCAGATATTCAGTTTTTCCCCTCAGCAAATACTAAATGTAAAGATGCTCTTCAAAACTGACCATCTTACTGTGGTACGTGTGAAATATGGCCCTGTTCAAGTAAACAGAAGCATTCCTACAGACTTTGAAAGCACTATGGTTTTACTGTGGAGGCTCATTTAAAACTTTTTCATGAAAACATTTTTTCAGACAAGTCAAAATTCTCTTAAGTGTTCTGTAAGGCCAGTATATTTAGACTAGGAAACAACCATAATGAATCAAAGTTACAGTAGTTAACAGGGGTGAATGGTAAATTTTTAATCCTTGTCCCACATGTTGAGTTTACAGTAAGATTGTGGTGTTCGTAGCATTTGTATTTCTAAAAATGCCAGACTGAGTTAATGGTGTCATTCCTATGTCATGTGATATTTCAGATTTCACAGCCAGGCTTTGGTAGAAGTGAAGATCCTTGATGCTCTCCTGAAGAAGGACAAAGATGATACTCACAATATCATCCACATGAAGGAATACTTCTACTTTCGCAATCACTTCTGTATATCCTTTGAACTGCTGGGGTAAAGTATATTTTCCTTTACACACATCTTAAGGAGCATTGTAGATCTTGTGCCTTACAAGCTTTAATTTTTATGTCTTCTTCGGAAGAATTTGCAGCTCTTAATGTTAGAAGGAAGGAATACTGTCTAAATACAGACTGCATAACTCAGCCTTCGATCACCAAATTCGAACTGAAAAAGGCCCCGTTCAGACTTCACACAGACAATGACATGATCCATGCCTTATTTTCTGTGCTTTGTATTGAAGTCTTCTTCCCTGAAAGACCTTTGGGGGAAAGAGTAAAACAATGAATTCAGGACTGGTAGACTTCAGGGTATATAAATATGAATAATATTAAATAATTTTAAAAGATAACTTCTTCTTGCTTTCTATGAACCTGTGCTGCAGGACACATCTTAGGAGGAATTTTGGAGAAATTTTAGAGAGGTCAGATCATTTTATTCACCAGCCTCCTTGTAATCAGGGCATCAAACTGGAATTATGGAGGCTACACGCAGTTCCCCATCCCTTAAAGTAAAGCCCCTATTGCTGCATGTGTTAAAGCCCTTGCTGAAGATTCATCATCATAGGGAAGGCTTGATGTCAAAGAAACCTAAATGCATTGTGTTGCTGCATGTTAGCCTGTCCCTCGCAGACACAGAGGGATAAGATGTGACTCCTTCTCTCCAGGGAAGACACAAACCAGTCTTTTCAGAAAGCTTCTATGGAAACTCATAGGAAAATGTTCATGGGATGGCCACTATGTTCAGCTCTTTACAGAAGAGTTGAAGACTGGTTGTCATAAAAAAATTATTGTCTGGTGAAATTTTTATTCCTTCTAACATATTGTGAAAACCCCTTCATTTGTGAACTTTCTTCTCCGTCAAGTCCTGGTAACTCCACTTCCTTCTGAAGGAATGGGTCTTGCCTGACACCAGTGGACGCACAAGCAGGGAAGGCAGAAAGATATAACTGTTTATGTCCTTGCAGATATGTGTGGTCCTGCTGAGGACACCTCTTGAGATCATACAGCTGAGGACACGCTTGTGCATCCCTTCAATAGCCACTATCCCTGTGGCCATTTCCTCCTCCGAAGAGGTGCAGGGTGCAGCCCAGGCTGGTGGTCCCCGGGGCCCTGGCACCGGGAGCCATGGCGGGTCCCTGGAGTCTGCCAGGGCAGGGCCTGGCAGCCAGGAGCAGGGCAGCCGGGGGGACACACTGGGGTAGCCCCCAGCCCTGGGTACAGGGATGGGCCAAGGTTGGTCTGGGACGTGAGCCTGCGGGTGGGCCCGGCTTGGTGGGGCCCATAGCGGGGCTGTGGGGAGCTGGAGACCAGCCCTGCTGTGGGGTTGCTGGAGCAGGAGGGGCTGACAGCCCTGGGGGGCCGACACGGGGTCCTGGGGCGTGGGTAGGTGGGGGAACCCCAGGCTACTGGGCAGGGCCCTCGGGGCTGGTGGTGCCCTCAGGATAGAAGCCTAACGAGACCTGGATTTATGGGGGTATTTATCTAGAAAGATTTACTGCTGATTAAAGACCCTTTAGATGAAAAGGATTTACACAAGGTACCAAAGAAAAGATGAATGAGAGCGAAAGGAGATGGAAGAAAATTTATTTCCCTCAGTTTCTGAATGATAGTTGTTCTTGCTGAAAATCAGCACAGTTGCATAACATAGCACTGAGTTTAGCAAGTGAGCAAGTCCACTGACATTATGTCTGCTGTAGATCTGGAGGCTCAAGGAGATGTTTGTTCATATTACAGGCAGAAGAGCATTCTCAAGGGGGGAAAATAGCCAAGTCATTTTCTTCTGTGTGAGTCCTCCCTCATGTACGAAGGCAGGCTAAATACACTGTAAAGTAATCATGCCTTTAAAAATAAGTTCCCTAATCTCTTTTTTGCATTCTGTCTTCTTCTTCTCCCACCCCCACAACCCCCGCAGAATAAATTTGTATGAGTTGATCAAAAAGAACAATTTCCAAGGTTTCAGTTTGTCTCTAATTCGACACTTCACTCAGTGTGTGCTGAGATGTTTACAAGTGCTCTACCAGGAAAGAATCATTCACTGTGATCTGAAGCCTGTAAGTACCGTCATTTCATAACCTGTTATTCTGTACAGAATACATTAGCTTCATCCTATTTTTTATTGATCAAGAGGAACTCTCAGAAGAATCCTTAAAACCCAGTAGGGTATTTGTACAGAAGCTGTAGTTTATTTCAGACTCTGTTAGTACTAGAGTCGAGTGATTCTTTCCATTGATTCAGTTCATTCACTGCAGTATTATACAAGATTATCTGTTTGCCAAAATGTATGTGAATATGAATCAATTTCAGGTAATGACTTTTTCCTTAGAGAAAGAAAAAAGTACTTGTGAAATTAAGTATTTCAATATGAGGGACATCATAATGCAAGGAGATATTCACAAGGCAGCCTGTTTCAGGTTATCCTGTTAAGTCTATTTAATTTCATATGCATAACTATAAACTTAAGTAGCCTAGTAAATGACAAAGCAATTCTATAGTACAGTATTTAGGGTGCTCACCTGTTTCTGGAGGAACATATGTGATCTGGTTCCTGCTGCTGTATCTGCTAAGCGTTCATGCTAGGTGAAACATTTCCATTCTCCTTAAGCCCCAATCTTAAATTTTTGCAATTTTCTGAGATTTCTGAAGTATTTTAGTTCTATTTTCATTTCAGGTGAACGTTTCTCTTGATTTCTTTTTCAAAACTGCAAATGAACCAATAAATAAATAAATAGACAGATCAGCTCTCAAGCAAAAACACTAAGGATGAAATTCTGCTCTCACTTTACTTAATGTATCTTGACTCAGAAGTCTGAAGAGTCAGATACTGTCTGTACCCATTGTCTTGCCAATAACTTTGCCAGACCAATTTGCAGTGAGAAGGGAGGCTTCCAAGATAATCAAAATATCTTAATCAGAAACAATTAGCCCAATGGGAAATCTGTGTCCAGGCAGCCACTGACAAGGTATGAGGTTGGCAAGATGCATGAGTGTAGTCTGTATTTAAATAGAGTGATGTGTTAGTGAACATTTAGTGAGTTAACTAAATGAGAATTTTGTTCTCATTCTACAATTGTACAGTTTCATGAATTTAATTTATGTTGCCTGAAACTCACACCTGTTATTCCATCTGCCTCCTATGATATTTCTCAACATAAGGCAGAGTATGGGGTTTCTCTGGACGTAATGCTAGGTAATTGCTGCCCCCAGAACCTGGTTTTGCAGTTAATCAGCTCCCTTGCATTGTGAGAGATTCAGTGTTGGAGACAGAGTCCTACCATGAGCACAAAGGGATAACTAGCTGCAGAGAGAGGATGCTTCTTCCCGTAACAGAACCAAGAGCACCCGGGTAGTGGAAGTCAGTCCTTGCCTTGACTTTCAGCAGCAGCAGCTTCTCCCTCCTGTCACACACAGTATTTCCTTATGAGTCCACTAATTACCCAAGAAACTGCTTTGTCATTATTTGGCATCAACCTGGGAACTGCTCAGTCCTTCAAAGCTTTGATGTGTAATCACTTTAAAAGTGGCTGATGAAGGTAGCCATCCTTCTGCTGAGAAGTGGAGAAGACTGTATGATCACAAAGGAAATCAAAGGAAATCCTTGATTTAGATAGATTTTTAACGAGGGTAAAATTCAACTCTGCAGAAGAGAGCTAATAGGCTGTGTTTACTCATCAGTGCAAATATTCCTGAGCCAGCTGTTTAAGAATCACTTCTCAAGCTGGAATTGTAGGCACACAGTGCTGTGCCCATCTGCACCCAGCTAATAATCCACAGGCCCCTACCATTTCTGTTCATCACTACCTTGGGATCTCTGCATCACACCGTTATGAAGTGGAGAGAGGTATGCTTACAGAGAGTCTGGAGAAAGTTGAAAGCAGTGGAGGGAAGAACCATGAATCATAGAATCATAGAATCATAGAATTTCCTAGATAGGAAAAGACCTGTAAGATCATCTAGTCCAATCGTTAACCTAGCACTGACAAGTCCCCCACTAAACCACGTCCCTAAG
>JAVKLA010000024.1:7245654-7269535 GCA_034782735.1 Sagittarius serpentarius
TGGAGCAACTTGAGGCCGTTTCCTCTTGTCCTATCGCTTGTTACTTGGGAGAAGAGACCGACCCCCACCTCTCTACACCCTCCTTTCAGGTAGTTGTAGAGAGCGATGAGGTCTCCCCTCAGCCGCCTTTTCTCCAGGCTAAACAGCCCCAGTTCCCTCAGCCGCCCCTCACAAGACCTGTGCTCCAGACCCCTCTCCAGCTTCGTTGCCCGTCTCTGGACACGCTCCAGCACCTCCGTGTCCTTCTTGTGGGGAGGAGCCCAAAACTGAACACAGCACTCAAGATGCGGCCTCACCAGTGCCGAGTACTGGGGTAAAATCACTGCCCTGGTCCTACTGGCTACACTGTTCCTGACACAGACCAGGATGCCATTGGCCTTCTTGGCCGCCTGGGCACACTGCTGGCTCATGTTCAGCCGCCTGTCAATCAGCACCCCCAGGTCCCTCTCTGCTGTGAAGCACCACTTGTTCATGGGGCAGGGGCTTTCTGTGGTTACAAAAGGATGGTTGTGGTTAATTTAGCACAGCATGCAACCAGATGCAGTTTGCCTTTTACTAGATTAACAACAGCGAGTTTGGGGAACTCGCTGTGCTCAGATGGCAAGCGTTCTCACTGGCTGGTGCCTTGCCAGCACCACACACTGCACAGCGCAGTGGCTTGGGTTGTACGTGGGGGACTAGCGTCTCCGCCTAGCTAACCTTCAGACTCGGTGCTTTTACACATCTCCCCTCTGCTTTGGTTAAGTGCACATTATTGGATGCCTGCTCATGTTAGCAAATGCATTCCCAAGGAAGCTGGTGTTTGAAGCTTTTATTATGCAGATAATTGTAAAACCAATGTGTTATGCATTGCTTATTTTCCAAAGTGTTCACTAACCTGATGTGGTGTTAAACCCCTTTTTTCCGTGTGATCTTTTTTTTTCTCTTTAGGAGAACATATTATTATACCACAAAGGCCAAGGTTCAGTTAAAGTTATTGATTTTGGATCAAGCTGCTATGAACACCAAAGAGGTTTGCAGAAAAGTCAAGTTGATGTAATTTTCTTAATAAGCTTTCTTAATTTTAAATAATGTGTAAAAACTATTTCTTTGACTGAGCTAATATAGTGCCCTATGCCCCTAATTAGATTCTGATGAACTGTTCTGCCACTGGTTGTGGAACAAATACTAGTAGGAGACAAGTAAGCTATTACCGTACTTTGTCCCAAGCCTGATCAGCTCCTCTACCCCTGTTGAAATCAGAATTGCATTTGCAAGAGTGGTTAGCTGGAATAGGCCTATGAGGATAATCCCAATACTTCACTTAACAAGGAGTTTATCTGGTCCAGAGAGCCTTTCTCAGTGGGACGGTTAAATTATAATTGGTACTTTTTGGATGAATACAACGGGGGAAATGGGAACTCCGCTATTAGTTTGGAAAGTCTAAAGTCAGTTTTAATTTTTTTCTGTTGAAGATTTGAGTAGAATGTGCAGGAGATAACAAGTACAAAATTTGTAAAGGAGAAATGAATGTATAAAAATTCACCTAATAATAAATCTGAACACCAATAGACATATTGTAAAGCAAGAATGATATCATTATCAGGAATGTAAATATCATCTGTCAAAAAAACCAAACACAACAACAGAAAAAAAAAAACCAAGAAAGAAATCTGCACTGCATTTTATTAACTTAGAAGAACAAAACTAGTCTTAAATGGCTCATATTTTTCCTATGGAAGATTGACATTTAAGCTGAGCCAAACCTATTCATCTGTATTTTGGGATACAGACCATTAGATGTACATCCCAATTTTGTAGGAGTGCGTAATCGTTTTAGGTTTGCCCATGTTTGAGTAGAATTTAACCTGAGATGCAGCCTGAAATATTTGTGGAGAGTAACAAATTGAAACACAAAACAAGTGAAAAGAAAGATGGAGCATGTCTGAGGAGACTCTGTCAGCTGAAACAAGAATTGATACAACCCTCAAAGTGGTACAGGATTAGAGAGTAGAAAACAAGAAGTCAGCTATTTATTTGTGACAAGAATGACAAAAAGCAGACAACAAGTAGGCAGTTGGTCAAATGCACAAGGGCACAGATTGCCACCGCGGTACTCTCTAACTGTACAGATTTGGTGAAATCACGTATTGTGCAGCACCTACTTTTCAAGGCGCTTTGCTTCCAGAAAGATGTTGAAAGATGTGGGGATGCAAAAAAGTGCAGAAATATAAACAAAGTGACCATCAGAGAGAGAGGAATAAGAAAATAATAGAACTTGCACGCTGTTATCGTGTTCTGTTGTCTGAATGACAAGAGGTAAAAGAATTAGTTTACTCACGATGCTGAGTCCCCATCTTGGAATGACATCTTTTGACATCTGCTGTGGGGCTGTAATGCGATAACAGGGAAATCAGAAGGCAGTAGGAGATGTTCCCTAGGTGTCAGTGAAATCAGTATTTCCTACGGTGCAAGCCTGTGATAATGAAGAACTGTTGATTGATATAAGGGGAAGACCTCCAAACAGGAAAATGAACACAGACTAAGCGGAATCACAGCTTTAGTAGAATTATTTCTTTCAGAGAAACCTGTTGAAGAGCAATTTCCAAATGGAATAGTGGGAAGCATATCACCCAATGATTTTAGGATGGGATTAGAAAAGGTTTTCAGAGCCTCTGTGAGAAATCCTTTAAATGTCAGCTGCTGGACAGAGCAGATATATGATGCCTGAACATGTATTTCACTTTTCTGTGAAATCTGGAATCCACATTTCTGTCCCAATTACGATATTTTGCTTTTTGTCTAATTTTCTGTTTTGATATAGTGTACACCTATGTTCAGAGCCGTTTTTATCGCTCACCTGAAGTGATTCTTGGTCATCCTTATGCTATGGCTGTTGATATGTGGAGCTTGGGCTGTATCATAGCTGAGCTTTACACAGGCTACCCACTGTTTCCAGGGGAAAATGAAGTCGATCAACTTGCCTGCATCATGGAGGTAACTTTTGGGATTGTCTTTTGAATTGCATACTCATTTGATAAACTACACTGCCAGCAACAAAGAGAAATCTCAGGAGATAATGAAATAGAATTGTCTATGGGCTGGCCTTCTGAAGAGAGGTTTATTACAGCCAAAGGGCTCTTTGAGAGGATGGCTTCCAACGCAGAACTGTTATTTCCATTTCGTGTGCCAAACACTGCTTTGTACACTCACTGTCTTGCTTCTGAAGGAAACATACTTTAACCTGGTCAGAATTTGTATGGAGAAGTTAGAACAGAAGCAGCATATCTAAGGGAAAGGAAAACCAATCCAAATTATAACAGGCTCCTCTTCTCTTAGAAATCGAACATGTGTTGGTTGAATTGGATCTCTTTAGTCCAAACTCCTGCTAAGAGAGATTTTCTAACACTTGAGTAGTCAGGTGTGGCTTTGTCTAGCAAATCTTGAAAACCTCAGAGGCTTGAGTACGAACCCGCTGGGTGACCTGCTCAAGTGCTGCTCTGCTCTCCTGGTGAAAAAGTTTTTCCTAATAGTCACCCTGCACTTGTCAAGCCAGAACTTGCAGATGTTGCCCCTTCTTGTAGTGTCTGCCCCTACCAAGGAGTTTGGCTCTATCATCTTTGTAAATGTTTTTCAAAGAGTTTTAGGAATGTACTGTGACAGCTCCGAACCCAGATCACCTACCCAGTGCAAATATTAGAGTAGGTGCAAAACTGACCCGCGAAAGCAAGTCGCTCACTTACTCTATACCAATCACTAAACTGCAACCAGACATTGAACAGCCCCAGGTTCTGATCCTTCGTTTGTACAAGATTTTTCAAAGACAGAATCTCTCCATGTGACCTCCTACAACAGCTGTCATTAACAGAGATGCTTGTTCTTAGAGCCTTCTGTGGTAGTGAAGATCCCAGTGTCATCCTTTATAAGATCACATTTTCTGTGTGCAGACAGCTCTAAGGAATCCCTTAATTCCTTCCACAATAAACGGCACAAGAGGAAATGGTTTGCAGACATTTCACAGTAAATTGTGACATTCAACTTCTCTTCAAATGGAGGGTGAAATACCACATCTCTCCTGATGGTTGTCATGTAGCTTCATGAAATGAGGAGTAACACCATGAATTCTTTTTCTATGTTGAAGGTATTGGGTCTTCCACCAGCGGATTTCATCCAGGCTGCATCAAGGAAGCGAACATTCTTTGGTAACTGCTTCTGATTGTTTGTCCTTGCTGGATTCCTCCCTGCTAGTTAATCACTAATTAATAGCACTGGTAGAGAGTAGGGCCAGAGAACCTTAGCTGCCTCATAGCTGACAAAGCTTCTTTCAGGAAGAGGTATTGAGGAGAAGGAAAAGGGTAACATGAGGCCTACAAATGAACCTGGTGCTGTGCTCTTCATGTCTTACTCATTGCCAAGGTGATAGGGAAGGGATTGGGAAATCCATTCCACTGGCACTCCTTAAAAAATATTATTGCTAAAAGTAATGCAGTGAGCTTTGGAAACTAATTTACAGGAAGTTAATTCCTCTGTGTATGATTTGGTTTTGGAAATTACACAAAACAAACAAAAAAACCACAGCGTAGGATGCAGTTGCTAGGATGTAACCAATATTTTTTGCCACAATGCTGGCAGACTATCAGTCCAACTGGGCAAAACTGGGGTTAGTGGGATGGGTATGGGTACTGTTTTTGCAGCTGTCTTAAATATTTGGTGAGGATTTTTAACATAATTTTTTGAGCATGTCTTTATTTTTTTTAAGATTCCAAAGGTTTTCCTAAATCCATAACTAACAGCAAGGGAAAAAAGAGATGCCCAGACTCTAAGGATCTAAGCACAGTGCTGAAAACCCATGATGCTGGTTTCTTGGACTTTCTGAAAGGATGTCTAATGTGAGTTCATAGTTTTGACTTACATGCAGCAGGCTAGTTTTGACTTTGCTTTCATTCTCTTGTGCCTTTAAAATCTCTGTATCTATAGGGTTTTTTTGGTGGGGTGTTTGATTTGGGTTGGGTTTCTGCTTGTATTTTTTTTTTTTTGCCACATGGTAGCATTTGGATAACTATTATTATCCACAGCTTATTGCAGGGAGAAAGACTATATGGGATTAGTCCAAGGTACAAAAGAAAGCTGCCATCATCATATCTAAAAGCAGATCTTCTTCTGATGCTGGAGACTAGACTCTAAAAGCAATGTTTTTTACCCATTGAGGCCTTTGTATTAAATCCTTTCTGTTTTACCTGTCTTAGGTTCATTCAGATAACATAGATAATGGTGATGCACTGTCCCAAGGCAGTGCATATCTGGAGATCAAAGTTTGGTTTTGTAATTAACTCTAACTCCCACTCCAGTGGGAAGAAAGTCTTCCAGTTTCCTCCAGCAGGAGTTATATTTGGAGCTGACTTAGCTGGCTTGAATGTCTTGAGCATATTTTCTGTGCTAGGCCTTGGAAATGGCAATCAGGTGGTACACTGTGGTACATGTATGAAAACAGTTCTGCTTCTTTGAATATCTGCTCACAAAGATTTGCTCTCTGCGTGCACATTCCCTTGGGTGAGATTAGGCTCTTTTTAGTTCCAATACACCATATGCCTCCCCCTTAGCAGAGGATAAAAAGGCAAAGTACATTCAGCCACGTCTCCACCCCAGAATCAATGGTGGTGTTTGCTTGCTGCTCCTTGACTGTGGTAGTTAGCGTGGAGAATTACTTTAGCACAGCTACCAGAGTGTTTGTTACCTTGTAGTTTACGTGCTGATTTAAGCCCTTTTTCTCCTTATCATAGTTATACTTATTTTTCATTGAGAGCAGTCACATTGCACATTTCAAGAATTATTTGATAGACTGTATTTTTCTTGATTGGAATAGATTTTTACAAATCACTGGAGCGCAGAATGTGAGAAGAGGCTAATATGTCTCAGATCCTGTCATTTCTAGGACAAACTGTTGACTTTACTCCAGTCAAGGATTTTGCTACTGAATACCTAGTATGACAAGTGGTCCACAGCTGTTTTCTTAAAGGAAATTGATGATTTGCACGTTTTTGTAAACTGCTAAATGCAAAATAACATGTAATTGTTAACAGTCTTCACAAAAGATACAAATCCCACAGATTCTCTATACCAGAAACTTTTTACCTAGTATCACAGAATAATTTAGGTTGGAAGGGACCTCTGGAAGTCGTCTAGCCCACCCTCCTACTCAAAGCAGAGCAAACTTGGAGCAGGTTGCTCAGGACCTTGTCCAGTTGGGTTCTGAGTATCTCCAAAGAGGGAGATCCACAGCCTCTTGGGGCAACCTGTTCCAGTAGCGAACCACACTCGCGGTGGGAGTGTCAGCGGCAAAGTGTCTGTGTTTGTGTGGGGGAAGAGAGACGTGATTTAGTTTCACCAGCATATCATCTGTCGTCGCAATGTAAATGACACTTTTTAATAAATGAAGTACTGCGGGAGAAGCAAACTATTTCCTGGCTCAAACATCATCATGTGTCTTTTCCAAGGCGGTCAGGTTACTGAGCATTTTACAGGGCGGGGCTCCATAGACCCTGCTGATGTGAGGTGTCATTTTACGAACAGGTCTTTTTGCTTGGGAGATGGTTACTAATGAGGTTTTACTCATCCATCAAACTGAAAGACTGAGCATGCAGGAAGAAACTTTTATCTGGTTGCCTTAAATACTTTAATACTCTTCAACAGCTGCAGTAAGGCTTTTGGGTTGAGCTTGGATCCTAATTTGTGCTGTGTAATGGCAGCAGAAGCTGGTTCCATACCTTTTCCAGTGTTACCCGTACCTTATGCAAGGCTAAGATTTTGTGTCATCTTTAGCATGGACTGTAAGTTTCTTTCTAGCAGTTCAGTAGTATTTTCCTAAAGAAATCCATGCTAACTTGTGGTTACATGAAAAAAAAAAAATCATCCCTCTCTGTTTCTCATGAAGGTTGCTTTTAACATTCTCTGTTTGCGAAATCTGTATGAATCATTGATCCATTTTGGTTTGCTGGCTGAATCAGAACATTTAGAAAATAATTTCACTGAAGTAAAAAAATTGTAAACAAGTCATTTCAGGTCACACAGGAAAAAAAGCTATTATGTTGGGATTGTTTAAATTTTCAAAGGAATGAAGTAAGGTTTGAAATGAAAACTCATTTTAAGACAAAAAGAATTGAAATATTTTGCCTTTTTCAGTTGCCAATCTGCATCTGTCCAAAGCAGCTTGATACATTTGCCATGACTTCACAAATAGTTTTGTTCAACTTGTATACGCTTGTTTTGTGGATGAAAACATCTGATAAAAAAAAAAATTCACTCAGCTCTTGTGATGACAAGAACCTGCTTGTTTTCCTACATTATTTCTGTACAGTCATGGACAGCGCTGAGATTAGACAAATAGAACAAAATAGTCTGCAACTGATACAGAGATTAGTAACAGGAATATTAGGATTGATATGAATGCAGTACAAATGGAAATGTATGTGTGTTTGAGCACCGGAAGAAACAGCAGAACAGGGGTGGAAAAAATGGTATGTATTGGTAACAGAGGACACGGCTTCCACCTGTAAAACGGTGGAGTGTGTTGTCTCTGTCACAGCCAGGAAGGCTGCGCGCTGCTAAGGCCACAGCACAGGTGACCAGCAGCGAAAAATCTCCATTGTATGGCAACAAGTTTGCAGAGTATCACATATGCCTGTCATTTTCCTGCTAGCCCAAAAGGAAAACAAACATGTATTCCAAAATATAAGTTAAACCAGACCATGAGTAGCTACCTTGCCTAACATTTACAGAGACTGAAGTCAGCAAGGTTCTGATCTGAAGGAGCATGCCCAAACAGCAGGTGACTCCTAAAGGATATAAAAGATCTGTCTAAAGACTAGCACATCATCACCAATCAAGAAGAACTCCGGAGATGTGATGACAACTCAGTAGCTGACAGCCCTTGTCCTCTGTGTGACACACAAGTGGTCTTGGCCAGAACTTTTGGGTATGTGGGTGTGAGAACTGAGTGAATGAAACCTCTGAGAGGATAAAGTCAATGTAGAGATTTCAAAAAAAACCCAACCAACCACCTTTCATTTCCATAATAAGACCTCACATGAGTTTTGTTACACTAAGTCTCTACAGTAGTTTCAGGTGCAGTGAAATTAGGGAAGACATATCTTTTAATGAATTACCCTATGTCCCATTTATGTTCGCTTTCTTGGAGCTTGCATTGACAGAATGTGAAAACCTTGAAACAAATATTCAAATAATACTGTGAACTGCATATTAACGATGGTTTGATGCTGCACAGGGTTTGATCAGCAAAGCACACAGTGCTGAAGTAAATAAAAAGTTCTGAAGGATGGAGAAGATCACATAAGATTTTTCCTTGTTTTCAGTTAAAATTCTTTTCTTTCAAAAAATGCCCTCATGACCTGACTTTCAGAAGACAATACTGAATCTTTTGGCTTAAACTAATTTTCAGTTAGAAATAGCTGAATAACTATTTGTCTGCCATGGATTTAAGGTGGGAACCTGCCCTGCGCATGACTCCTGATGAAGCAATGAAGCATGCATGGATCCAGGAACCAAAAATATACAGAGCAAACCAGAAAACACAGACTTCAAGGAAGCTGAGTGACGGCTCGTTCTCTACACCAGAAAAGAAAAAAGAGAATATTCGTAAGCATGTGCTACCTGGAGAACTAAGTGCATTTATATGTGTTTGATATTTCTTTATATTTAATATCATCTGTCTGAAGTAAGGTGAGGTGATAGTACGCAGTGTGCAGGCAATGGATGGTCACTGGAATGTGGTGCATAGAGCCACTATTTCTCACTTCTCTAGAAATACATTACTTGTGTTTTATAGCAGCTGCCAGCAAGAAGACTGACAGTACTGAAGATTTACATAGAAAGATCTTTTCCCTACTGACAGCAACGTAGTGCACTTCACTTTCAGAGCAAAGGAATGCATCAATGGTGGTTGTAAGATCCCAGAGAAAATTTTCGAATGATTTTTTGTGAATTTGTGGTGATCATGTGTTTATCTGCTGCCAAGAGTCTGCAGTCTTACCCTATCATTTTATTTATTTATTATTACAGAAAATATCTGGGAAGATACTGCTGACAAAGTGAAAAGCGAACTGGCTGAAAGACTGACTCCCACTGTGCCCTCCACAGGCACTACAGAAAATGATGTGCAGAACACAAGGAAACACGTTATTCCAGAGAAACATTTGGAAACCCAGATGGAAAAGCCTATAAAAAATGATCAAGCAGAACACAGTGGTGAAACAGGTCTTCCAAAAAATTCTCTTTTTTTCCCACCAATTAAGTAATACAGAGCACAAGCGGTGATTGATTCAGTTGCATACCTGGTATATTTTGTAGGTATTATTTGTACTCAGGAATATAAGCTGTATCTGTCTATACATGGGCTGTGCACATTGTAAGTATATTTGATTTTCATTTTACTCTGAAATAGTCCAGGCAACCAAAACAGAGTTTGAAAACCATTCCTTTTCCTTATCTGCATCCTTGTGATCAGAGATCCTTCACAACCAGCAGCAATAAAATGGAGACTGTAGAGGTGGAGAGTGGCTTATTCTTGATGTTATAATAGACTTTTGTATTTTAGATTTTTCTGGATCTAAAAGAACAAATGCATTGACTGAAGAACCTGAATCCTTTCACTTACATCGACATATTCATGGATAGGATTGCCAGATTTACTTCTGTATAAAAAAATAAGAGAAATCATACCCAGCAACTTCACTTTCCTCCTCCATCTCCCTCCTTTTTATAGTGAAGCACTAGATGGAAACCATTGTCACACCTTCTTGCAGATTTAGAAATGTAAATTATGTTCTTTAGCTCTTTAGCAGCAACAAAGAAGAGTGGTATTCTGGGCCCACTTCTGCAGGGACTGCACTCAGTATTCATATCAACAAGGAGGATGGATTAAAGCAAGCTGTTTTGGTTCAGGAAAATTGTCCTCCACAGGAGGTTTAACATAATGCTCTGAAAAAAACAGATTTCTATGACCCCTGTGCTTTGTATGTTTAAGGAATTTAAACATCTAGCTCTTTGGACAGTAGACTGTCTTTTCATTGCATTTGTAGAGCAGCCACCTCATTATGACTCTTACACTTACTGTGGCTTATAGATAGCACCGCAACTTAAAAGGAAATAATGAGGAAATTGTCCTACAAAAGGCAGCTGATGATACTGCAGCAGTGAAACTGCAGTAGTCCCAAGAGAAATAGCTGTTTGTAGGTGTTAAGAGTCACCATAACAGCAAACTCCCGCAGGCTCTTTGCGCAAAAGGAAAACCCAAAGGGTACGAAAACGGTCCTCACACAGTTCTAATGTAACAGTGAGTAAACAAGCCATCTGACAGGGTACAGAGGTGACTGCACAACAGCAGGTCTATAGCGGGTTGTGCTCTCCTGCTGAATAGAAAGTTAATGGTAACAGTCACCTCGGAGAAAACGGACTGCACAATGCCGCCTGAGCATTCCTTTGGCTTCAGGCAAATCCTGGGACTCACGACGAAACACCTGGACGATGAGTGACTCAAGAAGGGCAATAGCCCATTATTGAGTATAATTGAGCAGTGAATTATAAGTATCATCCTGCTGTGATGCAGACATTACTGACAAGCCGGCCAGCTTGCAGTACCAGAATTGCCTGTATCTCTGGCTTCAGAGAGACTCTTTTGCGGCGGAACCCTCCCGGAGACCAAGAAACACTCCCATACATCACCAGAATGAGGTACCGGGAGAAGGGAGTTCTGTTACACGTTACGTTTCGGGGACTGCACAGAAACTCACCCCGGGTGGGTGAGCAGCTTGCAGAATGTGGGCAAAGCCCGTACTGGTATGCGGAAAACGGACTCCACAATCTGTAAGATGGTAAAGTAGGTATGTTTATTCAGCGCTGGGCAGCATGGGGGGTAGTCCAACCAAAGTCGTGTGCGCCCGGTGCAGCAACTCGCCTTGATTTTATACAACATTGTGATTACATAGTCATGAGGTTTCGCAATATGCCTATACATATGCATGACCTGTCCCCGCTTCGTATTAAGACTAGTCCCAAGGAGCCATTTTCATAACTCCTCCTCCCGGCGCTTGCGCAGTGGCTCTTGGTGGTGGTCGTCGGGGGTCAAAGATGAAGGCTGATGGCTCTTCTTCATCACCGCAAGTAACCTCTTGCTCTTGCGCAGACTCAGTTACTCCTTGGCTCTAGTCCAAACTGCAGGGTTGGTTTCAGCAGTATCCTGGTTGTTATCTTGTTGTCTCCTTCATGCTATACAATTGCAAATACCCCTGGTTGTTGTCTCCTTCGTGCTATACAATTGTATATACTCCTGCTTGTTATCAGGAACCATGCTTGAGGAGGTCCACAGGGCTTCCTGCTTCACTTGATTGTGCAAGCCCTCAAACCACAAATTCTGCTTGGTTAACTCCTTCGTGCTACACAATCGCAAGCTGGCCAGTGGAAACGAAATTCACAGTCCCCAGTTCCCCGTCTCAGTACCACATTTCACAGAGAAGGTGTCCCACCCTTGGTGGGAGCTGGATGAAGAAGTCAGGCTCATCATTAGTTTTAGGGAATATTTAGATAGGTTTTTGCAGATATGTGGAAAATATTTTCGCTGTTTGTTTGCAAGTAACACAGAAGATAAGAAGCAAAGGCTTTATGTTTAAGTGCTACCACACAACATAAAAAGCCAGAGTCTTATACCCTTGGAACTCAGTCTCCCTCTCTGTTGTGGTACATTCACTTGACTGCTTACGGTGCTCCAAGTTAAAGTATCTGTCTTTTCACAGTTGTGCATTTGTGTATTTGTCTGCTCTACCTCAGAGGCAAAGTTTGGGGTCAATTATACCAAGTTGCTCTTGATAGTATTGCTTCGTCCTAAAAAAGCTGTAAACCTCATTTGATGTATGGGCTTGTGTGCTGGAGTCGCATTTTCTTCACAATTAATTCGTTTTGATAGCTTTTTGTAGCAAGCAGCGTCATATGCTGATGGGTTTTTCAAGGCACTCAGTGTTTGAGGGAAAAGTGACAAAGCCACCTGAGACTGCAATTCAACTTGATTATCCTTCTGTTCACAGAAGGGAGACGGATGGCGTTTCACTGGAGCTAGCTGGCTGCCATGTATTTCCCGTCTTCCCTCCCTTGCTGACCTGCTGTTCCTTTTTACTTCCTTCAGCCTCCACAGTGATTTCCATCTTCAAAATCTTTCCTAATAAGGGCTCTTTTAGATAACTGTTGGATTTTTTTTCAGAGTTGACAGAAATAAATAGAAATGACTTGGCAGAAAGATCTAGCCCTCAGATATCATCACTGCTTTCACACTTCCTCTGCAGAAACAAGTAGATCCATCAGATACAGGTAGCTCCCTCGTCTCTGCACTGTAAGAGGACAATCTTCAAAATGCTGAGAAGAATCCCCTGACTCCTGTTCTGCTTGAGCCACCTGCAGACTGGTAACGCGGCAGACTCAGAGGGAAAAGGAACACTCAGTGATCAACTGAAACGCCCAAACCATGCATCATGTTTTGTTTCTGTATGATGTAGCGTCATTTTTTTAACCACATTTGCCAAGAAAATGAGGTGGCTGCTTCCTTGTCTGTCTCTGCACATTGGTCTGCCTGTCTTCCAGTTGGTGCTGTCCCGATCCAATGTCGGGGAAGGTTTCGATGTGATCCCAAGAGCGAGATTAAGACACAAACGAGGCCAAATGCCGTATACTTGAAACAGCTTTTATTATCATCAAAAGTGAAAAATAGTAGCGATAGGATAGGATGGAAGAAGAGGAAAGAAGGCAGGAATCAAGCAAGCAGTCGGGATAGAGTTGCAAGAATAGTCACCAGCACGGATCCACGGCGTCCCAGGGATCCAAGTCTCTCGGTGCTTCGGTGGTGGGCGATCGCACAGGGCTTGTCCTGGCAGCTTCTCTTATCCCCCTTCGAAGGCTGGATTTCCACGGCAGCTGCAAGTACTTGCAGTCCCCACATTCTTGCATATGGGTAGGTGTTCGATGGCAGGATGTTCTCACAAGCCAGGGGTCTCAGCAGCTGCAGGAGGTTATCACGAGCCGGATCTCTGTGGCATTGTAGGGGTCCTGATAAGCAGGGAATCTTTCAGACAAACAGTTCACAGTTCAGTCTCTCACAGGTGCCCTCTTCCCCCGTTAGCTTTCCAACTTACTAACAGATACTAGCTGAGGTAGGCAGAGGAACAGTGTTCGCAAAAGTATTTGCTTCTGCATGCTACGGTTGACAGAGGAGTGAGACCCTACCAGTGTTAGTAGTGAGGGAAAAGCAGGGGAATGTGGTTATGGCCAGTTCTGCTGGCCCACTGAGCAGCATGAGAGCGCTGGCGGCCCAGGGAGCACGTGCATGTTTCTGCATCACTGTAAGGATATGCTGCCCCTTGACCAGGAGCTGGGCCAAATAAAAGCCGTGAGGGAATGTGGGACATAGAAAGAGCTGGGCATTTTACGGCGGAGATAACTGATTTGGGGTGTAAGTAAGGCTAGAAGGGGCATCACGGTACGGAGGAGTGCTGGGAAACCACGTCATTGTGTTGAAGAGAAGTTGCAGGAATCAGCACTGTTGCAACAGTGGGTTTTTACAGGATGTCGGCCACAAATCTTTGGTAAATCAAGCTGTGAGAACACAAAGGCTCAGTGAACAAGCTGTTGCCTCTTCTGTCTTTGAAACCTCATTAAGAAAATGTTGTCTGTAAAAAAAATAATAATTATGCATGCTCCTAGCCCTGCTGCCTTTCTGGAATTGAATGCATTTTGCAGTAACGCGCTTCACTACCCCTCCTAGGAGGGTGCCTAAGTATAATTGCTGTAAGTCAAATGCACAGTCGTTGCCTGAAGCCCAGACCAGACCATGGGGATCCTAACTCTAAGCCTTCAAGTCTTCCTTGTGCTGGATCCTGAAGTTAGTTCTTTTGTTCAGGGTCAATAAAGGTATCATCTGCAGCCACCTTGAAACACCACAGTCCCAGTTCGTGTAAGGCAGAAGTGTAGCTGGTCATGAGGTGTTGCCCGAAGGCTGGGTTTGGACCCTTCGCTAATGTTTCAATGCCATCTAGTGTCACTACAGGTTGCCAGTATTCAATTTTGAATGCACTGCTGATGGCTCTTCTTTAACATCCCCACCTCCCCATAGAAGAGTAATACGACCGCCAAATACGTCTCATAGAATGACATGTGACACTGGTGAGGTCCCTGTTTATATCCAGAACATTGTATCTCTACCTGTGAACAGAGCGCTTCAGGGTTATACCCCAACCCAAATAACAAAAAAAAAAAAAAAAAAGCACTCTGTGTTATGTAAGGGTAGGGCTGAGCCATGAGAGTGCAGCAGTGTGTCTGTACTACGCTGAAAAAAAGAATGAGTTTAGCGACTACTTCACTGAATCAGTGCAGCTAAGAAGCTCTTAGAAAAAAGTACAAGAAATCTAAAGCAGAGATTTTGCACCTTGCTCCCCCTTGCCCTTGCTTTGCGTTGTTTTGATTTCATGTTGTGTGATGTACACGTAACATGCTGGGACTCATGTAACATCTGTGTGAATAAGCAGGGATCACCTACCCCGGAGCAAGGTGCCAACCAGGAATATAAATTATTTGTAATGCTGGCTTTTATCTATCTATCAAACCTTTAATGTTTGTCAGACTGGGTGGATTAAAGCCATTTGAATTCTTCAGTCTGCAGAGAGACTTGACAGAGAAACTGAGAGATTGGTCACATTATCTCCACACATTTTATTTTAAAGCAGAATTGTCATAGTAAAGTCATTAGTACGCCCAACGAACTGAAGAATTACAGTAATTTGCGATAGGGAAAACCTAGGAAGATTTAAGCTCTTAAATTAAATTCATCCCAGTTGTCAGCTCTGTGACCTTGTGCTCTAAGGATATTACTTGCACGCTGTAAGAATCAATCACTTGTTTAGCAGGAGTATTCAACAGACAAAGCACTAAGAATTATTTCCAACGAAACACCCTGTCACCCTGTCTTCTCTTTTACTTGATTGCAGCTTCTTTCTATCAGCACCAGTATCCACATGGCACTGCACTGTACGGGATGGACAAAATGCCGGTTATACGCAAGGAAATAGGTTGCACAATTTAAAAGAAAAAAGTGTTGCAGTCATTCTTTATCATTTAAGCACATTAAAGCTCCTAGTTCTTCACATCCAAAAGGTTGGCCATTGACTGAATTGTTGCTTCTGCTAGGAAGAAGCAAGCAATAATAATGGAGAGTTTCTTTAGTGGGATCCTGTGTGTTCGGATGGGAGGTACCTGCGTTCCTGCTTCCTGGGGCATGGCTGGAGTCACGCGGCAGGGGACACTTTTCATTCTCACCGTTCCATGCCTATTTCCAGACAACGCACTGCTCATAAAAACCTCTTTGCTTCCTCGTGATCCTCCCACTAGAAAGGAGTCTCTGATTTTACTGCCTGCCGAGGTGACCTCCACAAGTAGAGACCCTCCTGATTCCTCCTGGTCTGCAGTGCAAGGGTTTATTAGCAGGCATATATTTCTGTGGCTGTCGGTGGGCATGTGCCCTCCAATTTGTTATGCGAGCTAGCAAAAGCCATTTGTCACCCTGGGAATGGTCGTCTTTGACTCTCTACCCTTCCCAGTGCTCTTAGCTTTCAAATGACAAGTCTGTCAGCAAAATGACTATGTAGGCACTGTATGGTTTATATCTGTTCCAAAAGGCCTTTATCCATAACCTATGATGCCCCTGCCTTCAACAGTACTTTTGTCACCCCTTTGAAGTTTGGGAAGGGAAAGGAGGCAAAAGAACTACAGTCTTACAATTCCCCCTTCCCTAAATATCCCTCACATGCCTCTTTCCCTCCTAGCGCACTTTGCAAATCACTTAATATAAAGAAAACCATCACCTCTCTATCCTCAGAGCTTTGTTCAGGGTATCCAGGATTTTCAGCATGTGAGGAAGAAGAGGCCTTTCCACAGCTGCACTAGGACAAATGCAGGAACAGGAGTATTTGTGCAACACTGCAATGGAAAAACAAGCCAATAGCAGTGAAAGAGGTGAGAAATGCTGTTAAGCGAAGTTGAAGTCCTTTCACAAGGCAGCTCATGAAAAAATCTCGCCTATGCCAGCACCTTTCCTTCAGGGTTGCATGCTTTACTCAATAAGAAGCCTATATCTCCTCTGCTTCTCACTATGGGCTCCCCGTATGATTTGGTAGAAGCAGTCCTGCAGATGTGTGGCAAAAGGTTAAGTCAGCTTGGCACCATCTTTCACAAAGTCTAGTTTTTTTGAAACCTAGATGATCTGTGATGGATCTAAACATGGAAAAGGAGGGCTGTCAAAGAAGTGCAGCAATGTGTGGTGCTGAATGCAAGGATATTTTTAGCCTTAAGCTACCAAAGGTTCAAGTTACCGCTCTGTTAGAATATCTGTCTGGGTATTGATCTCCAGTCATTTTTAAACCTGCTGGTTAATTTTACTCCAAATAGAGAGCATAATTTAATAACATATAATACAGTGTCTTAGAAGGCAGTATCACCCATCTCAGTATGATATAGTACTGTGCACCACATTGCAAAGCATAACTACCGAAACTGCAGCAGCTCGCAGTGCAGTATAACGCAACAAAATGCATTTCCCAAATGAAAGTAGTCCTGCACTGCCTAAAGGTTTTCTAGAGGACACAGTCATTGGGAAGGATGAAGATGGGGAGGGACAAGGAGTATTTGTTATACTTGGAACTCGAACTGCTGAGAATCGGGAAACAAAGTTAGTAAATTCTCTAATGCAGCCTTGCTTCTTCCCTTTTCAGCAGACAAGCTAATACACATGCTAAGCCACGCACTCACACTGTACCAATATGCCTTGTTCAGAGAACAGGGAATGTCATAATTATTGCAAGCACTGTGGCAAGGTCTGTCAAGCAAACCTTGTTCTGGGCATGAGGCACGGAGCTGAGCTACCTGCGCTTATTCTAGTCTTGAAAACCTCGGTTCCCCCACTGACACTCCCTGCTCCTTGCCGATGCTTACAACCCATTCATTTTCACCCAGGGCACTCCCTTTGCCACTGTCCTTTCACTTGCCTTTCATTGACGTCCTCCTTTTATGTTCCCTTGGGTAATACAGCTAAGACCTTTTAAAGGAGGGTAATAAACCAATGCCAGAATAGCGGATATTCTGTTGACTGTGTATTGACCCGAGATACAGGATTCAGCTTCAAGCCATGCTCCAAATGCCATGACACATGGTCCAGAAGCTGGATATCAACCTACCAAATGTCCTTTCTTATTAGCTCATTTGGGCAGTTGTTTCTTTTTCTCTTTTTTTCGGTCCCTAATTCCCCTTGGAACTGAAAGCCTTCCCTGACAAACCTTAGGCAGTGTGGTATGTCTCTGTGAAAAGCTGTGGTTTCAGTAAGTCCCTGTTTTTGGAGAAAAATATTTCATTTGAAAAACAAGTGACCAACTCTAATGCTTTTACTGTTGTTCCCTTTACTGTCTAAGAGACAGTGGTCTTCCCACCATTTTGCTCTAAAGCAAAATATAGCATATTTCCATAATTTCCATATTCCCCCCCCCACCAAACAAACACAAAAAGTAAAGAAGAAGGTAGATTTTAATCTTAGTCTGAGCATAGCTGCAGAGCAGCACCTTGATAAAAATGCAGGCTAAACTCAGAAAATGGTGATCTAAACCATTTTAAACAGCAATATTTACTTTTGTTCCTATCACCCATCACAGCAGAAGTGTCAACAATATTAGAGGTAGGATCCTTTGACTGTCCTTACACATGAACACGGGCAGAAGTAGCTGTTTTTAAAATGCTGCCTTTCTCCCTCATTAATCCCTCATTTTGAGGAGATATAAATAGCTTGGCCAGGCTTTTTATTGTCCCTGCAGGCATGAATCTCTTGTCTTAACCTATGCATAAATAGCTATTTTAGATGGCCTAGTGACCGAAGATGATACCCACGTAGAGCTGACAGAGATGAGACAGGTACGGCAGGAAACCTCTGCCCTCCTGGAGCAGCAGGTGAGGCCAGGTGAGATACACGTGGGCATCTCAAATGGCACAAGACACCTACATGTGGGCAACTGAATTAGGTCTCCTAATTCAGGGGTCCACTGACAACTTATGAATATGGAGTCACCTGTGTGTGTTTAGACCTCTATATATCTAGGCGTGTTGCTCTCAGATTAAATGCTTCCCTAAAAGTCTCATAGCTAACGTTCAGCAAGATTTTGAGGTTTTTCACACTAAGTTTGAGTTTGGGGGGATTAGAACTGAATGTATCGAAATGAGCGACTAGCTGAATACTAAAAAAATGAGAAGACATTTAAAGGATATAGAAATGCTGCATTTGGATTCATTCCATGTCACTTAAGTCATTTAAAAAATAGTTGTTTGGTCTAAGTTGGTCTAGGCTCCCTCTGCCACTGATCATGAAGGCAACCTAAATAAATCCCTTTGACTGGATATCCAATTTTGACAGCTTGCAGTCTTTGAGGTGAAGGTTGCATTTCTTTCCACATTTCCAAAACAAGACTCTGTGAGTTTTTTTTTTTTTTTGTAAAATTGAGTATTTTGTTAAAAATTGGCCTTAAAGAACCAGCAAAGGTGGTAAACAACCTCAACAGAAGGTCAAATATTGTGAAATGAAATACTGACATTGCTTCAACTGGTTACAACAGGAATCCTATGCTTCCTGCCCTGCCCTGCAACAGGGAGTTGTTGACCTGGGCAGACGTGGGGGTTGGAGTTGGCTGTCCCTGACAAGGGACATGTGTGCGGCCAGCAAAGGGTTTCAGCAGCGGAGCCTTCGGGGTCATTTCAAAAGAGTACGGGGCATAGCATTTTCATTCTTCATCTCCTCAGTTTGTCGTACAGCATCGTAATCCCCAAAGAGGAAACTCGGGTGAAACATCACTGCTTTCCTCTGCTCTCTCTGCATCTCTGTCTGCTGCTTGAGGCAGATCCTCAGAGGTGCCGCTGCACCCTGTGGTTGTGACTTTCCTCTTTCTTTTCACGCTTGGCTCCTGTATGAGCACTTAGGTTTTTAACGGAAGCAGTTTTTATCTTCTTTCTTCTGCTTAGGTCATCTATAATTTTATAATCTTCTCTGGCATGTTGCTCACTGCCAATCTGTGGTATCGCCCTGTTCCTGGATATCTCTCCCACACCCCTCAGCAGTTGCATGCAAACACCACATCCTGCTCCGTCAGAGAAACCATGCAATTCTGATCTTTGTCACACAGCGAAACCATCGCTCCTTGTAATCCCAGGGTAGTCATGTCTTCCAGCAGTGCCGCAATTGCATCCCCTAATCTCACGCTCCCATCCATGTGAGAAAGGGATTTTCTGCTTAAAGGAGTGGAGAACTAGCAATGGTGAAATTTTCTCACGCCAGCAGCACCGCAAAACCCCCTAATGCAGCTGTGCAGGTTCCCTTCCCTTTTCCCTCCCCCCTTCATCATTAACTCTGTCTTTGGTTCTCCCCACACAGGGGCTGAAGTCCCTCAGTTTTGACATCCCTGTGCTGTCGTAGCCTCGAAATACTCCCTTTGCATTACCCTATCCCTCAGCCCTTCCTAGTTCCCCCAGGACAGTGTCTTGGGCCTCTCTGGAGCAGAGAAAATTTAAAATGTTGGCTTTGTATTACACAATTCACAAAAGAAACTGCAAACATGCTTGCACTCTACAGCAGGACTGTCAGCAACGTAACCTGGGATTCAAGCAGTCTGTATGCAGTTTAATCTGTTTAAGCCCCGTCCCCGAAGATCAGATTAGATATCTCTCCTTCTCTGTTACTCGTCTGTTCTGTGAGCACTTGTCTCAGCAGATTAATACAAATGGGCTTTTCTAGGCTTTCCTAACAAGTAAAGAGGAATAAGCTACCATGCCCTTCAAAATCCACGGACCCAGGCTACGTTTTGTAGTGGATTGTGCAACTCCGTAAATTGGAGATGAGTTGCACAAGGCACTTCCTGGCAGAACCGGTTGGAAACCAGCTGAGTGAGGTTCTTTGTTTTCATGCCATTATGCTGAAAGATCTTAGGCAGGGCAACAGATGATGCCCTTTTCGCCTTCCACTCACTCCCACCAAGGCATAATGCACAGAGCAAAGGCATTTTTCTTATTCTACTATTCCACTACAGTCCAGATTGCTACCACAGGAGCCCTTTTTATATGCCACAGCAGCTTCCTCTGATAAACCACGGCACTGAGACTCACCAGCCCATTTCCAGCAAACTTGCCAATAATCATCACACCAGACAATAGGGTGACATAGTCAGAGTTCATTTCAGCATTTGCAACAGAAAGGCAAGTTAGTCAGAAGAGCCCCTTTTCCTTGGTGAGAAGAGCCAGCATTCACCCACCCTGAGGAGTACTGGGTAGAAGGTAAACACTTTGTTGCTTTTTTGGTTGTGTAGTACAAAACAGCTATTAATAATATTTTAAGACATATATGGAATGGCTTAGTATGGTTTCACAGAGGCAAGGTGCCAGAGCATATTATGTAAAGTGTTGAGCTTTCCTACATGTTAAATTGGATATAGAGCAGTCAGTTTCCACTCCTCCTTTCTGGCAACAGGCCCAGCCTCATGCACTTCCATATAAACTGGGCCCCTCGTGGCAGAATAGCTGCCCAAGGTATCAGCAAGACTCAGAAACGGCAGTGGTCCTGTTGATGATGGCAGTTCTCTTCTCGAGAATCAAGGGTATGCTCTTCCTCTTGTTCCTCCCGTGCTTTTGTTCTCATCAGCCTGCGCCTCCACTGCTGCGTTTCTCCATCTTCCTGGATCCTTCAAATGTGGTCTCCCTCCGCTGGGACCATGATGAACAGGAGCTGATGACATTTGAGCTGCAGGTCCATACAACTGGCTGGGTGGCATTTGGGTTCAGCCCTCATGGAGAGTTGCCTGGATCTGACATTGTGATAGGAGGTGTCTTCCCAAATGGCAGCATCTACTTCTCTGTAAGTTGAAAAGATTTATTCTGCATCCCCTTTTTCCCAGGGTCATGCTCCAAGTATATTGGCTTGAAAGCATATGGGCTCAACTGGCGAAAGATAGATGTCCGAGCCCATTTGAGATCCTTAGTTGGCATGGCCTCTGACTGACAGGCCGGAAGAGCCCAGGTCTTCTGCGGGGCCTGTGTCATGCCTGCTGGCCCCATGCAGCTACCCGAGATACCCTGTGGTATCCCAGATGGCACTAGGGGACGTTGTTTAGGCAACTAAACTGATCCCCTCTGCAAGTCAAAACCACAGCCAGAACCAGTTAGATATGACTGAAGCAATCACCTGCCATGAAGCTAGAAGAGGCTGCTGGGGGTGTAACTTCTGATTCATCCAAACCAGAGGTCAGTTCAGACAGGAGTCAGATGTGAAGCTCCCACGTTTTCCCTCACTGAAGCTCTTCAAAGGTTAATTTACTTGGTTTCCTCTGTAGTAAGTGGAGACGTGTTCACCTCCAAAGATTGCTTCTTCCTGACAATCTTAAATGTCTCCCTTAGGAATAGGATAGGACATCCTTGGGACTTGCTGGTTTTTTCCATTGTCTGTAAGGGCAACCACTAAGGATAGATGCCTGATGTTAAAACAGCTGGAGTTTAGAGGAACAAAATGCCACTGAGGGTGCTAAATAAAAAAACAGGGTCTTGTTTTGTTTTATTTTGCTTTAATCATGAAAGAGAAACAGGCAGTTTAATGTTATCCAGATAGAGAAAGAAAAAGAGTTTACACTGATGAAGTGTTTACCAGTCACAGTGGTTTTATTTTATTCAGCTGTTTTCAGTTCCCTTTTCACACAACAGTAAAACATGTTTTGCATGAAACATGTCTTGCTGCTTGTCTAAAATGGGTGAACTTTGGAGGCGGTGAGGTAGCTAGCCTTACGTGTGGTCGTTCGTTGGTTGAAAAACCATTCTTGTAATACCCAGTTTTACAATCCTTTTGTGGTTGTGACACAGACAGAGAATTTTTGGCTGTGAATGACTACAGGGAAAAAAATTATGAACAATTTAGAAGAAACATTTGTTCTTTATTTTTTAATAATGATTTTTTAAGAAGTGATTTGAGGTAAAATCAAAGCATTTAATTTCTCCTAAAAGAACATCCTGAACGGAAAAAATGAAGTGTTTAATTTCAAAAATATTAAACATTCCATCATTTTCAGAAGATATATTTAACATTTTCAATGTTTTTCTGGATTGGTAGCTGAAACTCTTGGTTTATATTAGAAAATAATTTTGGTCCTACAAAAGTTTTAGTTTTTTTCAACTCTTTTACATGTCAGAAAATATCTCCCAATTATTTAGGTCTGGAGACGTTCCAGTAAGCAAGCATATTAACGACAACAATCCACATTTGCTCAGTAGGTTGTAAAGCACATCCACTGAACCTGTGGAATAGACAGTTTGAAGAAAAAAATGCTAGTAACTGTAAATGGAGTTAAAGTGGGGTTTTCCATTTGCATTCTTCCTTCTAACTCTCTCTGTCTCGCATCCTTGTTTTTTGTTTTAATTTTCCTCTTTACTACAACCATAACAAGCCAACAAGGCTTGTTTTCACAAAGGTGGGGGTTTTTTTCAGCTGTTTACTGCCTTCCTCTTTCATAAGGTATATTTAATTTTAAATATTTTATTTATTTCAAAGTAGCTTATTTGCAGACTACTTACCTTTGAGTTTGGATCTTTTAATGAAAGAGAGCAACAGGTATTTCAAAGCAGTAGGAAAACATAAGGTATATTTTCAAACTATGAGGTGTCCCTCTGTAAATTTAGCATTTGAGTTAAAGAAAAACTGCTTAGAGTATTCTGAAACTCCAAATCCATAGATAAATTCAAGAATAAGAAAGAATATTAGAGGAAATACTGGGAAATTTAGCAAAAGCTGTAAGCAGGTTTTGAAATAATCACTTAAAGTAACAGAGATAGGAGGAAAAAATACGAGAAAGGATTTAACATAAAAATATCCTTCCTTGACCAGACTGTTGTCTGATAAAATTTTTCTCTTTTATCCCTCCAAAGTTGAGTACTGTAGCAAAACTTTTCAATGTAGCACTTAACAGCTGTACACTAGGGAGACATTTGCTTTGTTACTTTTCAGCTTTCTCTTGTCCGCAGCCACTGCCTTCTCATTTCTGGTTATTTGAACTCCTTTCCCACAAAAACATGCTGCGATCTCAGTCAGTCAGCTTGGAGCTTTACTCCTTTTTATCCTTCTTCCCTTTCTCCAGCTGTGTGTACAGTCCCACCTTTTCACCTCGTATTTTCATAGCAGCAGTTAACTGTGGCCCATTCTGTTCCCAGTGAGATTTCTACAGGAACGAGACATTTAGATGCTTTTCAAACTCTGCCTCGTGTTTCTGTGCCTTTTTACTGAGTAACAACTGCATTTGATTCAACAGGGCTTATTTTACTTCCCGCCCTTTATGGTTGAGCCAGATGAGCTAAAATGCCCCAGCGTGCAGCAGGTCACTCACTCAGGGAGCAGGGAAGATCCTATCCTCTAGTTTCCATCCTATCCAGACCATCCTCTGGGTGATGGGAGCCAGGGGATGCTCTTTCCTTGAGCAGCTGGATATAGCAAGGAGTGGATGTGAGTTCTCTTCGATTGGTTGGTGGAAATCACCAGCAAAAGCAGAGGTGATTTTTGGAGAATGAAACGCTTTGGTAATTACTCAGGTACCACCAGTGGTACTTGGAAATATGACTTCTTGGAGTTTAGGAAGCTCTTATTTTCTCTTATTTTCTCTTATTTTCTCTTATTTTCTCTTTTTCCTCTTTTTCCTCTTTTTCCTCTTTTTCCTCTTTTTCCTCTTCTTCTCTTCTCTTCTCTTCTCTTCTCTTCTCTTCTCTTCTCTTCTCTTCTCTTCTCTTCTCTTCTCTTCTC
>JAVKLA010000024.1:7269635-7292848 GCA_034782735.1 Sagittarius serpentarius
CACTTCCCTTCACTTCCCTTCCCTTCCCTTCCCTTCCCTTCCCTTCCCTTCCCTTCCCTTCCCTTCCCTTCCCTTCTCTTTCTTGCTTTGACCCCTGTTCCTTTTCCAGGATTGTCACGTAATAGATGAGGCAACCCTTGAGGAAGACGAGAGCCAGGACTACCAACTGCTGTCAGTGACAGAGAATGAGACCTCCACCACCATGCGTTTCAAATGCCACCTAAGGACGTGTGACCCAAATGACCTGGATATCACAGTAAGAAAGGGGGCTGCTCAAGCAACATCCCAAACAAACCTGCTCCCATGTCCCACTGTATTTCCAGATCCCCCAGATCAGACCTGAGAATGACAGGTTTTTCTCACAACAGTACAATAACAGGAATATAAAGAAAAACATGGAACCGTATGGCCACGTTTATAATGCCCATTTCAAGGGCACTATTTTGATGTAAATTATGGGGTTTTTTATAATGTTTTCCATCAAAGAATTGGGAAGATATAAATATCAACATTCTCTTAATCTTGAACACAGCTCTTTAAAAATCCTTCTCGTTTCTCTGTCTCTCTCGTGTTTGCCACACACAGAAAAACAATCTAGTATGGGAGATGAAATTTATATTTGCCTAATATAAGGCAGTATTTTGGTAAGAATAGTGATTAGCAAATTCAGAACATTTTTATAATCTCAGTCCTTCTCTCTTGGAAGACAGAAGGTATTGGTATTGAGCAACATCAAAAACTTAGCCAACCCAAACTGGTATTTTAAGTCAGAGATTTTTCAAAAATATGCTTTGCCAAGGTTCACAAGCACATGAATACACACCGTTTCAGAACTCGGCATATATAGACACTGTTTACACCGTTTCACCTTTACTCGAGAGACCTCTGGGTAAATCAGCATTATCCAAGGCTTAGCCCACTCAGAAATGTTTGCCCAGAATTAGGTGTACATTCACCATTTTTCTGCAGTTCAAATACATGTGCAAATGACTGGTTAGATACCTTTGTAGTCACAAACCTTAATGACCTTTACTAATTGAAAGAAACATAATCCCGTTCTGAATGGGAAGAACCTACAGACTTCCAAGGCTGCTGCTGTCCTTACATGATGGGGCAGATCCAGGCGGATCATTGAACACGTTCCTGCTCGACAGTAGCTGCTAACGGGGAATCAAGGGACTACCGTTTTGTTAGCTTTTTGTGGCAGTCCCTTAGTAATTCTTTGTAAAAATCACCCAAAGTGCATTAGCAGTATATACAGATAAATCAACTGCATCGGCTTGCTCCAGGAAATGCAAACATCTGAAAAGCTGATCTTTAGCATCATTGTACAGCTTACACAGCTGGAACAGTACCCAGACACTCAGTACCTGAACATTTAAACACAAAGTGACGCAGGTTCTAAAATCTTTATCAAATCCCTCACAGTCTTTTTTTTCCGCCTTTTTTCATTTCCCATACCAGCACTTTAAATCAATGCGTGCTTTAATAGTGTGTGTGAAATGACAGTGGGTACAGCTTTCCTCATGTCTTTTCTAGCCAGTACCCTCTCTTTGGGAAAAAAAACATTACGTCTCTGTCTGGAGAAGACAAATCTTGTGTGTTACACTGCTTACTTTCTGTTGTGTGTTCTGCCTTGTTGTCTGAATGTCTGGGTATGCACAGTTATGTTATTTTAGGTGACTTCTAATTGCACATGGTTGGTATGTGGATTGCATTTTAATATGTCTGCAGTGGTGTAAGGCATGTGATGTAGGGTGAATACACGTGTGTGGTTGATGGGAAGGAATGAAGGAGATTTTCCAATGAAACCCTCCCATTACAGATGGATACAGCACGCCTCGTTACTGCATTTGGCACTGATGAGACTGTCCCATTCTTTAAAGGCCAAAGATTTTCCAAATCTGTTTTCCTGATGAGGTACAGAGGCCCATCTGACTCAACTAACCCCAAAATATTCTTCACCTATGACCTGAGGCTGGACAATGTAAGTATTGGACAAGAACTTTACTTGGCATGTTAAAAATTTCCCCTTCTTCTGCCTTTCTTTGCAGAGTTGATCATGCCCATGCTGGAGGTTTGGATGGCACAGGTCAAAAGATAGACATGGCTGATCTTGGAAACATGCAAACAGAATAGAGCTGACACGAGTAGGAATGAAGTGGGAATGGAAGGCTTGCTGTGTGGAGGGTAAAGGGCTTATTTGTTAGGAAAATGCTGTAAGGTGTTGCCTGTTCCCTTGACTAGAGTTCCCTTGACTAGACCCAAATACAGACTGAATTGCAATATAATTATTAACTCAAGCATATATGTATTGTCTCATCCATATAGACCTGTATAAAAATATGTATACTATACCGAAGATACTTAGTGCTTCCCATCTTAGTTCTGTGGGAACTACACAATATCACAGAGAAGAGAAATAATAGGTATACGTTTAAATGCTCTGTGACAATTCTGGCTGAGAGCTCAGAAAATGCAATACACGCTACTGCATGCGCTGCCTCCAGTATTAACTTGTGCAGCGTCTCACTGTCAGATATAAGGAATTCCCAGGAGCGCTGGAGCCCCCCATTAGCATCACCTCGTGGTACCTGCACCATCCTTGTCAAATGGAGTTCAAAAGTACCAACTCAGTGTGGTACTGCACTAACACCTTCATTCTTTAAACAGCATCAGCCCACACAGTCAGCACTCACTCAAGACGCAGCAGAATCTGCTGATCAGTGTGGGCAACATTCCATAGTAAAGAGGGGCACTATTTTTATGTAAAGATTTGTGGGATTAGTGCTATCATGTGTTGTGCTTGTGACTCCAGAAAAACAGCAATTAAAAACGTTGATTGAATGGGGTGGATGTTTCCTACGCTCGGTTCGTGTTACAAAATGCAAATTACTAATGCAATTCCCTTTTGGAAAAAGACAGAAAAAATCTGAAAGAAAAAGAATTTAAGACGTGGTGGAGCTGACAAATGTGTTTGCCCTTCACCAGAATGCAGTTTCACCTTCTTGACCCTCTAATCCTCTCACTCACTGCAGCCTAAAACCGAGCAGTCGCTTGCTGAATGCATCCTCCCTCCTGCCCCCTTCAGTTCTGGGTCTCATTCTCCTTCCACTGCCTCCCTTTGGCTTCTCCAATTCCCTGTGCGCATTACTGAGTTGCCAGGGGAACCTTCAGGTGACTCGTGTGTATTTCTTTTCCAGTTTGCTGTTCCAGTTGAAGAAACCACGTACGCCTGTACCTTCATCCCACTGCCCATGGTCAAGCAGAAACACCATATCTACAAGGTAAACTTGCAGGCTGCCTTACTGGGGACAAACAGGACAGGCCAGACTTGCTCCTTCAATCATGGGTACAAGTCCGTCTTTTACAGCATTTTAGTGTAAATTTGGGAGCATTCCGTCTGTCCTTCACTGCCATTAGGATAAGCCAGCTAATTTGTCTGGCTTGTGCGGAGATAAGCTCTGTCTTGTTTCTGGCTTTGGAAGTACCTTTGACTTTAGGTACATCGCACCTGAAGAAGCCTTGCTACAAGTCTGATCTCTCAGGGGAGTGAGCTCTGGCCGTGTTACCTATCGGTATCTTTGAGAGCAAAGAGATCCGCCAGAATTTTCTACATTGAAAGGACTTTTGCTTTTGTCATTGGAGATTGCTAAGAACATTTGTATGAAAGGCAAAACTAACATTTTTGCCATCCTGTTTTCAAGACTGAATATGCAAACATGAAGAGCAAAGGAAAGAAACAGGAACTTTCCAAAGCAAGCCTAACTTACTTCTCAGATTAAGATAACTTTTCTTCAAGGTCAAGCAACCCTTCTTAATTTTGTGGGGTATGAATGTTTAAAAACAGATGTTCCACTGCAATGGCATAAGGCAAAATTTCATAAGGAAGACTTTGCATGAACTGGAAAAAAGAATTTAACAGGTAATTCTACAGAACAAACCCAGGAGTTTTAGTCAGTTCTTGCGGTAACATCAGGATTTTGACACCTGATCTCATCAGTGCTGGTGAAAAGTTCAGTGATTAAAGAACAGATACAAGTTATTTGCGGGGTTTATTTTAAATTGTCTCGATTATAGTACTTTTGGTACAACTGAGGGAGCAGTGAATTATAGTGAACCTGAGATCAAGGTCCCTTATCTTGCTCTGCAGCCAAGAAAATGGTGTATGAGGTAAACTATTTACATTTCTAATCTAGAACCACACTGCCAAGCATAACAGACCACATAGACACCCCTGCGATTCCGATTAAGGGGAAGTGCTTTAAAGGAAGATGCCAATCCTTTCTGGAAAAATGGACTCTGCTGGATGCGTACCAAAATGAGGAGATAAACCATCCGTTTTGCAAATCAGATTATATCTGTTAACTGCTCTTTCTGGTTGCCCAGGGAAGAACTATTTTAAGATTGACAATAACTTTTTTGACTCTTCCTCTTGGTTACAGTTTGAACCTGTAATAACACCCCACAACGTAACCTTGGTTCATCATATTCTTGTTTATGCCTGTGGCAACGCCAGCGTGTTACCCAGTGGCATAGATGACTGCTATGGAGCCAATCCAGACTTTGCCCTGTGCTCTCAGGTGCTTGTGGGCTGGGCTGTTGGAGGAGAGGTGAGTCTGCAGGGCCCGTGCCCTTCCCCATTTTTTGTTATGAACAGTAGTACCCTTGTTGTCAGCTTGTCCAGTAAGACCCCACAGTCCTCCAGGGCCAGCCAAACTGGGGAAGTTTTCCTTATACTGTCCCCGCTCAACTCTACTTCTGCTGCATCCGGTGATGCGGGCGATTTCTGTGTAGTTGTTGATACTCTGCGTATGCGTGTGTGTTATTATCATATCTGCATTAAACAAGTATTACACGTCACATACTAAGGCTTTCCTTCTGACCTTTTGATAAAGTTGCCATTAATTTCACAAAATTCTCCTCATGCTAGTCTTGCATAACAGAAAGAAGCGTACCTACTTTCTGCTTATTTTTCTACTGGCTCTGCCTCTTTTTCAGCAGAGTAAAATTAAAAGTTCAGTGAAATTGGTACTTCTGACTGAGTGGCCTAGTTAGAAGTCAGAGCTGCACAAATTTTAGCATCTATCTTGTGCCTTTCAGAGCAAAATGTAGTTTGTATTTCTGTAGTATGCATGTACATGGGGATGGAGAAAGGAGATGATAAGTTTTAGACAAAACGCTTATATGAATTTTATTCAGATTTTATATTATGCAGTGCCAATATTGATATGAAACGTGCTGCAAGAGTGTACACACACTATAACCATTTCCTATTAAATATAGTATAAAAATAAAAATGAAACCAATCGAAATGATCAATGAAAACTAAATTTTGAAAATTCTTCCTTGTTCCAA
Source organism: Sagittarius serpentarius (assembly GCA_034782735.1). Taxonomy (NCBI): domain Eukaryota; kingdom Metazoa; phylum Chordata; class Aves; order Accipitriformes; family Sagittariidae; genus Sagittarius; species Sagittarius serpentarius. The sequence goes on from JAVKLA010000024.1 coordinate 7,274,994, forward strand.
TTCAGAAGGAAACGAAATGGAAATGGCAGCATTTCCCACACCATTTTGATTTCTAACAATGTCTAAATAAATATTCAGAGATGCAAGAAAATAAAACCTGTCTTTTTGTAAGTTATCAATCAAGAAACAGCAAAGAAGAGTTAACAACTAACGACATCATGTAAGTTAATTCCTCCTCTTCTTCTTTCCACAAGTCTTATCAATTTCCAGATGAAGCTGCAGTTTCCATAGGGACACCTTGGGACCCTCAGTGCATCCGACTAGAAATCCATTACAGCAACTTTGAATTGTTACCAGGTGGGTAATGCCAGGCTGTTGTCTGACAAAGAACAGCCTCAGGATGGAAGCCTCAGACCTCACCTACAAGCCTGTTAGAAATCAGCTTGTCCTGGTTCTGGCTGGGATAGAGTTAATTGTCTTCCTAGTATCTGGTACAGCGCTGTGTTTTGGGTTTAATATGAGAAGAATGCTGATAACACCCTGAGGTTTTCAGTTGTTGCTCAGTCGTGTTTAGACGAAGTCAAGGACTTTTCAGCTTCCCCTGCCCAGCCAGCGAGAAGGCTGGAGGGGCACAGGGAAGGTGGGAGGGGACACAGCCAGGACAGCTGACCTTGATCCTGGCCAAAGGGGTATTCCATACCATGGGACGTCATGCCCAGTGTATAAACTGGGGGAGTTGGCTGGCAAGGGAGTGCTGCTCGGGCATCAGTCGGCAAGTGATGAGCAATTGCATTGTGCGTCACTTGTTTTGTGTATTCCAATCCTTTATTATTATTGTCACTTTCTTGTTGTTATTAGTGTCATTGTCAGTTTCTTCCTTTCTGTTCTGTTTAACTGTTCTTATCTCAACCCTCGAGCTTTACTTTAGTTTCCGATTCTCTACCTCATCCCACTGGGTGGGGGGGGAAGTGAGTGAGCGGCTGCGTGGGACTGAGTTGCTGGCGGGGGTTAAACCATGACAAGCTTCTGCATGAAAAACTTCCTTATGTTGCTCAGTACAGCCTTCAGGACCATAAGAAGAAACTGGACTGGGCCTCCATTCAGGAAGAACTTTAACTTTAGAGACAAAGACAGTTATATCTGCTAAGATCAGACATGTCTTACCATCGACAAAGCTGAGCACACCTTCTTGCTGTGATACTAGCAGGAGTGTTAGGGAAAACAACAGAAAAATGTGGGCATCCCGGGAAAAATGAACCGAGTGGGAACGGACAGAGTGGCTGTGGGAGAAATTGGTGTACCAAGGGTCAGGATGAAGTCCTGAGAGACTAAAAATACCACCTCAGGCTGCTACCGTGACCTCCAGCACTCAGTCCCTATTACAAGTGATGAAGAATGCCACCATAGTATTTGCTATCGTTTTACTGAAGGGGAAACAAAAGTGTGCCATGATTTTATGGGAATCATCTGAGACCATAAGCAGGGCTGGATCCAGATGCACTATGAGTTAAGATCTGTGCAACTGTGCACCTTGCATGACTTTGAGGGTAGAGGGCTTAGGCCTTCCTGTTGATCTGTGCCTGCTCCCAATCTGTGATTGGGAAAGGGACGCTATACGTGTTGTTGCTTCAGGCCCCACTTCCGATGTTTCTGGAGTCATTGCTGAAGGAATGGTCATTTTTCTTTTACAGGCCTGATTGACAGCTCAGGAGTACGAATCTACTATACTCCAGAGCTCCAGAAATATGATGTGGAGGTTCTGCAAACAGGCATCTTCATTTTCCCTGTGCATTTCATTCCTCCTGGAGCAGAATCCTACAGATCTTATGGCCTTTGCAATTCCAGCCAGTTTGATGAAGTGAGTGTGGGGAAAGCTATACAAAATCCTTCTTGGTCTTTCTCACTTTGGGCCTTCATCTTGCTCTAGACATGTCCAAAGGCTGTTTGGTGCAGGGTGCTATCTTAGCCTCCATTTTTGCATGTTGCAAAATGAGTATCTTTTCCAATAACACTGCTCAGCATATACCCAAGATTTGGCCCGGGATCTGTGTAAGCATGTCAGAACCGTGGCTTGAATACCCATTCACCCCATCTAAGTCAAAGGGGAACAAAACTCAAAGGATGTAGGGATTTCCCAAGAGCCCCAGGGGAGTCTGCTCCACCACACGCAAGAGGCCTTTGTCCTACCATAGGTGTGTCGTACTGGTGCAAGAAGGCAGGTGCTAGGCTGCGAGGATGCGGTGCTCTCCCTCGGATCAAGAAGGTACCTCTAGAGCGGAGATCTAACATCCCTCAAAACACAGCCAAGAGGCTGCTAACAATAATCAGCTCCGTTGGACTGTGGGATCCAGGGGATTCACAGGTCCCTCCAGGATGGCTAGATGTGAGGTTGCCACTTTCCCCCTTTCCCAGGCCCAGCTGGTGCTGAGGCTGGGGGCAAACTCCAGAGATATGACACCCCCCACCCCATCCAAACACACACGCCCAGAGGGCAGGCTCATCTGGCTACAAACAGACCAAGACAGACAGCAGTACGGCACCTTTACAGGCACCAGGCAGACACGAACAACGCCCGCACGAGAACAGTGCACACAAATGACCCAATCCTCTTCCTCCTCTCTGGCGAAACAAGCTTAAAGTTCACTAGAGGAACATAACCATACGCTCACTCGCTCCGCCTCCGAATGTAATCATATCTGTGAGCCTCTCCGATTTCTGGTCCAGACCATAAGTCCTTTCAGGATCTGTGCCCTGGACCTTGGGTCTTTCTAGCTTGAAGTTTCCTAGTTGATGATCCCACCCCAAAACCACACACACACGTATACACAGTATAGAGAGCACACTCACACAGAGAATAGTTAGGAACAGAGTTTAACAAGATAGCCCAGATTGCAGCGGTCAGTTACTAGGTTTAGTTAGGGAAACATACTGACCAGCAGCCTGCTTAAGTACAACTGGTGTCTCCGCTTCTTCTCTCTGTTTTCCCATGTTTGTTTCTCTCTCTCCCTAACTTTGACCTCTTCCCGAAGCATCCAATAAGAAATTTTGCACATTCCCACAGTCCACTTAGAATATCCCATAAATTTTACACAGTCCCACAAGCCCTCATGAACAACCCATAGATTTGCTCCTTATGAGACCTGTGGTCTTATTTTTCTTCTTTTCATCAATTTTCAAAGATTTTCTTTGAACCTTTTAAGGTTTACATGTTGATGGTTCTTTTAATGGCCCATTGATCAGTGTCTTACACTTTCTGCTTTTACTCCATTATCTGCTCTTTCTTAGAGTTCACGTATCTGCATGTTTAACTTTATCACCTCTCCTGCATCTTGTCTTTGGTTTTTACATAGCTGATAGCAAGATATGCTTAGAGTACCCAGCATGAGATATCACAGACACAAACAACTATGCCAGAGTACCTAAAGCCAGAAGAACAATTTTCATAAAGGCTCACCAGAACAACCTTTCAATCAGTAGTGACCTACATAAGGAAATGGTCTTAAACCTCCTTTAAAAAAAAAAAAAATTAAGCTGACATTTATATGAGTTCCATCAAGCTTTTGACTAAAATGTAGTGCTATTCTCTGACTGCCAGGCTCTGACCTACTTCATTTTGAACTGCAGATGAATGGGATGCTGGTTCCAAATCTGCATGTGTTTGCCTACTTGCTTCACAGCCACTTGTCTGGGAGAGGAGTGAAAGCTGCTCAATACCGGTAAGAGAAGGAAACTCACAGTATTGCTGCCCATGCCACGGGATCAGTCCCTGCCTCTTGACTAGAGCAGATGAGAATGATGTTCCCAGGTTAGTCTCCATCTGTCTGTCGGTGCAGGAGACTGCAGTGCCTGAATTGTAGTACAAAGAATTAGCAATTAGGGAAAGAAGGATCGGCTCAGCAGAAAGTAGGAGACTGGGACTGTGCTTCCTGTTAAATGAAATAAGTCCAAGCAGTGAGCTCAAGCGCTGGGCTGCTGCTCGTCCACACTAGTCACCTGCCAGATGGTGCCCTCACATAGCTTGGTCCTGCCACCCAGCCTCACCCAGAGGATATGCAGGGACAGCTCTGGGGATTGCATGTACCTGTTCCCATGGGCAAAACTACACTGGGTTTTATTTCCTCCACCATCCTCCCCCAGTAAAAACTTCAGCACCCCTACGCACTCTCTGGTCACACCCCAGCCCATGAAGCATGTATTCTCAGTTTCAAGCTATGAAAATAGCCAATCATGGATTGCAGCATAGCATTTGCACATTACTTCAGCCACTTAGAATTTGAAAAAAAAAAACAAAACTAAAAATTAATTGTGCTTTAGGCCGAAGAGGCATCACAGAGGTCTAAGTGCTTGGTAATATAGGTATAATGCCTGTCTCCTCCTTAGGTTTCTAATTTCAGACACAACATGAGCCAAGCATCACGCCGCAGACAGTTACAGGGAGGCAGACGGTCCGTGCCAGCAAGCCAGAGAACAATCCGCTGTCCTATGATATTTTGCAATATGGGTGTAGCCCGAGATGTCACAGCAACACTCTAGTCTTAGAGTGCTGATTGTGACATCTTCAAGATCAAGTTCCCTGCCTGTCTACATGGCATTGCTGGGGCACACTCTGGGGTGTGATCTGAGTTCCATCTGGAATGGCAAGGGGAAATTTTGGCATTGCCTGGTCCTTAGATGACTGTGCTCTCACACCAAATCCTTAGACCCCTGCCCTGTCTTGTACATACTGCCTCACACGTTGATTCACTCTGCAGAAACTCCACACGTGCTGAGCTCATCCTGTAGGTATGCAGGGAACCCGAACTGCACTGTAGGCAAGCTGTGGAAGACAGGAGAGTGCCTGGCCCCGCCACGACCAATGCAAAGCTGAGTTATGAACAGGGCAGATGTTGTCTCGTTTGGCTTCTAAGCACACAGACAAAGTATCATTCAGAAGAATCTAGGTTGTTCCAGAACGGCACATCTGCCCTTGAACAAGGCCTTCCTCAGTTACCCTTAAACACCAATGGCACTCTACAATCAAACATGGTTTAAATACCCAGGCCCTGCGCCTCTCTACCCACTTCCCAAGGGATGGGGCCAAGGGACTAGAAGCTCCTTCGAAGGCAACCTCAAAAAAGTGGGACTAACACAATTGTCTGATGGGTATTTTCCCCTCTCTGGCCAGTGGTATCTGCAAAATACTCACCTAGCAACCTCTGCAGCCTAACGGTGACATGGCAGAAGCAGGAGAAAACTTTTTAAGAACCTTAGGAAACAAACTTGGTCTGCTATAACTAGGCTAAATAAATGGGGATTTTGTAACTTGAAAGGTGCATTGAGAGTGTCTCTGCTCCCCAGTTATGCCCATCTGTGTCTTTCAGGAGTAGCACATTACAGCTGCCAAATGTGGTTGTTTCTTGGAAAAGGAGCAAAGTAGACATCAATAAGACCTATTGGTTTCAAAGCCATCCTTCAGTTTCAGTGCTAGTGATGTCCAACCCAAACTGGCCTGACACTTGGATTGCTATGCTAGACAGCAAGAGAAGAGGAGTGACCCTCCCTCCGTCTTACTAGTTAGCACCTCCCATGTGTGTGCTCCAAGTAGCAGGGAGGGATAGAATCAGGAGAGTTTTCCCTAGATCTCAAAAGAAAATGGAATGTTCTGTCTCTTCACTAGGAATCACTTGAGGTCGGCCTAGAGAGGACTAAGGCAACAGTTCAGTTTACTTAGGACATAGCATATATCTGAGAAAGGACCTTTACAGACTTTACCATGCTAGGACCATGTTCTGAAGCCATCTCAAGCCTAGGCTGCAGAGCAGAAGGTCAAGTGCTTGAAACACCTTCTGAACAGAGAAGATTCAGGCACAGTCAGCAGTTGGGTTGACTATTTTTTTTCTGGGGTTTCCCCTGTAACATGTAGGATAACTATGTTGTTCTTAGTCACTTGTCCAATTAGTGGAGATCCCAGGCTCTTTGGAGGTTGACCTTGGCAGAATATAGCAGATTATGATCTTTGATAGCGATTTAGGGGCAGGCCTGTCTCCTTTTTAGGTGTTAATTCCAGAATACCCTAGCATAGGCCAAAACTCACACGTAGCCCGTACGAGTGACTTAGCCAGAGCATTCTTGTTCCGGACAATAGCAATAGCTTTTGGCTCCTGCTCTTTACGCAAGTTGCATGGTGTACATAAACCAGGTGTCACGGGACAGAGCATCTTCTTTCTTGACTTGAACTTTTGTGAAGCCTGGCCTCCAAGGCAGCTTCCTCCCTCCTGAACCCATTTGGCTATAAGGTGTAGCTGGACAGTGGCACAAGCCTACCCGCTCATCTGCTCACAGCTTCCAGCGGTCACAAAGCCGGCCTACAACCAGCGAGCAGGGGCTACAACAGCTGCTGGGACAGTCTGGCCATGAGCACCACAAGGATTTGTGGGCTGGATGCCTTGATGCTCTTCGCACTGTGCACGGTGCAAGATCTAAGGACCTGTAACGTGGGTGGAGAAGCAGTGCTCAAGCAGAGCAGAGACCACCTAAGCGGCAATATCACAAAGCACTGTAGAAGCAGCAAGGAAGAATTCACATGTGATGCTTCTGCGCCTGCAAGGGAGGTCCTAAACAGCCTGCCAACTCTACTCTGCTAGGGTCAGAGAGTCTTTTTACCTAGGACAGGGTTTTGTAACGCAAGTGTTGAAGTTCTTATTTCTGGGGCCCCAGACTGTCGTCCGAAAGGCAGAAGTTTCAAGGTATGACAATCACTGACACGTAAAAAGTCCATATTTGGACTCCAGACCAAAGAGGGTTGGGTGAGAAATTTCAGGTGTATGCCTGGGACTGAGCGTCACTGAAAATGCATTCTGCAAGTCACAGCACAAAAGAGATCAGGCATGATTTCCGGAGAGGATTTTTCTTGGCTTTGTTTATTTCATCCAGGAATCGGTTATTTCACAGCCCTCCCTGGAAACGTTATAACTTTCTCCCCTTGTTTGTCTTCCCCAGGAATGGTGAGCAGCTGAGGGTCATCTGTGAGGACAATAAGTATGACTTCAGACTGCAGGAGATTCGGGACATGAAGGAAACCCTCGTAATCAAACCAGTACAACCCTCCCCTGGGATGTAGCTGTGGGCGGGCAGGCTGGGGAGGTGGCAAGCACCAGAGGCGTCAGAGCATGTCGACATAGTCTGTCCTTCCTTCCACCTCAGGCTGTGGCCCGTTGTTTTCACACACATTGTTTCCTGGTTCCCCATGTTGCGCGGGGTTGTTTCGCGTGCGTTGCCTGTGCCACTCTGACAGTGTGACCTACTGTGTTCCCTAGGGGGATGAGATCCTGGTCGAATGCAACTTTCAGACACTGGATTGGTCAGGCATTACTTTTGTAAGTTTGTTTTTCTACCTACAAATCTTCCATTGCCTTTAAAATTAGTTTACCACCATTAAAATCTTTTTGGCAGACATCTCTCTCTTCCCCAAGCAAATATGGTCCTGGCAAAATCTTGTGTCAGACACAGTATCATAGACAACCTGAGGCATGCCTTGCACAGTTGCTCCATGGCTGGATAATAGCTCTCCAGCAAGACCCTCCTAATATAGGCTTATGAACAGATCCCAAAGCTGTCTTGCATCTAATACTATACAAGCAAACTCTTGTCCAAAACGTCAAGCGCAAGTAGCGAAACTTGCAGCTGAGTTGATTTTCAGTCATTGAACTCTTGGATTTAGTGGACAGGCAGAAGTCAAATACAGAAACTGACGTGATTTGGCGGCTGGATCTGATGTGGACTTCTCAAAATATGAAGACGTTCTTTTTAGTTCTTCTTATTCAGACCAGATGTCAGTTTTGCAGAACTTCACACATAAACAGTTATTGACATACACAAGCTTCCTAACTTATTTTAAAGCATATGCCATGCAGGGGAGTTAATGATGTTGTTGCACTTAGCAATGTGCACAAGAAACTGAGATTCAACCCAAAGAGGATTACAGAGTTTATATTCACAGAGAGCAACACTGTTTGATTTGGTTAGGCCCATTCCAAAAGTAGGGATCAACTGAAAAAATCTGATCTGGATGTCACACTCAGTTAATTCCCTGAATGTTTTAGCTGAACTTTCCAAAGTTTCAGATTTGGGGATCTTGTAGATTGAAATAAAAATAGGGTAGTTTTCCTGAAGGAGAGAATAAGTAGATTTAGGTTATAAAACCACAGAGCAATCTATTTATCAGACGCTTGTGAAGATACTTTGATTCTCCGTTTCTAACTGTCAGACAAAAAAAATAATTTTTTTTTTTCATTTTTCCACCAGACAGGATCTGCATGAGCTGTGAACAAGAGTGCTTTCCTGAGGAGAAATAGTCTCCTCGCTGTGTCTCAGCAGACCTCTGATTCATCCTTGTGTCTCTGCAGGGTGGGCCAAGCACCATGAATGAGATGTGTCTCACGTTCCTCTTCTACTACCCTCGTAACAACATCTCCAGTTGTATGGGCTACCCTGACATTTTGTACGTTGCTCACGTACTCAAGCAGGAGGCCTCAGAGTGAGTCCTCAGTCAACATGTTTCTGGAAGTAGTACAGCAAAATGTGACTATAAAGAATGGCAAATGGAAAAGACAATGAAAATGAAATGTTGCTGATAAGGAAGAGCGAGCCATGTACCTGGATCTGTCAAGTTGAACTGCCTTGTTGCAGGAATCTATCAACTGTGATACTTTAACAGTCTCTTCTCCTTTATCTTATTTTCCCCCTTCCTTTCCCCCCACCCCGCCTTCCTTATCTTCTCACCATTTGTCTTCACCTCCCCGTTGCCCCTTACTCTTTCCCCAGTGCAGTGGAAGGAATGATGGCCATGGACTTTGTTGACTGGGACAATGATACTGTCAAAATTGCAGAAAAAGCAGCCAAGGAGGCAGATCAAATAGTCATGATTAAAACCATAAATGTAAGCCCCCCTTCTGAGCAATTTGTTGGTTGGGAAATGGACTTGGCTCTGACATTCCAAAAGTACAGCTGAGAGAGAACGAACCAACCCATAACACCTTGGGTAACAGCAGCTGTTCATAGCTTATCCATGGCTATAGCAACTGAAAGGGATTACCTGAATTATGAAGTCCTGTCTCTTAGCCTGCAGTTGCAAGTAACTGGCCAAGACATTCGTAGTCATCACTTAACTTTGAACTAAAAAGCTAAAAATTCTTCTCCAAAGAGAAAAAAACACTCTTGCATCTTGGTAATATAACAGTGCCTAGGGGCTGATGCCACGGCAGGGCATTTTTGACAGAATGAGCAACAAAATAGTGCTGAAGGACCCTCAGACAATGTGCATACAAAGGGAGTAAGGATGATCCAGAAAATCCACATACATGGAACATAGCTTCCTGGCTCTTACTTATCTGACTGCAGTTCAGTGCATCAGTCTAGTACTTACTCATCTTAGAGGTAAATTAGGGGGAAAATCTCTTAAATTGAGAAAGGATCAAAAATTCCATCATCTTCTCCGCTCTCAGAGAGCTTCTTTGCTGTCAGAGGGGAGATCCACGTCGTGACTTTCTCTGAGATGGCTAGTTATGCATCCAGACAGCAAGAAGACTAAAACACATCCAAAACTTTCAATGTCATGTCAGAATCTTGTGGCTCTAACTTAAAAACAGATCATGTAATTTTATTTTTTCCTCTTTCCTTCCATCCCCAGGAACTCCAGAGGAATGAGAGTGGTCTAATCAGAGACATCAGTATTCCAGAACGGGCTGCCTGTCACAATATTTCCGGACACCTCTCACTGTCAGGTCTGAGGGCCACTGCAAACCTTCGTCTGATGGCAGGATGCACTTCTGAGACATCAACCAGCAAAGAAACTGCTTTACTTCCTCTTCCTTCTCTCACACAGCTGGTGTTTGCTTGGTTTATCTTAGCCTCTGAGTATGGGAAGTGAGGGGCAGAATACCAAAACACTGGCCCGCTGAAGAAGTCTCTGTAATTACCACCTGGTAGCGGGGTATTCCAGATCTGACGGCCCGGAACATGAGAGGACGCTTACGTAATAGAAAATTGTCTCCCTTTAGAAGAAACAGGTCCAATGGGCACTGGCATTTACTTTAATTTCAGAAAAAATACTTTCTAGTACAGTTTGTTCTAAATCAGAAGAGCAATGTACTATAATGCAGTAAAGACAGGAATACAGTAATCTCTTCAATAGCTGCTGCTTAATTATTAAATCCAGGGCTTTCATAGATGGGCTAGTATATGTATTTGCTCACTGGCATTTCAGTAATCATTATCTAGTCTCAAGCTATCTACATACTCCCTGTACTCAGGTCAGTATAGAAAACTAGGCTTCTTAGTTATTAAATAATGTGATTGATTCTAAAAGTACTCCTGCTATATCCATCAATGACTGGATGGCAGGGAATTTACCTGCTGATTGCCAGGTAATAATGAGGCAATGGCTTGGTGTTTACTGAAAAATAGACCCTACGTACTGTCATATAGCAAACCTATGAATTCTAATTTCACAAAAGCTAAACCATTCGCTGTTCTCTTTTCTTCTATTTTTCCCCGATGCATTCATGAGAATTAGAAGAGAAAATCTGATGAGAGTCATGTTCTTTTTCACCATACTGTCTCTTCCAAATTTCAAATTTCATGCTGGGACTTTTCAACAAATTCTCTCTCCACATTCCCCAAGGCAGAGTCTCTGCTTATTATGACAATAATTAGTACACCAGATAAAAACACCCTCAGACTTTAAAAGCAAGCATCACAAAACAGAGTGATTAGGAGGGTAACTAACGATACAGAGTGGATTCCTTCCTCATTGGGCTGATGAACATTTATTAGCTAGTAATTATCTTGGCTAAAACTGAAGGATGGACAGAAAAAAAAATATTCACCTTGAAGACAAGCTCATGAAGAGAATCCATGAGATTCCAAGAGAATCATCCAGACACTCAAAGCTGTGTCCCGAAGAATACATACATTACTGAGATCACTGTGCTATGCTTGGTGGTAACATGATCTTTATTCTCACTAAATATTTTCCCGTTCAAATTCCTATGGAAGTATATGACATTCCTTCTCGCTCACAGTGTAGCCAAGTCACAGCAAGGCCAGTAGTACTGAGTGAGACATTCGTCATCCCTTGTATTTAATTAGGGCAAGAGGCTTTAGAATAGAATAGAATAGAATAGAATAGAATAGAATAGAATAGAATAGAATAGAATAGAATAGAATAGAATAGAACTGAACTGAACTGAATAGAATATTTCAGCTGGAAGGAACCTACAATGATCATCTAGTCCAGCTGCCTGAGCACTTCAGGGCTGACCCACAGTTAAAGTGTGTTGTTAAGGGCATTGTCCAAGAGCCTCTGAAACACTGACAGGGATGGGGCATCGACCACCTCTCCAGGAAGCCTGTTCCAGGGTTTGACCACCCTCTCGGTAAAGAAATGCTTCCTCATGTCCAGTCTGAACTTCCCTGATGCAACTTTGAACTGTTCCCACACATCCTCTCACTGGATCCCAGGGAGAGGAGCTCAGCACCTCCCTTTCCACGTCCCCTCCTCAGAGAGCTGCAGAGAGCCACGAGGTCACCCCTCAGCCTCCTTTTCTCCAAACTTCCAGCCCTTTCACCAGCTCTGTTGCCCTCCTCTGGAGGCATTCAAGGACCTTCACATCCTTCTTAAATTTTGGGGTCCTGGGGTGGTTTTGGCTGGGATAGAGTTAATTTTCTTCATAGTAGCGGGTATGGGGCTGTGTTTTGGAATTGCGATGGAAACCGTGTTGATAACACAGAGATGTTTTTGTTACTGCTGAGCAGCGCTTGCACAGCGCCGAGGCCTTTGCTGCTCCTCACCCCGCCCCACCAGCGAGGAGGCTGGCGGGGGGGCACAAGGAGTTGGGAGGGGACACAGCGGGGACAGCTGACCCCCACTGACCTGAGGGATGTCCCAGACCATATGGCGTCATGCTCAGCATATACAGCTGGGGGGGAAGAAGAAAGAAGCGGGGGACCTTCGGAGTGACGGCGTTTGTCTCCCCAAGTCCCCATTAGGTGTGACGGAGCCCGGCTGTCCTGGAGATGGCTGAGCTCCTGCCTGCCCGTGGGAAGTGGTAAGTGAATTCCTTGGTTTGCTTTGCTTGTGCGCATGGCTTTTGCTTTACCTGTCAAACTGTCTTTACCTCAGCCCACGAGTTTTCTCACTTTTACCCTCCCGATTCTCTCCCCCATGCCACTGAGGGGGGGGTGGGCAGTGAGTGAGCGGCTGGGTGGGGCTGAGCTGCCGGCTAGGGTTAAACCACGACAGGCCCAGAACTGCACACAGGACTCGAGGTAAGGCCACACTGACGCTGAATACAGCGGGATAATCCCCGCTGCTGACCGTCTGGTTACACTGTGTTTGGTGCACCCCAGGATGGGGTTTGCCCTCCCGGCTGCCAGAGGACGCTGCTGACTCATATGGAGACTGCAGATCAGGCTGGGTGATCAGGCTTCCTGTGTTAGATTACACCTGCCGTCAGTGCAAAGACTAAATATGGCACTCTTCAATTGTTAAATGCTGCTATGAGCTAGGGTATTTCCTCTAACAATGATTCACAGCACAGTGTCCACACAGCTGCCACCTCCTGCGCTGTGAAAGTATTAGTCGTGGGAGAATTAAAAACCTGGAAAGCCTAAGGCTTGTCTTGTTTAGACTAACCTATTCTAGTTGCTGCTTTGCATATTAAGCACCCTTCACCCTTCCCGAAACAGGCTGGACCAGTCCCACTTTATGAATCCCCATTTGCCATCAGAAGTTACCTACAGAGGGGAAGAACATGTTTCTGAGCTGCACGAACCCCACGTTCCTCAGGACACAGCAAGTCAGCTTGGTTCTGGTTTAGAAGGGCTGCCGACAGATGACAGAGCCCCGAGCTGTGGCAGGGTCCTCTTTCGGCAGCGCTGAGTACATTTCTCTGTGGATCAGGGGCAAATGTATCATGCTTTCGGACGCCTGCTTTTGAGAGCACTGCCTTCTGGACGCCGTAGGGCTGCTCCCCGTGATGTGCCGTGGGTCCACCCTGACAGCTTCATTCTGCTTCCTGGGGCTGACTTCCAAATCTCTGTACTTTTCTTCTCCTTTCCATTTCATGTAATAAAGCTTGTCTTGTCAAAATACAAAAGGGGGGTGGAGGGGTGGGGCAGGGTGTCAAAATTGGCAAACTCAAAATTCTGCTAATGCCAGAACCACTTCCCAACAACGGTGACCACATCAAGGCCATGACCTTGCATTTAACAGGCTACTATCAAAAGATCAATTAGAAGTAGGCTTCCCTTCTCATTACGAGTTTCTGTATGACAGAAAGAGGAAAGAACTTCCGCCTGAAGGTTAGAGAGGGGAAGGAGCTACGAGTCACCCTCAGTCCAGAGTGCCATTTTAAAAACAGCAGTGAGAGGAAAAAAGGAGAAAGGGGAGCAAGAATGTCAGAAAATCTCATTTATGCTGACTTGAACTTGACTGCATCAACCAGGCCCAGACTACAGGTCACTGATGTCCAAGGTAGGTCAAGTGGTCTGCACTGAGCTTTCTTTGTATTCTTCAGCCTCCCCCCCACATATTTTGTAAGAGTGCCGTGGAGCACGAAAGCCCCAAAGAGGACAAAGGAAATGTGAGGGCCAGTGCTGTGAATAATGTGCAGGTGGGGTGTCCATGTAGGTTTTTTACCAAAAAACAAAGGGGATTGTTAAAAGGTCTACTTTTCATTTATTAAGGTGCAAGTGCGAGGGAGTTTTCTTGTGTGATATTAAGAGTAGTTTCTATCAATTTAGGAGATTATTCTACAGCTGAATGTCAACTGGTCCTGAACCAGGCGTGTTCTCCCACATCAGACTGATTCCTGCAGCAAACCAGCGTGGAGATTGAGTGCCTGATGTCTCTGTTGTTTGAAGCAGCCTCATGAGTAGCCTGTTTCTGCTTGCTTGGGGGATTTGTCTGTGCAAACTACTTGTTTAATAAATCAAGCACAAAATGTTTCATAGACAGATTTCGTTTGATTTAGTATAAATGACTTGGCAAAATTCTAAGCTAAAATTTATTGTTCTTTAATGCACTAAGTATTATTGCATAAATTTTTGCACTGGTTTTGCAAAAAATTACATCCTAAAATAACAGACTTCATACACTTTGTGTGTTTCATTTTCTTTTTTCTGCCGTTTCTTTTTAACCTTACTGTCTCTTTGACAGAAATAGTAGTTTCTATTTCTTGCCAGCCCATCCTGGTCTTTTGCATAAAGCGTGATCCCTTGGCATCAATTTCAAATGGCTGGAGTTTCTAATGCCCCAAGAAAGAGTGTTTCTATTACCTCTTTCAAAGGATTAATTCACGGCTAAATTGACAGGCACCCACAATAGATGCCACCTGATTAAATGTTCCATTTTCCTTGCAATTTAATCCATGTACTCCTACTTACAGTTTTTATACAGTTTTAAACAGCATTTTTATGTTTCTCTGCTTGTGCCTTTCTGGAAAACCTCTATCAACTCTTTTCTTCCATGTATTCACTTAATTTATGCACAGTATTTCCCAGTGATTACATATATCTTCCAGGAAAGGGCTCAAACACTGGCTTCTGTCTTCTTTTTCATTTTCCTCCAGTTTCTGTTTTCTCTTTGATAGTGAATTCCCTGGATCAAATGCAATGTTCACAAGGGAATGAAATTAATTCCATTAGCCAGAAGAATGCACTTAAACTCGTAGAAGACATTCAGTCTGTATGGTGATAGAGACAAAGGGGCTCAGTGCTGTATCAGGATGACTTTGAATGTTTTATAAACTTGCAACATCGTATTTCTTACTTTCTATTCCCTTTTTATGTGTCCCTGCCCTTCCTTCCTTCCCCACATGCTTTCTTCCATACTTTTTGTATTTTTTATCTGCAGATGTTAGAATAGTTTTCACTTTTCTCACTGTCTTATCATTAACTAGTAACCACTTCAAATGTAGCATGATCTGCAGTTTTCAGGTTTGCTTCGACGTTGTAGCCATTCTCACCACTCACACATGGAGGTGAATTGAGTAAGACTGTCAAACAACCTTAGACATTTTTCCCTACTTCTGTTTAGATTTGAAATGCATGTGCATGTGCCCACGTCTCCTCTGTTATTTTCTGCACTGAAGATAAATCAGATCTGTTTCTGCCTATAGCAAGTCCTCTAAGGTGTAAATGCAATAGACAAAAATATTATTCAGCCGTAGTTAAACACAGTCACATAAATCAGTTGCTGTCATGTGTTTAGCATTTCTCATCATTTCGGTCATTTTTGTTCCATTTAAGTTGTTTCTCAGCTTTCTCTGTTCTCTTATTTTTGCCTGGATTTAGGTTCTACATACGCTGAAGTGAAAGTGCAATCCCTAGACACAAATGCCGCAGCTAGCTACACATCGTCCGGTGAGTTTTTAGCTGTCTGCTAAATTGATACGAATTTAAATAATGAGAGGCAGCTGTTCTTTATTTTCCAAAAATGCAGTGATATAAAACCATATGGGAGACAGGAAGACACAGTTGTCTGCTTTACATAGCTAGAGTAGGGGGCAGTCGATGCGCTGCATTATACACAACTAAACACTTGTTGGCTTCGCTGCTATAGGAACACAAGGATATTTTGGGCCAGACCGAGGAACCACCTAGCCCAGACTCCTGTCTCCAACAGCAGGCATAAGTGAACAACTAGGGATGAATAAGAAGAGGGTAGGCATGTATGATACCTTCCTGTAATACTTTCACATGCATCCATCTACTCAGGGATTTCCTGAGACAGATGTGTTTCTATTTACGTACTCTCAGTGGATTTCTGTTCTACAAACTTGCTTAATCTCCCCTTGGTTCTATACACAGATCCGATTTCTATAATGTCTTCTGATGAGGGGATCCACAGTTCTTTTCAACACCACACGAAGAACCAGCTGCATTTTTTTACTCTGAACTGGCCTCCTATTAATTTCAGCTGATGTTCCCTGAAAGGGACAGTAAGCAGCCAAACCCTATGCAAGATCTCCATGACACTCAGGATTTTATATGTCTGACATAGCTTCTTCTTAGTCATCTTTTTTCCGCACTGCAGAACCCTAGTCTACACCATCCCTTCTCTGAACCTTTTCCTATATTTGAAATAGGGGTAGTAGAACTGCATGCACCATCGAAGGTAGAGGTGAATCATGGATTTATAAAACCATGTGGCAGACAAAACATCCCTGATTTTTGTTCATTTTTCCTTCTGAATAATTCCTAACATGTGAGGTTGTAGGGTCTTCATCCTAGGAGATATTCAAAACCTGACTGTGCATGGTCCTGGACAACCTACTCTAGCCAACGCCGCTTGAACAGGGAAGTTGGACTAGATGATCTGAAAAGGTCATTTCCAACCTAAATGATTCTGTGACTGTGCGGTCAGGACAGCAGGCCTGAAGTTCACAGATCTTCTCTAGAACTTTTTGGGGTTTATTATTTTTAATTTACGTTAGATCTGTTACCTTCTAATCCCCGGGTGCAAAGATAGCTTTGAGTGGGATTACAAAATGCCATTAGTAATCCAGCTATGTCACACCTAATGTCTCTTGGAATTTGTTAGTAAAACCATTTTTTTATTTGGGCCATATGTCTTCCAGTTCATGCGGCTCCTCACAAGGAACTGCCCCACAATGGAAAACCTACCCAGTTCTTACTCAGTCAACCTGGATACGAGGGATTAATTTAGCTTCTCTACTATGACCTTATTTTCTGAATCCTTCCTGGGTAGCCTACCATCCACTGACCTACAGGTCTCCAGCAACGTACCTTCTCTTGATGTGTTTGAAGACTTCATGTGTTTGAAAATACAATGCGTTTGAAACACGTGTGTTCAAAACCACGTTTGAAGTCTTTTCCTTTTCAAGTTCTTTTCTGCCTAATTGGTTTTTCTTATATATAATCTTTGATCTCCCAGGGTTTGTGACACTTTCTATTTTCTTCGTTTAATGTCCACAGCTATGGAAAGTTAACAATCTGCTTCTAATAGCTGTGTCAACTTCCTTTTGCCTGTTCCCAGATCATTCTTAGTAGGTGCCTTGTATTGGCCATGTGTTGCTAGGATGCTGTCCTTCAATAATGTATGGTCTGTCTGTATCGATTTCATTCTGTCTTAGCAGTCCTTTTCAGCTTCTTTTTAATAAGCGCCCTCTCCTTCCTGTAGTTCCCTTCTTTTCCCATTAGCACTCTATTTTTCCCTAGGTAGTCCAGTACTATGATGACTCTCTTCCTTTTAATCACTTCTTCATATACATAACGTATTGGGATGCTGCTCAGTTACTTAACCACAGCTGTCCAGAGCCATCTGGGAAGCATCAGGACATTTGGTCTGGCTTCAGTATGCAAATCTGGAAGGCCACAGATTCTTGGAGGTCCTATGTAACATCTTCCAGGTCTGTCCAGTTATCTGATACCTGAGGGGTTCTCTGATGGCAGAAGCCACCCATTTTCATGTACCTGACATTTGAGTATTTTAGGTGAGGGTGGGACATTCCAGGTCTTCCCATCTTATTTTTCAGACTTCTAGTACATGTGTAGAAGCAGGTGTGCAACAGCTGTTGTTTGCTTCTTAACGCTTTATTTAAATGACAGTCAGTTTTGCATTTTCTGCTTGGCTGTTTCTACACACTGACCTTTCCTTTGCCTGAGGACACAGTGGTTTTGAAGTCACACATAATGGTAAATCACCCTAAACTGCTCTTTAACCCCTGTCAGCTTCCCCTTCCTCATTTTAAGAGTTACTACAACTGCCCTGGTTTCGGCTGGGATAGAGTTATTTGTCTTCCTAGTAGCTGGCACAGCGCTGTGTTTTCAGTGCGGTATGAGAAGAATGCTGATAACACCCTGAGGTTTTCAGTTGTTGCTCAGTCGTGTTTAGACGAAGTCAAGGACTTTTC
>JAVKLA010000024.1:7292948-7311279 GCA_034782735.1 Sagittarius serpentarius
AATCCTTTTATTATTATTGTCATTTTTTCTTGTTATTAGTGTCATTGTTAGTTTCTTCCTTTCTGTTCTATTAAACTCTTCTTATCTCAGCCCACGAGCTTTACTTTATTTTTTCTGATTCTCTCCCCCATCCCACTGGGTGGAGGGGGAGCAAGTGAGCGGCTGCGTGGTGCTGAGTTGCTGGCTGGGGTTAAACCATGACAACAACCTTCAGCCTTTGCCAGCTTGCTCTTACTAATTTTAAAAGTTCCTTAAAACCTTCTAGATGTCATGTCCAGCAGCTCGACTCCCTTATAGTTAAGATGAAATCTGTTCCTCCAGAGTGTTTGGATACTCTGCACCAGATGTGTCCCAAATTCCTACAGAATCAGAAATCTGGTTCCTTACCCCATCTTCTCAGCCAGGTGCTAAAATGCTGCTTCTGCATTTCTCCCTCCAGTCCTGCACAGGGTTACTGGGACCATTTCTGGAATTGCCACCTTAGGATTCCTCGTCACCAACTTCCTTCCTACAAGCTTCCATTTTGCCACTAAAACTTCTCTCCACCCTTCCCAGTCTTGTTGGTAACCACAGTGACTAGTGTATCAGTAGATAGTTTGCAACTACCAAATAGATCTGTTGCTTCATGCAATTAACATGTTTTCAGGGTGCAACCATTTCCTGACCAAACCTCCTCAGGCAGAAAACTTGACAACACAGAGATCTTGAGTGCCGCCTTCTTTCAAAGACTGGTTTAAAATCAGTCTAGTTTAATACTATACTTAAGTGCGACAGCTTCTTAGCATTTCAGGAACTCAAACAGTAATGCACAACTAGGTGTGAAAATGAGGTTACCAGACAGAGCAGACCAGATACTGACTGTGGTTAGGATGAAGATTCAGGATGGCTTCATCACTTAGCTAAAACTGTTTACAGAGCAGGGGTAATAGCAACAAAAACTTCAATTTGGTTTTCAGATCCTAGTTGTCACAGAGACACCGTAAACTTTAAAGACAGTGGAAGGTGTAAGTAAATACTCTAGCAGGTATGTGAAGCAGGAAGAGATGGAAAGCTCTCCTTTACCTTTTAATTCAGTGTGCGGTAAGTCCAGTCAGCCACTGAATATATTATTTGTCCCCTCTTGGACCTGCTTGTGCTCTATAGCATCCAGTCACTATCCACTGAGTTGGCAGACTAATGAATATCACGATGATCCCCTTGAAGTAAATCCTGAAGAGAAGTCCATAAACACCAGTCAAAACAGATAGTCAGTTTAACTCCTCTGAAAATTGCTTTGTTGAGGAGCATAACATGGCAGGACCTTTATCTGGTAGGTTGATTGGGTTTTGCTTTCATAGTCTTCTGAGAGGGCAGGTAAGGATCCCAGTGAGCACTTTACTATCAAGCACAGCAGAATTTAACAAAGTATTCTAGGCAATGGCAGAAGGGTTCAGGTTGAACGTTTGTGATGGAAAAAAAAAATATGTACACAGTGTATCTGTCTCAAGAAGAACAAACATCTGAAGGAAGAGCACCAAAGGGCTTTGCCTAACTTGAAACAGTTGTCTCAGTGTGAGCCTGAAAATGGCATTTCTGAATGAAGATGAAGGGTTCCTTTTCCAGTTGTCCCCCTAATTTTTATTTTTTCTGTCTATCTGTAGGTAAAAGCTGTTGCTCCAGAACATGTGTCACTGTATTGGTTGCTGTGATAATCCTCCTGCTGGTCTTAGCAGTGTGTCTGATACTCATGTGTAAGTCCTGCTAAAAATGTAGTAGCTGCAATTAATTTGTGACTCTCACCCACTGACTGACATCTAAGACATGACATCCAAAACCAGGTAGCAACAGAAGGCTAGTTTGAAGGTGCAGGACAGTAGTTTTTAGCCAGAGGCCGTAAGAGGAAATCCGTGGAAGAGTCGAGTGGTTTGAAAGGTTAAAATTCCAAAAAAGCAGAGCCAAAACCCAATTAAAAACTATGTTCAAACAATAAATAATTTATTATACA
Organism: Sagittarius serpentarius; assembly: GCA_034782735.1. Taxonomy (NCBI): domain Eukaryota; kingdom Metazoa; phylum Chordata; class Aves; order Accipitriformes; family Sagittariidae; genus Sagittarius; species Sagittarius serpentarius. The sequence continues at coordinate 7,294,933 of JAVKLA010000024.1, forward strand.
AATGTTTTGAAGAAACAAGTCAAGATCAGATAATGCCTGTTAGGATTAGGATTGCTATTGGTGAGAATATTTCAAGGTGATGATCTTGTATCATGTCCATAAGACCAAAAATCTTTGAAGAAACATGAATAAAAGCTCATTTGAAAGAGAGAGCTAAGTCACAACTTAAAGGAATTTATTTGCACCTTACTTGAATAAAAACGTAGTACTAGGTCTCTCTGCATGTGTATCTGAGTTCATAACAATCTTTGAACTACATAAAAAGACATTTATTTTTTTTTAGAAAGAAAGCATTCTTAGCTCCATTAGAAAAAAACAAATTTTAATAGAGCCATGTGGTACTTTCTTCTGAATATTTTCAAGGAATCATTTTTAAATTTCAGATGTTGTTGCTTGTTTCTTTTCATCCTTTGATAGCTGAGCAAGCTTAAGAGGTTTCCACAATCAATCACACTCAAGTCCCAGAGTTTACCACCTACTCATAGATTCACATGGAGAAACTCTTTGTAAAGACATGCCAAAACCTTTGATCCATGGAACTTAAAAAACATGGTTGGGGGAGGTAATTATTTTTTCTATCTGAAAGCAAAGACTAAAGGACAGATGTCTGATAGTGCTCTGACCTTTATAAAATGTAAAATACCATACCAAGGGCAAAATTTAAAGAAAAAACCCAAACAACACAACATGACAAGGTGAAATTACCAGCATTTAATAAAGCTTTAAATCAGGAGTTGAATAAGGAGTCATTAGACTTTGATTCAGGTCTGGCTTCAGTTACAGTTACTTTGTTGGGTTCAGTACTGCCTCAGCGAACTGAAAAAATACTCCTAAGAAACCTGAGATCTAGATCAAACTTGAGAAACTACATCAAATTAGTTTTTAATTTCAATAGCATACAGTTTTCGCTTGTACTCCAAATGAAAGCTGTTGCCATTTTGACTGTTTTATTTCTAAGTTTTAATTTTATGTGAGTTTTCCATACAGTTTTGTTTTGCCAAATATACTGTTGTTGACAAGCAACTTGTTTAAATGAACTAAACTGTCACCTGTTGATATTGCTCCATCATACAAGAGCTCTGCAGGCCAGAAAGCATTTTGCATTTCTCTTCACGAAAATGACAACACTTTTACTCAGTGGAACCTAACCAGAAATTTTTATGATTTTTATAATAGTGTCATATTATTTTCTTTTGTCTAGAGAGAAAATTTATCTGCTAGTAAGTAAAAAATTGGCCCTGCAGTTCATGAGCTGGTCTTCCAAGAACAGGCAGTCTGATTTTGATTTCAAATGCTTCTTCATATGAATTAAATTCTGCTCTTTTCTGAAACCAGGAGCTGATATCCAGCCTCAAGATATATCGAGATAAACGCATATATATACGCATGGAAAACATACGATTTCAAACTGATTTTTCTGTTTTAGATTTCCTTGTTGCTCTAGGGTTTCAGTAAAAGGCAAAGAAAGCCTTGATGTTCCCAATTAGCCTATGACTAAAGCACGATAAAATTCAGTGCGAAGTTGCTCCAATTAGAAAATAACACATTGCTGCTTTGTTAGGTTTTGGTGCCTTTGAACCATTCTCAGTAATGCTGCTGTCTGAATCTCTCAGGCAGATTTCAGAGTTAAAGGTGACAATACTGCAGGAGAAAATCTTGACCCACCATTTATGTGTCGTAAATTGATTTCCATCCAGTAGGAGAATCAGTAGGGTGGTGTTCATATTTGTAATGCATACCAGTATGTATTCATTTCTAATTATTCACAGAAATAAATGCTTTAAAATTATGTTAGGTAGTTTTACTACCAGTATTTGGTACTATTATATACGAAGGACTTCAGGGTACCTTTACAGGGTATCTTCCGCCCACAGGCTCAGGCTACATGCAAAACGCAGCTTCTTCATCTTCTAAAATGAAATGGTCCTGATACTTGTTCATCTCGAGTTTTTGAGAACTTTCCCTGAAGAGTAAATTCTGTTTCCCCCTCTTCCAAACATGTGGCTGCTCCTTCAAGTTCTCAGTCCTCAGTTTTAGCTTCATTATTTCCACCACGATTATCTGTTTAAAACTCTGTAAAATATAATGCATACTTTATCATGTGTATCTCTGCATACAGGTTTGGGTGTAATTCAATATATCAGAGCTTTAAGAACCTTTGTTTTCAAATGTTCAGCCATACATCTTTCCTTGGCTTTTTTTCTTTAATAGTAATATCTAAGACTCAACTTCTCCTACACCAATATGTTGGAAGTTAATCCCTAAAAGGAACAGAGCAAAACATACAATTTAGTCTCCACAAAATTAGACTTTTATTGATCAACTTTGAATTGTAAATGTAAAAAAAGTATTATACATTGCCAGCATTTGGTTTTATATGCTACAGTGAAACTTTTTTCTCACAACTCCAAAAGTCTAGTTCTTACTTGCTATCAGGAAAGAAAGGTGGATTAGTAGGACTTCCCAGGCAGTGTGGATTTTTGAAGTCTATAGTGGCTTTTACAATTCATACGTCAGCAATTTGTAAAAGAGTAGTTTGACAAGTGTTTTGCACCAGGAAAGGCCAGCTCATTATGATCCCAGCAAAAAAAAGGCACTCAGACTCTGTAAGGTATTATTTAAAATGCTAATTATCAGCGCTAATGCTATGAAGAAAGAGAGGACAGTACAGAAAATCCTAGGTCCCTTCAGATGCTGGGAACCCTGAGCAGAATTACAGAACAGAGGAACTTGGTCCAGTGGCTCTGTTTTCTGGGAAAGCAAGTATAGTAATTTCCCCAAATAATACTGTTATTTCATACTTATTTTGTTTCGTCACTCACTGTCTGGCTCTAGGCTTATGGGAGGAGCTGATTAATCCTTTGTACTAAAATTGAGATTAATTTATGTCACTGCTCAGTTTGGAGTCTCTGGTGGCCCTTGAAATCATTCTGGACATTTTTGGCAATAGGGTTTCTGAAACCTTGATGGTCTATAGATAAAATTGAAACAAGATATGTGGGGAGAAATGGTATGTCCTAGAAGATAAGTGTATATTTGTTAATTATTTCAATTTTGAGTATTCTACTGAATCATTTAATGTAGTAGTTGAGGGGATATTTCAGCCATTAGGGATATTTGTAGTTGTCAGACAAAAAATTTCTATATTCTCTTTGCAACTGTCGTAGGGGTAAAAGTTGCTTCATTTTTGGCTATGAAGAACTCCCTGAGATGGAGTTGGCATAAAAAATCCCCATATGTTAAAGGCTGGTCAGGTTATTTGTCACAACAGGCAAAAGTGTGCCTAGTGAAAGGTGTTCCCTCTCCTGAAAACCTTTGCCTTGACAGTATTCTTTGTTTCTTGAGGAAATGATTAACTTCTGCAGCATTCTCTGAAAAGGGAGTCTCTTACTGGAATAAGATGGTGGGTACAAGGCAAAACCAGATCCTGTGTAACAGAGGTGCTCATCTCTCAAACTCCGTAGTTACTTCTTGTCAGCATAGTTATGACTACATTCTGGTGGGCTGAACCCCTTCCAAGATACCATTCCTACTTCACTATAGGGTCTTACATCTGTAAGGATCTATAGGTACTAGGGAAGTGTTCTTATCCCAAGGAAAGTAAGAGCTCAGGACTGCCATCTGCCTTGCGGGTAGTTGCAGTTGGATACTTTGGATCCATCCTTTCACTACCCATTTTCAAGGTCCAGAAGAGATTAGGTGTCACCGAATCTGACTGCTGCTCCACTTCTTTTCCCTCGTCTTATTTTTGAGCTTACTGCATGTAAACAAAGTTCTTCCTTTAATATTCTGTTTCTTTCATTGTTTGCATCTAGTATGAAATCGGCAGAGATGTCAGTTCTTTCATGCTCCATGCCGTTCTGGTACAAGTTTCTTAGAACCTTCTTTAATTCAATCTTTTTTCTCATTTTATATATGCTTTTTTAAAAGGAATTTACCAATTTTGGTTTTAAGTGTAAGAATTCTACCCCTACAATTTTTAGTTTAATATTTCTTTACTGTTATTATTCATCCCTTCGTTGTTCAACTCCAAATAACCTCAAAAATGCCTCTTTAAACTTTGATATAGACAATTTAGTAACTCCCAGTTGGTTGAGCTAATAATACCCATTCACGGCATGGGCAATTGTGTCTTTAAAGCTGAGGTTTCCTAAGAAAAGAAGCTGGGAGAATATAAAGATTTTCTTTCTGCTACACAGAGCCAGCTGGAATAACATAATCCTCCTTTAGCCCATTAACTGTGAGTGATCCCTGAACTCCATAATTTCAACAGAATCTAAACCCTTGAGGGAGTTTCTACACTGATAAAACCAAAGCCCTGAGAAGACATGACAAAACACATAAAAATCACATGAGCTTCTCTAGAAAACTAAGCAGACGTTTAGTTCAGCTGAGGCCTCAGCTACTTTCTTCACCCTCACAAACCTCTTTTTTTTCCTTTTTCTCTGTGATAAATTCATGCAGCCCAGCTAGTCATCAGATAATAAAAATAATAAATAAAAAATAGTAAAAATAAATTTGTAAGCCTCCCTCCACGGTCCCTTCTTCTGGGAATCAGAAGCCTCCTGGGGAGCACAAATCCCTCACAACCACTGTGTCAGAAGAAAAAGAAACATCAATGCTATTTCAGCCTGGGTATCTGCTTTAAAACCTATAATGAACGCTGTTGTCTCATTTTGGTCTGGGGGAGCAACACTGTTAGACCAGCTTCCAGCTGGGGCACAGGTATGCTCTGCCTGAATATCTCACCTCAGTTGTTTGGGGTAGAAGCAGACATGACTGCAGCTCGAAGCTGTGTGGGAGCATGCTTAACCAAGAACAGATTGTCTTGAGCACTGAGCTCTCAAAGACGGCTCTTATTTCTTATTGCTACAGTTACGTGTATACTGTACACCGCATTTACCGCTGCTCTGGAAACGTGCGGAGCATTTTTTGTCGAGTTCCAGAGTTAGGCTCTTTGGAAATCTGCTCCATAGTATGGTACTACAGGTTTGGTTTTTTTCAGTGGAGAAGCCAAAAGGCAAGGAGTAGGCATTCTGTGTGGGGTGATGGGGGGGGATCAAAGAGGTCCAGAAGAGCTCTGACAGTGTATGGCAAAATGGTCAGCCATTCAAAGCAGAAATTGTATTCTTGCTTCCAGATCATCCAACTGCAAGCCGCCTACCTGACTCAAAAACATCCTCTACCACCTATGAAGAGGCACTTGGTAGGTAATCCTCTATCATTCAAAAGACAGTTTCCAGAAGTCTGTTAGATTGCCTTTGGGGGCGGGGGGTGGCAGTGTCTAGATTTTGTTCAGAAGAAAAACAGACAAAAAATCTGACGTCTCAGGAATAAACAACCTTATCCTGTACACTCACAGGATGAGCTGTCAAGGCCAGAGACGTTTCATCTTCTTTAAAAGCAGTGCTTGGTCAGCACTGCATTACTGTTTCCGAGGGAAGAACTGATTACTGTCTCATGCCAGTACAGAGGAGTCCGTGGCTAGGTGAGGAGACATGAATGTAACAATCCCCTTGGTATCACAGCATTGTAGTGAGCATGATGGATCAATGTGCATGTATTGCTTTTCAAAAACCCCTCCATTCTCAGCTTTTTACCTGAGTACAATTCCCTTTTGCTGCTTAAGAGCTGCTGGATAACCAACAAAACTATATGTCCTGGTTCCGGCTGGGATAGAGTTAATTGTCTTCCTAGTGGCTGGTACAGCGCTGTGTTTTGGGTTTAGGATGAGAAGAATGTTGATAACACCCTGTTGTTCTCAGTTGTTGCTAAGTCGTGTTTAGACTAATTCGAGGACTTTTCAGCCTCTCAGGCCCAGCCACAAGAAGGCTGGAGGGGCACAGGAAAGGTGGGAGGGCACACAGCCGGGACAGCTGACCCAAACTGGCCAAAGGGGTATTCCATACCATGGGATGTCATGCCCAGCTTGGTGGGGGGGAGGAGCGCTGCTCGGGCATCGGTCGGCGAGTGGTGAGCAATTGCGTTGTGCATCACTTGTTTTGTGTATTCCAATCCTTTTGTTATTATTGTTGTCACTTTCTTGTTGTTATTAGTGTCGTTGTTAGTTTCTTCCTTTCTGTCCTATTAAACTGTCTTTACCTCAACATACATGTTTTACTTTTTTTTCCGATTCTCTCCCCCATCCCCCTGGGTGGAGGCGGGGGAAGTGAGTGAGTGGCTGCGTGGGGCTGAGTTGCTGGCTGGGGTTAAACCACGACATTATATCACACAGTCTCTGTCTCCCTGAATCATATCACCCTTTCCAGGTCCCATTCCCTGTTCCTCCCAGTACCCTGCCTGGTGATGGAGTGAAATGTTCTGTCTTTCAGTAGCATCACTATTGCCATATTTTGCAGCAGGCAAATAAGACATTTGAAAAGCCCTGACAATTTCTCTTCCTCTCCTGAGCAAAGACTTAAAAGGATGGATAATGTTGTCTTTCATCCTACTTCTCTGACTCATGCCTAGTGACTCTTGGGTTGGGATTAGCTACAGAGGCTGGCAGGGATCCCCAGTGGTATGGTGAAAATTATAAGCAGGATCGCACAGGTGCTTTTCTGGCTGTAACTTACTCTTACCTTTCTTTTGTAATAGGATCCTTTTGTTAGTGTGAACATGAATTTTGCCACACCTATTCTTCCCTCCTGCAGGCTGCCCCCAAGACTGGGAAAAAAATGGGAAAAAATGCTACTTCTTTTCTCAAATGGAGAAAAAAAGAACCTGGAACGCCTCCCGTAAAGAATGTACTGACATGAATTCAGACCTGGTGATCATTGACAACAAGGAAGAACTGGTGAGATCTGAATTCATGGGGCTGCTTCTAGGGTTGTTTGACCTGTATGCCAAAGGGCTGGTGGGTTACACTTGTCTTTTGGGGGTCTATAATCTACTGCCAGCCGTATACACCAAGCATCTCCATACGTCCACAAACACCTTCATCTTGGTGCTTGAAGTCTTGCATCCACAAACTTCTGTCCCTAACCATGCCCCCATGGGAAGCAGCGAAGCCTCTGCCTAGATGACATATTTTAAAGGGATTTAGCGCACAAACCAAGACCAAGCAATTTGAACAGACACTTATTTGTGAGAGCCACTGCTTTGACATAAACTGAAAAGGCTTTCTCATCACAATCAGAATAGAGAAGTGTCTCCAGGTATCAAGTCACACCTGGCTAACTACAATGTATACCTTTAATGGTATCACAAGTGTATTATTCTATTTAGTCTATTCCTAAGAAGCCCTAGGAAGAGAGATGAGGTTAAATAAAAATGGAAAAATGCAGCCTCTGAAACTGTGGAAGGAGATGGTGTGCCTGGATGCACACAGTTCTGCTGGCTATTTAGCACTAAGCTTTCTGTGTACCTCTGGTGAAGAAAACATAATTTTAATGTATTATCATTGTTTGTTTCCTTTCTAGCATTATCTTATTTCACGCTCAAGAAGTCATTACTACTTACTTGGTCTCAAGTACTCTAAGAGCGAGAAGAAGTGGAAGTGGATTAACAACGTGGAACATAGCACAGACATGTAAGTTTGTTCCAGCAAGTCACTGTGATACAACATCTGGAAACAGCAAAAAAAAAACCCAAAACAAACGGGGCAACAACAGGGAGTACAAGTGAGATCAGGGACTGCAATATGCAGCAACCTGATTCCTTGAGATTCAGGTGCTTCAGCACATCCCTGTGCCCAGTCAAAGGGAGCCTGTAAGTCACGTGGGAACACAGGCATGTCACATCAGGATGGCAAGAGAGGACACAGCTATAGTTCTGGCAGGGAAGGAGGAATCTGACTAGACGGAGTTCAGTGGGGAAAGAAAGGATATACCAGGCAGGTACAAGAGAAAGCATGATGTCAGCACCATTGAATGGAGGCTACCAAAGAAAGGGAAGGTCTCTGGATGGGAAAGCATAGCCCATATACTTCTGTTGAGGTCTGGGGAAGAAAACTGGGCAATGGGAGGGAGATTCCAATAAGGCAGCTTCTAATCCCCCTGAGAATACTACAGCTTAGCAGCAAGGCCAGGTGCCACTCTGTCTTTCCTGCAAGTGATACTGACTGCGTTGCATCCAGCTAGGTCAGGAATGCAGCTAAATCTGATTTTCTCTCCCCATTCAGGTTTACTATAGGAGGAGACTTTACTGACTATTTCTGCACTGTCATTGGGCATGGCAAAGTAGAAACTGCATCTTGCAGTGGATCCTCAACAACACAAAGTATGTGTGAAAAAGATGCAGATATTTTAGACAGGCAGAAGGAGAGCTAAAAACAAGAGGTCTGTAGAGCTTGTCCATGGGATGAGTGAGGAAGATGGGCTTGGTGTCGGTGGCCGAGATGAAGCTATGCCGAAGCTTTCCTATGGAAGCCCCTTTGCCAGTTAAGGAGGATGTTTGTTCAAGGCCAGATTATGACTAAATCATGCAAATTAAATTTAGAAACATGTCAATGACACTATTATCCTTATAGAAACTAACCTGCAAAAGCCACTTGTGATAAACAAAGCATCTTGAGAGACCAAGAAGATGTTGTCAGTGCAGCTTCACTGTGTGAGAATAGCATCCATTTCCTTTGGGTGTGGGAGGCAGGTTCGGAGCATGAATAGGCCTGTTTGTTATTAAATTTGTTTTTGTAAGTTTGAAACTATTAATTGCAGGAAAACCAGGTAAAATTAATGCTATTTAGTGATGTTTGATATGAGACCCCGGTAACATGTAGGCATCTGTAATCCCAAAGGACCCTTCTGGGTCACAAGCCTCTGCCAGCTGGTGTTAAAGCTGGTGGTAAATACTGTAACTCTGTGGTATCTGATCATTCTCATTTCCTTTGTTGACTAAAGCACCCAGTCCTGTTCAAAGGGCCGGTAAAGCACAGATGCACCCCTGATGAAGGGACAGCACCCTCCACTTGCTGTCAGATGAAATTTATTCTGCCGCAAGGCAGAGTCGCAGGATCACTGACTGCTATGGACAAGGGACCAGCTAATGCTCCCCACATACCACCTCTGACAGATATTGCCTGTTCCTTATATCTAGACAAAATACAGACTGCTAGACTCATCTCAATAACCTAGGCAGTTTTCAAGTAAATTTTGGAGGGAAAAGGTAATACAAATCACAGAGGTCAGTGGGAGAAAAAAACCCGAAGTGAATATGTTCACAAGGATAGCTCATCCTGGTCAGCTTTCTCTGAGGAGATGTCTGACTCATCTGAAATTAGGGTTTTATTAAAACATTTGACTAGAATTACACATAGGAAACCATTAACAAGCTTTTGGGGAAAAAAAAATCATATATAATACATTCAGCAGTGGCCTTGTTGCAAAATGCAGACATATGCTAGTAACGTCTAAAGTGACATACAATTATGTCTGAATAATGCAAGACTGGAAGACAATGTCAAAACGGGTGAAGACCCAAGCCTAATACAGTAAGAACTGCATGACCTGAGAAGGACTGTAGTAAAATAAACTGAATGGAATGGAAAAGCAGAAACTGCCGTGGTACAGACTAATAACAAGAATTAAACCAGGAGTTTAGCAGTTGGAAATGACAAAAAGACCTGCGCACCGCAGTCAGTGCTAAGTGATTGGGAGCCACCAATGTAGCGAAGCTGTGAAGAAAAAAAGTAGTGCAGTCCTAGAATGTACTGGATGCATTTTTCCAGTAGAGATGAGACATATTACTACCATTCTACAGGAAAAAACACCCTTATCTGTAGTAATATGAAGAGCTCAAACCATCCATGTTGAACCTGAACATCAGCCGCAACAAGTACAGAGAATAATAACTAGCAGAGCCAGAATATGAAGAGGATGGATCTCACAAGAGATGATTAAGAAAGTTTGCATGGGCCAGCTTAGTGAAATGACACATATGGAGGAATGCATTTATTGCCCATAAGTGTATCAGAATTGGTTAGGATGCAGGGAGAAAAGTTAAGGTGAAGTACAAATCTGGTGTCAAGTGAGGAATAAACTATCCATCTTAATTTTGAGATGAAAATTTGATTTAGGGTAAGATATGTCAGGACTGCATTGGAAACCAGTCCAGTGTTAAAAATAAAGCCTGTTCAGAAACCGTGTAATCATTTTAGGATATAAGATTTTTTTTTTTTTTAATTTGCTCTGAAGTCTATGTTCCCTCATTTCTAGACCTAGTTCTTTAGAAAATGTAACTTGAAATCACAAATTTGATGATCAGGTGGACTTCTGGCTGTGTCTCCAAGCAGTTGAGATCTGGGGCTCTGGATCTGGCTCTGAAATGTACCACCGCAAAAGAAGACTTTTACGTATAATTGTGATGGGAAATGGGGCAGTAATACTCAGCACTTGGGCACTGGCTTGTACCAAGCTCCTTCAAAACACAAGCAGTTCATCCATTCATAATAAAACAGTGCATCTCTATGGAAAGGGCCAAGGTCTAGTTGTAATAGCTGAGAAGAAATGAATTAAAATATTTTACATTCTTCACCTATTTATGTGTATTTCACACTTATGGGATGTAATAACTACAGCATCTGCCTGAATTCAGAGTCTACCTGAATTCCAGCCCTTGTAGCTGTATGTTCTTACACCCTGTGACAATGCGGTGCAGTTCTCTGCTGCTTGATCTGGGTTTTTTTTCACCTCTCACGCTTAAACTTCTGCAAACCTTTCTGCTGATAAAAAAAAAAATATCAGTGTTTTCTCTCTTTGGAAAAAGATCTGCAAGTGGACGGAGGAAGGATTATTAACATAATGTCTGTTCTAGGAAGTGAAAAGGGCCAGTATCCTTTTCTTACTCAGATGACATCTGATCTGACACAACTCCCTTCTCTGCAGCGAGGCTCTTTCCAAAGAAGTTTGCCTGCGTGCAAACTACGTAACCAGGATAACCCTTGGCACATGCTAGTCACTAGATCATACTCAGCTTTCTGTGGGAGAACGAAAGTGTTTCAGGCTAAATCTGAGCAAAAGAAAGTGTAACAACTCAACAGCACTGAGTTTTAAATCAGCCTGCAAGCAAGACAATACCCAAGAAGATTTTGCTGCTATTTTTGTCTCCGTCCTTCTTATATTCTGCCTTGTCCAATCTGTCTTACACAGTGCAATGCTTTCCTCAAACACAGCTCGAAGTGCTAGTACTGAGGTCACAGCCACAGATCAGAGCCTCGTTTAGCAGGTGCAAGTAAATGATTAAAAGATGCTTTCTCTGCAACCCAAACACCAGACAAGAAACAACTGATGCAGGGAATGAAGAAATTGATGTGATTCTGTGATTGCACCATCGGCTAAGGAATGGCACACCATTTACCTGGACCATCGATGGAGGTACCCTCTGCCCTCTGTGTGTCTGTGTTATCATTTGCATTCTAACTACGTATCTGGTTATATCAAGGGAAGGAGATTGTTGGATGGTGCAAGTTTCTACTTTGGAGAAGCACTCTTTTCCTTCGTTATAAGAAATAACAGATATGATCAGCTTTCAACCAATGCGTCCAAAGGTCTCATCATGGAAACCTTCACTACTATTGTCTTCCAGATTTGTAAGGTATAAAGAGATATTAGAGATGCACTGGCTAAGAAAGCAATGGGCATGCTGATAGATAAATTAACAGGTGGCTAATATTGGCATAATAATCTGATAATAGATCCTCTTCTAGCATATGAATGGAAATACCTTGATGTGCTACTTTCTCACAGCTTTCTTAGATGAAGAGAATATTGTTGAGGGGCAAGGAGAGGGATTAAGGAAAAAAACACATTAGAATAAGCTTGTGAGTTGGAAATAATCCTATCCCTGGCAAATGACCAGAGGAAATGAGAAACATCTCATAGAAATCTGTTACTTAGAAATAATTGACTGTGTTTCTGTGTATTTCGGAGAAGGCTGTGGATCTTGAGAAACGTGTGTGTGTGAAAAGGACGGCAAACCTGCAAGTCTCAGGAAGATTTAACATCCATTATACAACAGAAAGCATGACTAGTAGAAGCAATATCATTCTTTTTCAACAACATTCTCAAAAACATCCTGGGCACAAGACAATAAGGATGAAGATTCTGACATTCATTTTTTTTTCTCTCTCATTTCAAATTGGAAGTCTGAAAGCAACAATTTCAGCTGTGCTGTAATTCAACTAGATGCTGTAAATGATCTGTCTTGTGCTGTCCTACCCTGTTAGGTTACAAAAGTATACTCAACTTTCATGTGGGACCGGAGTCTGGGATAGGAGACAATGCCAGACCTGAAAACTAGCCACAGGGACAGATTCCTATAGAGAAGCACGTTCCTACAGATTAATAAAAACATGGATAGCATCACTATTTAATGGCTTAACAAGTTCCTTGGAAATGGATCTGACGTTGGGAGATGAAACTGCACTGATTTTTCAGTGAAATGTAGAGATTCCAAATTTCTATCATTATTTATAACAGACAATGAAGATTGGTGTAATTAAGTTTGGTGATATGAGAAGTGCAGTGCATGACTGTTACTCTAACAGTTTCTTCCTGTCTCTGTGTATTCTAGATAATAAAGCTTTTATTAAATTCATCCTTAAACAAACCCCTTTGTATGAGGTGTAACTTGAGATATTGTTGATGGAGAGCATCAGAAACAAGAAAATGTAGATGAAGCTTCAAAAGCAGCAAATGAAGCTGTATCCAAGGCTATTTTAAAAAATCTGCTCTAAAACTGTCCTCAGATGTATCCATCACCACTCCACCTATTTTCAGCAGCAGAGCAGAGATTTTTGATACGCCAAATAGCTTTACCATACAGATATCTGTCAGGATTCTCACTGTATTTCATCTTGAGAGAGAGATCTCTTCCAGTATTTCATTTCTTTAGCTGATGCATAATAGTGCAGGATTCCTGCTTGAAATTTACAGTTTGCTTTTGACCATAACATAAGGGCAATATCATACAAGATTAGTGTACTATTTTTCTTTTAGATCATTTGATTTGTACTGTATCTTTCATTGTATCTTAGTGCTTTAAGTTTAATTCCTTTTATTGACACCACAGACGCCTATAACAAACCTTGTAATCCTCAATCTCATTTCCTTCTGTTGCATTGCAAAATTCAAATTGTGCAACTGAGAGGTAAACATAGTGTCTGTGAGACAATGGACAATTCTATGTAAATTATGTTAAAAAAGAAATCAGTATCAAGAAATGTACAGGGAAAGGATGATGAGTGGGAATGTGGAGTATTTAAAACACATTTTTGAATGGCTTCAACAAACGCAGTGTCTGTTCTTTATCCATTGGACTTGCTGATGTAGCAGTATATTTTCCAGTACTGCCCTCTGAAAATGCTAAACTGAGATGATGTCACTGAAAAAAATACCAACTTCAACAGCAGACGGCTCCCACAGGACAGTCCCAGTGAAATTCCAGAGCAGCAAGAAAGGGGAGAGAATGAGAAAAGAAAACTCATGGCTTGAGATGAAGCCAGTTTTATAGGTGAAGGAGGAAAAAAGCAAGTGATGCAAAAGCAGTCACTCACCATCCCCACAAGCAAACTGATGCCCAGGCAGTCTCTGAGCAACAGCTACCTTGAAAGCCAACCCCCCCCCACATTTCCTTCAGTTATTGCTGAGTAAGATGTTATACGGTATGAAAAAAACTTTGGTCAATTTAGGTCAGCTGTGCTGGCTGCGTCTCCCCGTGGTAGATGGAGGCAGGGGTCAGAGTAGGAAAAAGAGAAAGCCTTGATGCTGTGCAAGCACTGTTCAGCAACACACAAATATTAGTGTGTTATCAACACTGGCTTAGCCACAAATCCAAAACAGTGCACCATACAGGCTGCTATGAAGAAAGTTGGCTCCATCCCAGCCATGGCCAGTACAATCTCCACCCCTTATTCTGTATCATTTGCATCATGCTCGTAACCCCTCATCAACGCCCACCCCATCCTTTGACATATACACAGATGTCATTCCCTTAAGTCTACAGGCCATCCCCATCAAATGTTGATGCCAATATCTGTTCAAATATCCATTAAAGTTGGTTCAGTTAATTTAGTCCGTGACTTGGGCTCCATCTGTTATGGTGGTCACTCAGGACAAAAGAGGTTGCATGTTGTCATGGACTGTTGGGTGCTAAAACCAGTCTGGGCAGGGTTGTCGCTGCACTTGCCCCATTTCTGGTGAGGTTCTTACCCTCTGTTGGTTCAGGCGGTTTCTGCTAGTTTTTCCTATAACATACAACTCAAATCATGACTTATTTTCCCCCAAGGTTAAGTCTCCTTGAGGTACATGCCCGTTTTCCCCATCCTCCCACATTACCCGCCCCCCCCCCAAGTGCATCCACATCCTTGACTGAAAGCAATCCCAGAAATAGATTTACCTGTTTCCAAGGGAGGAGCAACCTGCACTGTCTTTCCCAGGCAGTTCCCTTACATATGCTATGGTAACCTTACCTCCTCCTACAGCTTGTAGGGCCTTTGTCTGAGAAGGGCCAGGTCAGTTAGCAGAACCCCTGGTGTTAACTAGCCAAGTGGCTTCTGCTAAATTTACATCTCAGTGTCTCCATGTCTGTTGTGGAGTGAGCCCAGCCGGTAACAAAGCACCACGCAGCCGCTCGCTCACTCCTCCCCTCACCCCCGTGCCAGCGGAGCAGTGGGGAGGAGAACCAGGGAGGAGACAAAGGAAGGTGGAATCTCGGGGCTTGAGATAAGGACAGTTCACTGGGACAACATAGAGAGAAATTACAATAGTAACAATAGCACAAATAAACCAAAATACAAAACGAGTGATACACAATACAATTGCTCACCACCTGGAACCTCATGCTCCACCACCAAAGAAAAAGAGAGCCTGCCACGCTACCTCCTCCAATATATATACTGAGCATGATGTCACATGGTATGGAATACCCCCTCGGCTATTTCGGGTCAGCTGTCCTGGCTGTGCCCCCCTCCCAGTTTTTCCTGTGAAGATTAACTCTATCCCGGCTGAACCCAGGACATTATCCACCCCTTATTCCATACCATCTACAGCATGCCCAGATACTATACTCCCCAATTAATCACCACCCTTTCTTTTGAGAGAAAGGGAGAGATATATATATATACACACATACACCCACACTGTTATCATTTCCTTACTCTATGGGTTATCCCTCTAACGTGTCTGTTGATTATTTGATCCATAACTTCGGGGCTCCGCCTGTCACGACAGTCCTTCAGGGTAGGAGAGATGGTGTGTAGTGTTGGATCGTTGCATGCTGACTCCAAAGCTTGCGGCCGGGGTGTTTGGCGCAACCCATGTCTACAGTCTGCGGGCTGAAGATGTCGATCTTGAGGAAGTTACTGGGCACCAGTTCAAGTTCCATCGCTGCTGCACTTCGCTCTGTTTCAAAGTCCATCCACCAATCATTTGGGTGATTCTTACTATAATACCATTAATATAGTATATAGCCACTATAAATGTAGTGACATACAGTATCAGGGGGTTTTATAAATTAACATCATATGGTCTAATTCACTGGCTGTTCTCTCCCAAAATCAGGTCTCCTTGAGGTACACATCGCACTTCCCCATCCTGCCACATCACCCAGCAAGTGCACCCAGGTCCTTGGGCAAAAGCAATTCTGCGGATGGGTTTGTCTCTACCCGAGGCAGGACTAACCCAGACTGCCTTCCCTAGCATATTCTTCATGCGCACTAGAGGGACTTTATCTCCTTCTACAGCATGTGGAAGTTCTGACTGGGCAGGGCCAGCCCGATTGGCAGATCCTCTAGTGTTGACTAACCAGGTGGCTTCTGCTCAATGTGTGTCCCAATGTTTGAAGGTCCCACTCCCCATTACTTTCAGTGTAGTTTTTAACAGTCCATTGTATCGTTCGATTTTCCCAGAGGCTGGTGTGTGATAGGGGATGTGATACACCCACTCAATGCCATGCTTTTTGGCCCAGGTGTCTATGAGGTTGTTTCAGAAGTGCATCCCGTTGTCTGACTCAATTCTTTCTGGGGTACCGTGTGGCCATAAGACTTGGTTTTCGAGGCCCAGGATAGTGTTCTGGTAGGTGGCATGGGGCACAGGATAAGTTTCCAGCCATCCAGTGGTTGTGTCCACCATTGTGAGCACATGGCGCTTGCCTTGGTGGGTTTGTGGGAGTGAGACATAGTCAATCTGCCAGGCCTCCCCATGTTTATATTTCAGCCATCGCCCTCCATACCACAGGGGCTTTAACCGCTTGGCTTGCTTAATTGCAGAGCACGTTTCACATTCATAGATAACCTGTGCAGTAGTGTCCATTGTCAGGTCCACCCCTCGATCATGAGCCCATCTATATGTTGCATCCCTTCCCTGATGGCCTGAGGTGTCATGGGCCCACCGAGCCATAAATAATTCACCC
>JAVKLA010000024.1:7319848-7335243 GCA_034782735.1 Sagittarius serpentarius
TCCCCCAGTTTATATACTGGGCATGACGTCCCATGGTATGGAATACCCCTTTGGCCAGTTTGGGTCAGCTGTCCTGGATGTGTCCCCTCCCAACTTTCAGTTGTGCCCCTCCAGCCTTCTTGCTGGCTGGGCAGGAGAAGCTGAAAAGTCCTTGAGTTAGTCTAAAGACGACTTAGCAGCAACTGAAAACATCAGGGTGTTATCAACATTCTTCTCATACTCAGCCCAAAACACAGCGCTGTACCAGCTACTTACACATTTTTCCCTTAACCTTTGTCTTGTGGGCGGCTCCTCAGGGCTGTGCATAAGTGTAGCTACCTCAGTAGACAAAGAGAAAGGACTTTTTTCCCTTTGATATTTACACTGTAAATATTTGGGATGCAGGCTCTTTGGTCTTGAAATTCTTTGAGGGCTAGTGAAAACAGAAGAGAAACCCCTTTTCTTCCTGCTACCCAAAGCTCTTTTTGTCAAGAGTAAAAGGACTGGTGAGACTAAGACGTGTCTACTACCTATCTATCTTGCCAACTGCTCAGAGTATAAACTCTCCAGCATCTAATCTCCTCCCAGTTCTCTTTTACTTGGATGATAATCACTATTCCAGTGCCAGGACCCTTCCTCCACACAGTGGGAAACAAACTGGCAAAAACAGGGCCCTTTATCCCAGTGTCCTGGTGTGGTCCCCAAGTAGGAGAACTGGAAGTGCCTCTTGGCTACACAACAGGCATAATCAGAGGAGAAATAGTGCAAGGCTCGCTGGAACATCTCTTCCACAGAGGGTTCTCCCTCTCCAAAAGTCTCCGAGAAGTGCCTTCTGCACTTTGCAAGGGAGATGTAAACTAAATGGAGCTTCACTCGGGAATCACAGCCAACCAGCAGGGAATATTTTATCAGCAATGAGTTGGCCTCACCAGCAACTTGGGACATCTCCAGAAGTTTCTCATCAGCTGATTTGGTTTTGTAGTTGTAGGCACAACTAAAAAAAGCAGAAAACGTACACAAAGTTGCAAAGATCATAATACAGCCAAGGACATTTTTATAGGAGTCACCAGAGTCCTCGTCTAACAAAGCAAATAAGAAGACGGCAACTATCAAATATAAGCTTCCTAACAGGCAAGCTGATAACCCGAAGATCATGCCGACTGTTAAACAAGGTGATACCCTAGATGATACGTTATTAATCATCTGGATAGCCTTTCTGTAGTCCTCAGTATCTTCACAGACTATCTTCAGCTGGTCAGGCAGTGCCTCACTGAATGTGCCTCCTTTCCATCTTGGAATGATCTGATCATCCACTGCAGATAGGGTCAGGAGGGATTTCCCATTGTAAAGGGATGGAGGGCTATAAGGAACCATGGTAGCATTCTTCATCTCATGGTTGGGAGTGCAAATGACCTTGATAACTTTATCCAGAAAGTGGACGTCGCTGGTGTCAATATAAGTCAAATGGGTGAGGTGCAGCGGCACAAAACAGGGCACCAACATGATGGGGATCACTGGCTTCCTTTCTAAACAGTCTTGGAAGACAGACAGATTGGCTTCCAGAAGGCACCACCTGCTCTGGACAAAGTCAGGGCTGAGGACTAAGACAATTTTCTGGCTTCCTTGAATGGCTTCAACCATGTTTTCAATGATCGTTTTACCTGGTATGAAGTCCCTCTCATGATAACAGGCCTTCAGATTAGGTATCATGGCTTCTAGGCTCTGGATAAGGTTCCTCGCCCAGGCTGAATTGATGTTACTATAACTGACAAAGATGTGGTGAGTCTCATGGGCTGCCAGTGCAGGTAGCTCAGGAAGCACCTGTGGTCCTTGAAGATCTGTCATTCCTGCTCTTGCAGATAATGCAGAACTGGTCTCGCTAATACAAGCATCTAAAATGGGTTTAATATCCTCTTCAAAAGCCATCATTCTTTGCTGAAAAAGCAAACCACAAAAGCGCAAATGATGAAATCATGCTCCGTAAAAACAGAAATAAAATGCATAATTTTGCAAACTGTTCTGCCTACCAAAGGCATACATTTTGCCTGTCCATGCTTCTCAGATTACGCTATGCACTTGTGGTTTTGTATTGACACACTGATAATGGTGACAGACTCTGAGTTCTGGAGTTGGGGTATCACGCATCTGGCTTAGTCCCTGGGTTCATCTCAGCTCTATGCTGGAAACTTCAGCCAGATTGGTGAGCACTCATTCATACTTTTAATTTAACCCAGTGGAATTTTTTCTTGGAGCAAATGTTTTTCATCTAGCTAGAATTTTAATTAAATTACAATAGTAGTTATCAGTAACAATATATTCCATTCAAGCATTTGCAACAGCAAAGCTCCTTAGTGATAAATATCAATATTAGCTACATGAGATTTAATATTAGGAATGCACAGAATATGGTTCACTGCTTTTGATATCAGCACGGAGAAGCAAGAAGCAGAGCTAGTACCGTAAGTGCAGCCGCCCTCTTCAGACAGCTCTCCATGGACCACCAGAAAGTGTCCTGAACCTTCTCAGACGGTTTGTCCCTCACTTCAGCCTAGCTATGCAAGACAAGAAGGAAGCAAACAGATTGCCTTGGAGCCCTTTATAAGAGCTTGGTGTAATCACTGTGGCGGTTTTTCTTCTTGGTGTGAAAAATCTCTCTGAAGCGGTCATCCACCCACACTGGAGAGGCTGTATGGAGAATACAATGACCTTTCCAAAGCTCAAGGTACAAGATGCCTGTTCCCCATGGACAATGAGGTGTAGTAAGGCTCAGGGACCGCTGCTCTATATTGCTCCCTGTATCATCCAAGGCCTCATTAGTGTTAGAAAATTCTACTTTTTGCAAAGATCTGGCACGCAAACTTTCAAGCAACTTTGCTTTATGATACCAAAAAGAAGTAAGGGGTGCCAAACTGTGTCCTTCTACTGCCAAACGTTCTCATCTCACCCAGCGCTCACAAGCCCAGCACCTGAACAAGACACATGGCAGCTTGCTGAGAACTGCAGGAGCAGCGCAGAGTGTTCTCCGACATCTCCAGCCTCCTCATTCCCCACCTTTGCCAGTTGATTGCATGCAAGGCTCTCCTCTTCTTTCTGCCCTTCTCCTCCTCCGCCTCAGAAAGGAATTCCCCTCTGCTGAACTCACACGAGGACCTGAAACCAAAACTAACCAGACCTGCCAGCACCAGCAGAGAGACCAGGAGCCTGAGCAACAGCCATCTTTGGTTTCCCTACATCTCCCACCGCGGACCTTGAGTGCTGGGAGTGGGGCATCGCCTCGGGAGCGGGGCATGGTCGCTGCTGGGTGAAGGAGAGCAGCACGGCAAGGAGAAGGGAAGCATTTACTCACCGCCTGGGAAGAGGCAAGACGCAAGCCCCAGCAGCTGCTGGCTTCAGTGACTGACTTTCCCTGCCAGGAAGGAGGAGCCTTAGCGTCAGAAAGAGAGTGACAGAAGAGGAGGGAACTTGGCAGGAAGACAAACGTCTGATGCCTTCCTGGTTTATAAAGCTCAGGCCCTGCCCACGGTGGAGCTCTGCTCTCTTAGCTTTTCCTGGAAGCACCATCGCAACAGGGCGAAGGGCAGGCAATGTGGGTTTCTCCACACCAGCCGGATGGGAAGGTCCTTGTCCTCCTTCTGTCAAGCAGTATCCCAACTCTGGCCAACGTGCCGTGTCCTGCTAGAGCCAACGGGACAAATG
This sequence comes from Sagittarius serpentarius, assembly GCA_034782735.1. Classification (NCBI taxonomy): domain Eukaryota; kingdom Metazoa; phylum Chordata; class Aves; order Accipitriformes; family Sagittariidae; genus Sagittarius; species Sagittarius serpentarius. The sequence continues at coordinate 7,323,524 of JAVKLA010000024.1, forward strand.
ACTGGGGCAGGTGGGGGGGGGCAACCACAAAGGAACTGGGTATGGAGACAGGGGCTTGAACATGGATGGCAAGAGGAGGGGCACAGCAAAAGGTGCCCAGTTGTCCTGGAGCCCTGAGCAGATAGGGAAGCAGAAGGAGGCCCTGCAGTGGCCAGGATCCACCTGCCCATGCTGGTTTTCCTGGTGGAGTGGAGGCTAGCTTGGTCAGGCATCGGGGAGGCGGGTGAGGAGGTTGGTCCCAGCACTTGGTGAGGCCCCAGGTGGGGTGCGTGGAGATGAAGAAGCGCGAAGAGCAGCTCTGGAGGAGCAACCTGGCAAAGCTGTCTCCATCACACTGGGAGGGACCTTGAGGGCCTCAGCACGAGGGATAGCTCTTTGTTACATGACTGGAAGGGGAAGAAAAAGTCACTCTGTGCAGTGTGTGGAGACACGCCACCATGGGGCAGAGAAATGGGGACAGGACAGAGGAGAGAGGACATATCCCCATGGCTAGGGTAAGGCAGGCCACGGACACTCAGGCGCAAGCACCCAGGGTAGCGCGGCCTGAGGGTACCCGCCTTTCAGACAAGCTGCTGCGGGACTGCACGCAGCTGCAGCTCTCACTACTTCTGACTGATACGCTGATAGCCGATGCTTTTTACGCCTTTTCTTTTTAGTGGTTCTGCTTCAACATTTTTGGCATCTCTCGTGGTTTAAGCCCAGCCAGCAACTAGGCACCAGGCAGCTGCTTGCTCACTTTCCCCCCACCCAGGGGGATGAGGTAGAGAATCGGAAAAAAAGTAAAGCTCGTAGGTTGAGGTGAAGACAGTTTAATAGGACAGAAAGGAAAAGAATAATAATAACAACAACAAAAGGATTGAAATACACAAAACAAGTGATGCACAATGCAATTGCTCACCACTCGCTGACCGACACCTGAGCATTGCTCCTCCCCTGGCCAATTTCCCCCCAGTTTCTATACTGGGCATGATGTCCCATGGTACGGAATACCCCTTTGGCCAGTTTGGGTCTGCTGTCCTGGCTGTCTCCCCTCCCAGCTTTCCTGTGCCCCTCCAGCCTTCTTGCTGGCTGGGCACGAGAAGCTGAAAAGTCCTCGAATTAGTCTAAACACGACTGAGCAACAACAGAAAACATCAGGGTGTTAGCAACATTCTTCTCATACTCAGCCCAAAACACAGCGCTGTACCAGCTACTAGGAAGACAATTAACTCTATCCCAGCTGAAACAAGGACAGCATCATTGATCATTTTAGCAGGAAGCGGAATTACTATTCCTTATTTGAAAAAAAACGTCATTATGGATCAAGAAATATAGATTTTGCACTTCCTCTTCTTTTCAGTGGGAGTTATACAATTGATGCAACTCTAAGTCTTACCAGCAGAAAAATGTAAGCACATGTTTATTTAATGCATTGCAATCAATCATACATACAGCACATGCTCTCATGTACAGCAGCTCTACCTTTCGAGGAAAACACTTTCAAAATGAAGCTGAATTTTCATGGAGTTATACACTTTTATCTTGAAGGGAATTAAATAAATGAAAAGAATATAGTGTTTTTCCATTTTTAGTTGCCAGAGAAAATCAGACCTTGGAATATACATGCTTGCTACTGAACTGGGCAATGGAACACCAGTACAGAGAAACAGCACTGAGCAGAGAGATCACCATTTGCTTTTGAGAAGCAATTTGGCAGGGGATAGTAGCATATCTAATCATCTTGCTTTCTCCTTCTTTTTCATTCATCCAAGGTAAAGACTGGCTTTTTGTTTTCTATCCTTATCAGAAAATAAGCCAAAACTGCTGCAGATCTTAGCCTTCCACAAAGTAGGCGTTCACAATTTATTCCTATTTTGCTTTTCCTTTACAGTAAGATCCAACTGGAAAATGCATGACAAAAGCTCAGCTGTACCTTCCTAAATACAAAATTGTTAACAGTGGACTCTATCTCTCCAAGTGTGAGACTTGGGACCCAAACCCCACTTCCTTTAAGGGATGCAAGGAACAAACCTCATGTAATCTTCCCACTGGAACCTCTCACAGCCTTCGATCAGCTGGCATTAGCTTAAACCATGCGGTACGTGGGTACCCTAATCCTTTCTGTCACATTGCCCGGATATCTCTGCACACTTGGAGATCACAGATCTCCTTTCTTGCAGTCCCTTTCTTGTAGTACAAATGCATTTGGTTCTGTGTGCCTGAACTTGTTTTAAAACAAGAGGTATTTCCTGAAAATTCTTTGTTCAATGAGGTGCTGCTGCTGTTCATGTCTCTCAAACGTAATTTCCTGTTTTTCTGCTCACTTACCTTGCATGTAAAGCTAAATGCAAGCTGTAACAGTAAGACAAAAGACCCCATGGTAAGAGAAAAAAAATCCCCTTTTTCATTTTGCACTCGACTAGACACAAATCACAGGTACTTGTTTTCCCCTGTGTACCTTTCCTGAAAGTCCTCTGAGTCGCCCCACTTTCCTCTGTGACAGCCGCGTAGGCTGGGTAGGTAGAGGTTCAAGTCAGTACCACAGGCTGGAAGCAAGTTGCACTGTGCACTTGGATGAGCAAAATGCAGCTCTTGCAGGAGTCCACTGTTGCTTGCAACAGAATAAATACCATGGTATGAGAGTATTTGAAGCAGAGGGTCCTGGGCTTTGCTTGGTCCGTTGAAGGAAAACAGAGGAATACCCTATCCAGAGCACATGAACAGTTCAGATGTGTAAGAAGAAACATCTGTACTCGGAGACCTTTCAGCACAAAGAGATGGAAGTACGTGTTCCCACACAGCCCCCCGCTCTTTCTTCCCCCATCTTGTTTTTAGGTAGGTTTGATTTTTTGTTTCTGTTTTGTGTACAGTTCTGGTTTGGCTGCTATTCATCCATTTTCCGCTGTACTTGCTTTTTGTTAGCGGACTACTGCCTTGTTGCTTAGTTACCTCTATACAACAGCTTCTGGGCTTTTTGCTTTGTTTTTAAGAGCCTTGCCTTCATTCACTGTTTCCCCTAAAAATTAAAATCCCTTGGTTGTGATTCTTGCCAAGATACTCATAGCATTTTTTCCACCAAGTGTATGCTGACTGATACAGTCATGTCCGGCCTGCCACGCAGAGTATCTGCCCCTGACTTCCAGTTTCTTACTGCAGTTATTTAGCACTTACCACAAAAGTCAGTACAATCTGCCTGGTAAAGCCTCATCCCTGCTTCCACCTCCCGTTCTCTCTGGACTTCCCTATTGCTTCTTTTCAACGCTTCAGCCATTATGGCTAGGACGCTCTCCAGAACACACAGAGAGACGCCAGGATCCGCGCCGACGCACTGACAACAAAAACAATGCACAGGGGCTGCTCAAAGCTGCTGCAAGCAATCCATCCATCACATTAGCAAGACGCAGATAACAGAGCTGGACTTCAAAGCTGAATCCAGAACCCCAGTGTATAATGTACAGCGAAAGCCTCAGCTGGCTTCCCAAGCCATATATAAGCCTGAAGCCGCAGCTATACGGCCCTGTAGAGAGGAAGGGCAAACTCAAACACAGCCCCATGCTGCCATGGTTAAATTGCTTTCATGCTGCACGGAATGTATCCTCGTAGTGCGTCCTATAAATAGTCACGTCTGGACATTCTTAGCTTGTGTCGATCTGGACTGTGCTTCCTTGCACATTGCAGAAATACAAGGTCCTGAAGTAACTGAGCATCAGGTCCTTGGCTTCCAGTTTAATCCAGAGCACCTCAGCTCCCTACACAGCACATGAAAAGAACTGGGTGCATAAGAATGGGATGTGAAGTACTTTTCGCTAATCACCACGAACTGTAAGGCACAAGGCTGTGTCCAGATACCAACTCTTCTCTACAAATTAGATGCCTGAGTCAATAACATGAAAGAAATAAAAAAAAAAAACACTCAAGAGCTAAAGCCTGGGTATGATTGCCTCTGTGTGTTCGGAAAAAAAGAGAGGCCTGTTAGCTGTTATACATGCACCTGGAAGTTCAGACACACCAAGTAGGCTTGCAAAGCAACTGAATATTCCGTGAAAGGTGAGGAAAAAGTGCTGAAGGCATTACCATGACTGTCAAATTTTAAAGTACTTTTCTTTTCTGACTTACTATTAAAATCTTTGAATAAATGGAAGGTATACAGCCAAGAACTCTGACATACTAAGCCCTATCTACTGTAATTATCTCATCCCTTTACAGTTTAAGAAAACATTTTGCAGAATGTAATTGCCAGGAATCTACTGTGTCTGTCTTTCCTGCTCTCTGTTGAATCTTAATTACTATGCCTCAAGCATAAAGAATTTGACAGTATAAACTGCAGTGACACAAAACTGAGAAATTACTTCTGCCCAAGGACAGGGCTTTGAGGGAGGACTAGAAAAATCTTCCAGACTCTATTACTGCAGACAAGGAAAGCTAATTTCATTGCAATTACTACTGAAAAGCACATTTCACTTCAGACTACAGTCCATGTCCCCCCAGCTTCTCTTCTGTGAGCATACAATCGTGTCCAAACACCGGTATAAATGATTGCGAAACAATTCTTTATCCATCTGCAAACCAGCTATGATTTTTCAACAGGTGAGTCAAACAAACATCCTTTTAGAAATCCTACAAGGTGAATTTCATGCTTTGTTATTAGTTTTATATGAAAGACAAAGACACATTCAAGAAATGGCATGAGCCAAACCAAGAGTTGTAGGAAGCCCGTACAGCTCACCGGCTCAGCAGAAAATCAACCCAAGAAAAAAATGTGTCATTTCCTTCTAGGCTGACAGATTAAATCCAGTCTCAGAGGGATCCAAAGAGCGTGAAAGCTGGTGTGCATGCGGGGAGGGCAAGCCTTCTCATAACTTCAGCTGTTTATGACACCAAGACGGAAAAGGATTTAAAAACCTTTTATTTTTCCACCCAGGAATAACCTTTTGTGATCTAGTACCTCTTGAAGGTCAAATTGTCGCTCACTCACAGCTTCCGCTAAAGTTCACACAATACCCTACATTCTTTGGTTTTGCAGATCACTTGAACTCACCTGGGTGGTGTTTTCCTCATTTGTCCACCAAAGAGAATTGCATTATTAAAAAGGTATAGGAAGTCACAAAAACCTGTTCTTACAAGCTCCTACCTGGCAAATCTTGTCTCTGTAAAAGACCACACCACTGCTGTCTACCCCAGTGAAGAATCTGTGACATCTGCCATTCTCCAAAGTTTGAAGAATTACCTTCTTTTCTGTGATGCACGATCAATGCCATTTCACAGAAGCTCCTCCTGCCGAGTTACAGCTCTTCAGCTGGGCTGCCACTCACCTGTTCCTCCCAGCCACGGTGGGTCAGAGGTGTAGAAAGACAATCTTTCATACAACTGAACGCATCAGTACTTTGTAGTAAAAAAGGAGCTTCTTTATATTTTGGAGCAATCCAGTGACTGCAGGCCAATCTCAAGGTTTGGCAAACACCATTCATGTCCCTATCTATAGCTGTGCCCTCCCATTGCCACCGAATTTCAGCAAAGAATTTACAGCAAATGGAATAAAACCCACCGTTCTGTGCTTTGGTTTCAGCCAGGTCTTATTTACAATGACCACAATGAGTCAAGAAACTCTCTAGTCAAGAAATTAGTCTGAGTTCATGATGATGTGAAACCAGATTACAGAGGCAGAATGATAAAATCTAGACAAGACAGGGTCCTTGTAGAATGAGAACTTAACATTTCTGAACACGAGATACCTCTTGAGCAAAACAGACACATGCAAACACGCCATCCCACACAAATAATTTCTTCACCATTAAGGGCTCTATTCATTGCCTAGCACTATTATGGTACACTTATTGAATAGATTATTACATGCAGAGAGTACGGGTCCACATTCTCACACACCATGATACAGTCTCTGTACTTTTCTAAGTTATATCACAAAATACAGATGGACACACCACATCCTGTGCCTTTCCCTAAAGCTCCCAGTGCAGGGACCTGGAATACCACACAGCCTCTCTCATTCCCTGGCAGTCAAGTGAGAAAAGTACAGTGGGAAAAAACCCTTAATTTTGTTTTGACCAACTGGTTTATTACACAGTGCATAAGTGATCTATGGCAACAACCTGTAAGTCACAAAACACGTTTTTAGATGCTTGATAGAAACACAATATTGCCAATGCAAAAAGGAACAGAGTATTTGCCAGCTCTAGAGGAATGAAAACTGAACAAAGGCGTAACTACCCCCAAAGATGCCATCAAACAAAGAACCAGACCTCTTGCCAAAATCTGACATTGATTTGCTAGTCCTGAAAACAACTTACAAGGATAAAAGTGTTTCAGGTTCCTCCAAACGATGAACTCTCAAGCATCTTGATCGCCAGACCAGACTCAGTGAAATCACCCACCCAGCAAACTAGCACTCGGGCCGGTCAAAACAGTAGCAACACACTTGCTGATGCCACACTTTGCAAAGCTGCAGCTGAAGCGGCATCTGAAAGTCTCACCAGAACGGCACTGATGGGTGCATTGCTATGTGCCACTGCCTTGAGCAGGTTCAATTGGAGGGGGGGGGGGGGAGAAGCAAAAAAAAAAAAAAAAAGGGGGGGGGGCGTTATTTGGAGCTGCAAGAGAAAAATTAAATTGGTCAGTAATTGTGCCAGGCTATGCTGACAGCTGTTACATTCTGGAGTCAACATGCTCCTATATACTGGAGTCGGCGCGTTTTACAAGTGGCATCCCCCTGTGCTCAGGAAATCTGTGTTGTACCCTGCAGAGCTGCCTCTCTAGAGCAATGCACGCTGCACCCGCCAGCGCCGGCAGCGAACAAACTACGGAGAACCCCGAAAGCCACGGAAAGCCTACAAGGTCAAGTCCTCTTGTGCTGAAGCAACAGAGTAGTACATGTTACAGCTGCTCTGAAGCTCAGACAGAAACTTCTCTGAGAGCAGACACCCATCAGTGACAAGCCACTGGGACTGTACTGAACTACTTCTGGATGCACAGCTCTCGCTGGCGGGCAGGAGCTGTGGAGGTGGCATCACACTCCCTAAAATCATTGCCCGTTTCTAAGCTATCTTAAAGCACTACAGTTGAGCCATACTCTAACACACGTCTAATACTCATACATGTCAAAATATACACCTACGGCATGCTGAGGCTTTTTGTTTTAATTACTCCAGTCAAAATGCAAACCCAGGCAAAAAAATAAGAACATAAAAGGAGCTCTCCATGTGTTTTTTCATAATTCAACAAAACTTGCAACTAGTACTAGTTTTAAAACACTCTAACAAACAGCAGTTTGCCCTTTCATTGGGCCACTTCAGAAAAAGCATCTCAGAACCTGGCACAAATCCTGTGCTGCATCCAGGCAAAATGAAAACAGTGGATGGCCTCTCACTTCTCCAGGTACTTGCTCTTCTCTCTCACTTCTGATTAACTTTGTGGTGACACACGCACAAACTGTGGGGGACAGAGGTGTTCCCCTCCTATTTCACCCTTGAGTTCCTCGAGACCCTGTGCTGCACAGAAGAAATTGCCCCAATTTGAGGAAGAAGGATAGTCTCTTCTTCCCTCTTTTGCCCAGGGGAAGAACTGCAGAGAGCAGCCAGGCAGCCTGCGGGCTCTGCAAACATCTATTCAACAAGCCAAGGCAAGAACTTGCAGCAACTGAGAGCCTTCTGCACTTTTACTTCACTTAGTTCACCCTTCCCCCAAATCACAAAGTTCCCCCAAAGTTGCCACCAAGTGACTGCTAACTTTGCTTGCACCCTTCATCTATTTGATCTGCTTAGACTAACCACAAGGCTAGGTTTTGCTATCATTTCTCCAACGTGAGGTCAAATTCTTGGCTGACCCTTAGACACCATGGTATCTGCATTTCTGAATGTTCACGCTTCTCTGAGAGCTTCTAGGAGAAGATCCTTGATCTAGGGTTTTGGGGTTTTCTTGGTTACACATGGTTCTCTCTCTTCCACTTGCAGTGTCTGGCTATAGTCTTCCACTCGTAGTTTCTGCCCTCGCTACTCTGCCTACTTCTCAGAATAGTATTTTTTTGTCCACCAAAAGGGATCCTTCCTTATTCCCCACTCACCCACTGCTTTCTTCCTCCTCCTGTTTCGAAATACTTCCTCTTGTCCCAGGGACAGTCTGAAAAGATTCACCTTAACTTTGTGACACCAGGACCCAGGCAATTCCTCCCTTGGACTTGGATGTCCCCTGGTGATCTACACACAACCTTTTAACATACAGCTCAAGCTAAAGCTTGATGCCAGGCAATGACACATCTGCATCAATTTTATTTACCTCTTTTATGCATCAAAACTCAGAGCAACACCTGCCTTTGGAATAACCAGTATAAAAGGAGCTAGAAGAAATCTCCCAGACTACACTTGATGAATGGGCAGGAGGATCCTATTGTTCTTTAACACAGGTGGGGTTTTTTTCCCTTCTCAATTTCCTTACTTAAACAGAGGTTAAAGTGTGAAATGAAGTGGCTCAGAATAACGTTTCACAATAGGACATGTGCTAATTTAACAAGTCACTGCTGCCAAAAAGAGAAGATCCTGTGCATTCATCCATTGTTCTCCCTTCTTCTTGCCACTTACCTTGAGGCATTTCTCATTCCTGTCTGACTACATATGGAATCGATTCAGCTGACCACCTCAGGAAATTAACTCAGAAAAAAGCAAGGTGTTTCTTCTCCTGTGTTAGCAAGCTGCATGAGTTTATAGCGCAATCAGATGAGTGACAGAGAAGAAGCAATGGGGGAAGAGAGAGAACTACATGAATGTGGCTAGAAAGGGAGGAAGACCGTTTTGGTCACAGTGAGTTGGCACTTTGACTTGCACATATCGCAGAATCATACCCTGCAGCTCTGGTTATATGTTCTAGCTGGTGCTCCTTATGAAAACAGTTCTCCACCCTCACCATCCTCAGCTGCATCCTCCCCTGCTCTTGTGTCTTGAGCACTACTTAGTTTGCAGCCTGACTCAAATCAGGGAACCAAAACAGCTGAAACAAGGCAAGAGTCATTTTTCCAGCTACCTCACTTCTATTTTCAGTTGTGTCACTACATGGCTAAGTATACGGCAAGGCCAGTTCATGGGGGAGGACACTATGGAAGTGCAAATGAGAGGAAGATGACCGTGGGGCTCTATAGCCAGCACTGCTATAGAGCGAAGGGCCTGAAAGCTCCGTCCACTCTTGCAGATCTGATTCCCATGTTTCAATGAGATCAGAGTCCTGGCAGTGCCAGTGACTCCCAAAATCATCCCACGGAAGATAAGAACCTATGGCTATTGCCAACAAACCAAGCAAGGAAGCCTATGTTAAAGGTACAGGTTCAAGCCTACTAGAGTTTGCCAAACTAGAACGACTGAAGTCACACATGAACCTAACTAGGAAATGATGGGAAGAATTTCTTGGTTCAACTGCCTGCTTTACAGAAACTGCATGTGTTACAGGTACACAAAGGAATTGACCACAACCCTTCAAAGCGTTACAGAGTCATCTAAGTCACAAGGGTCCCCTGGAGGTCTCTGTTCCAGCCTACTGCTCAATGCAGGTCCAGTTAGAGCAGTTTGCTCAGGGTCATGCCCGGTCAAGTTTTCAGTATCTCCACGGCTGGACACTCTACAACCTTTTCAGGCATCTGTTCCTTATTATCTGAACATTGTTTCCCTGTTTATGAAGCTGGAATTTCCCACGTTCCAACCTGTGTCCAGTGCCTGTCATCCTTTAACTACACCTCTGAGAAAAGTCTAACTCTGTCTTCTCCACACTCTCCTATTACCGAGTTTTAGGCAGTCTTCTCAAGTCTGAGCAAACCCAGGTCCCAAAGCCTCTCCTTGTAGATTCATCTGCTTCAGCCCCCTACCCTTCCACTAGGCTCACTCCAGTATGCCAGTTTCTCTCTTACGCCAGGGCATCCCAAACTGGACACAGTATTCCCGATGTGGTCTCACAGGGGTTGACTACAGGGGAGCCATCTCCTCCCTCAGCTGCATGGCTGTAGGTTTCCTCATGCAGCCCAGTATGTGGGTGGCCTTTTTTGCTGCATGGGCAGTCTGGTGAGTTGGTTTCAGGAGCCTTGAGTCCCTCAGAAGCCAATGCCCCTACAGCACACACAGCACGGATACACACCTATCTGTTTCAGCTTGAGTCCTCTGGAGTCCCTAGCAATCCGGTATGTATTGTCAAAGGAGCTCAGAGCAGAGAGGGCAAAGGGCTTTGTCAGTCAGGACAGTCAGACAAGCAGACCACAGCCACCAAACATCTGAGATGATCAGATATTAAATTAACACTATAATGTTAATTTCTTCAACAAAAGATTGGGAAAGCTTCTGTTACTGTTCCCTCCTCTACCCGAGGGCTCTCTAAAATACCCATCTCTGCTCATCCTCGCTCGTCTAAGACCATGATTAGTTGCTTCAATAAATGCAGACTGTAAAAGTGTTAAAAAAAAAACACCTATAAAATCGTTTTGTAAGTCAAAAACCTCCCTGTCCATACCATGCATTAATTCAATACACATTACAGGATAACTTTCTCCCAAAACATTTTGTGCCAGCCAGCTATAACTGCATAGTAGAGCACAAAGTGTTCCTGCAGCGTTAACTTCTGCTGGTCTCAGCCAGACCCAGCGAACCGAGTGCTCTGCAGGGAGCCATTCATTACTGGGAAGTGGGAAGTGATCCAGTGGGTCTCACCAGCTCCACCCATGTTGCAGCGGACGTCTCTCAGACACCCAAAGCCATACAGGAACAAGACCCTGAACCGCAGCGTGCATCTCTGCAACACCTTACCATAAACTCCTTGGCTCCGTTCAGTGTGGTTTTGCACATTTTTGATTTGATGGGGTTTGGTGGTTTCCCCAAAAACAAAGCCAAAGTAGACCAAAGTCAACCCTGATCCCTCCACCCGCCACGTGTCCCATCCCATCCCCCCCACCCTAAGGATTACCGCAGCAGGTCCTCCCTTGCATGCAGGCAGCTGCAACTCTGCATGTGCCGCCTGCTGTTCCCGGCTCTCTGCTGCAACGCCAGCCAGTCCCACTTCCCAAACACCTCCCGTGCTACAAGGTGGGGGCTCTGGGATCTGGGGCTGCAAACAGCGGAGGCGAGGATGAGCCTCCCTGCTCCTACATAAGGGGCTGCAAGAGGAATTGCTAGAAGCAGAGGCAGACCCCACGAGCGTGCAGCCTCTGTGGCCCCCCCGGGGGCACCGCCTGTTTGGATGGGGAGAGCAAATGTGGTGTGCGGTGTCCCTGGTAAAGCAGAAAAAATTCTGCTTCCCCCATGAAAAAACAGTCCCTCTGCAGAGGAGTCAGACCTCTAGGCAGATACCCTCGGTCAGGTCAGATCACAGTCGTTATAACATCATACCTATCATGCAGATTTTGAGATACCACAGACTTTTTTTTATCGTTTCAGTAAGTTCTGACTTACCTGTGAGCTGACGCCTTGTCCCAACCCAAAGGGTTACCCAGCCTGGGGGTGTGTGGAGAACACAACCATGAGTTCACAGGAGTCCATAATACACAAGGACATGGAAGCTTTTATCCTTTAAATTTCTCTGCTTTATTACAGATTACCACAAATACCACACAAATCACCACTAGCAAGTAAACTACCACAAAAAAACCCCACCTCTAGCAAGTACAGAATCATAGAATCATAGAATAATTGCCTAGATTGGAAAAGACCTGTAAGATCATCTAGTCCAATCGTTTAACCTAGCACTGACAAGTCCCCCACTAA
>JAVKLA010000024.1:7359029-7373301 GCA_034782735.1 Sagittarius serpentarius
TCCGTTCTATTAAACTGTTCTTATCTCAACCCACGAGCTTTACTTTATTTTTCCCGATTCTCTCCCCCATCCCACTGAGTGGGGGTGGAGCGAGTGAGCGGCTGCGTGGTGCTGAGTTGCTGGCTGGGGTTAAACCACGACACCTAAAAATGTGGAGAGGTTTTAGAAAACCATGCTATTTTCACTGCTTGAAATTAGCCATGAGTAAAATACAGAGTATGTATCTATATAGCTATGGCTCTGAATGTAGGTGTGTATATGTAAATGTATACATATTATACAAAACATGACATTTTACATATATAAATATACATTATATTTGTGTCTCATAAAATGCCATGAAAAGTGTTATTGCAGAAGTCTGATAAAAAACCCCCTCAGCTACTCATTCATTGTCCTCTGTTCGCCCACTCAATACTAATTCAAAATCCTTTTTTTCCCCCACAAAGCTTCTGTCTGATCTCTTCAGAAAACATACTCAAACTTAATTTACTTCAAGTACAGCTATCCTGCTTTTGTTCTTTCAAGACACATGCTATAATAGGTTTTATGAACATAGAAATGTTTCTCTCTTTCGTGTTACAAAAATGCCAAGATAAAAACAAAGCAAGCGTGCTATATAAAAATAATTTTCTGTGGGTTTCACTTTCGTCGTCTCTGTTCTCATTCTCAGTAAGCTAAACCTGGTTTTATAAAGCAAGAAGAGGACCTATCGGATAGTGATGTAGAATAGGACACATCAGGTAGTCAAGTACTGCTTCTTTGTAATGTGTAGGGCAGGGGTTGCTGGCTTCCAGCTTAACCTTATGGTAGATGCAAACAGTCGATATAGTTCCATTTAGGTTGGTAAAGATTGCTTGCTGTGAGGTTGCAAAGTAAATGGCAAATAATTCGATAAAGATTGCTTCATAATCCTAAAGATTCACTCACGCTTTTCAGTTGATTCATTTATTTGACTTTGGCTTTTATTTCCACGTCTTTATTATTTTTCTTTCCTTCTTTCATGCTTCTACATCACTGAGAGGGGATTTTTCTCCATCTTCAATTATTAAGAAGCTCTTCAGTTATCAGTGGCTCTATAATTAGTGTCAGTACCAAATCTGGCCCTGTATTTTGGGTTTCTTTTCTATCACTCTCTTGCATTAATCCCTCTTTGTACTAGTTCTGACTTATATGGTATAATAAAATAAGCAGTAAAACAAAAAGTAGTTTTGCTTGTGCTGTGCAATTTGCTAAAGGAGATTTTTGTTCTCCATCTATTCAAATAACTATGCAAATGTTCAGCCTTCTCAGAAAGTGCCCTGTAATAAAAGATGTCTGTGACCCAAGAGATGCCTGTGAATGAAAGTGAACAGGGGTTGCAGAGTAAGGGGGCACTTTAAAGGCATGTTTGTGGGCACGATACTTAGGGTTGTTTTAAACTGACACATTAGAACAAAAGAGATTTAGTCCACTTGAAATCAAATAGTAAATACTTTGCTGAATTGAAGGCCAGGAAAAAGTAACTTAATTTGGGATCTGTAGAGAATATTACTGAAGAAAAGTCAGTATTACCAAGTGTGAGTTGACTTGATTCTATCGAACACTTTCAAATCAAAACACTGGATGTCTCCCAAATGAGTCAAAGCTCTTTTAAAAACACTTTTATGGATTTTTGAGTAAGATTTTATTTTTAATGGGCATTTTCAAAAGGATATTGTTCTTACCTTCATGCAAATCATGACTTCCTGCATACAGAAATATAAACAAAATGCAAGGAGGGAGGATCTGGGCCTTTCTCTTTTGACTATCCATCATCATTAACAGTGACAATTTCAAGATGGTTCTTCCAGACACAGGACATAATGAGTCTGGTGCCTCTGCATGTGTATGTGTATGGGCCCAGAGGTAGGCACTTTTTGTGTGTACCTGTGAAGCTGAGGGCACCCAGTGGGTGAAGTGGCTTCTTTCTGGATACTCTGAAGTAAAAGCCAAAGTAGGGTTGCTGCTATACTAATACACTAGGGAAGCACATATAAGAGGACATTTTCCTTATTCACCCACCAAACCGTTGCCATAGAGTGAGGGACAAGGATGAGGATGGTAATACAGGACTGTTTGGCAGCAGAACAGTCCCTGGATCCACACATGGCTGCAGATACCTGTGCATTCTCTCAAACTGGGTGCCACATCTTTGAAAAAAGTAAAGAGTCCTTGTAACGAGCGAAATTTGCAAGAGTCCAGATGTTAGGACAGGGGACAACAGCACCCTACAGTGCACAGCAGGAAATGCGCAGACTGGGGGGGAAAGAGCAGGAGATGGGACTGTCTTAAATCCTTTTCAGAGAGTCACAGGGGTCACAAACACAGCCTGGAGTCAAATGCTTAAATCTCCTTTATGGAAATCCCCTCGTGCCCCTTCTCCTTCTTTTCCTTTTAAAGTAAGATTGGGGTAGAGTTTTGTGTAAATGGAGGAGGCTGATGGATGCCAGGTATCATCCTGGCCTTGAACACTGCCAGGCATGGGGCATCCACAACTTCTCTGGGCAGCCTGCTCCTGTGCCTCACCACCCACAAAGTAAAGAATTTCTCCCTAATATCTAATCTAAATCTACCCTCTTTCAGTTTAAAACCATTACCCGTCGTCCTATCATTACACTCCCTGTTAAAGAGTCCCTCCCCATATCTCCTGTAGGCCCCCTTTAAGTACTGGAAGGCCGCTACAAGGTCTCCCCAGAGCCTTCTCTTCTCCAGGCTGAACAACCTCAACTCTCGCAGGCTATTCTCGTAGGGGAGGTGCTCCAGCCCCCTGATCATCTTCATGGCCCTCCTCTGGACCTGCTCAAGCAGGTCCATGTCTTTCTTACGCTGGTGCCCTCAGACCTGAATGCAGTACTCCAGGTGGGGTCTCAGGAGAGCGGAGTAGAGGGGGAGAATCCCCTCCCTCGACCTGCTGGCCACGCTTCTCTTGATGCAGCCCAGGATACGGTTGGCTTTCTGGGCTGCGAGTGCATATTGCTGGCTCTTGCATCTCTTGTGCTTCTCCTCTTCAGCTCTACCCTGTCAACACTCTCAAAACAAGATCCTGTCCGTAGAGAGTCAGCTGCTCTGCACTTGATAGGGCTCTTGCTTGACTGCGTGTACACCTGACATCTGGGCCATGCTCACTTGGTGAAGGGCTTGGCTAAGGCCGGTGCCTGTCACACAATTTTAGGGCTGCTGCAAGACTCACCATCTCAATTTCATCTTCAATGACTAGAAGCTGGGATTTCCTGGCCAGACAGTTCCTCTGGCTGTCGTTCCAGCTTGCAGCCTCCTCGGAGAAGTAGTAACATCTCCCCCTGTGTAGTTGCCACCCGGGAGGACACAGCTCGCACGTTGTCCCTGTGGGTGGAGAGAGGGAATCGTTAGCTCCTACCGTGACTTGTTCCAGTTGCGCTGTAGTATTTTGTGTTCATGTGCCTGGCTGCCTGGTCCAAAAGCAGCCAGTCCTCACTCACGAGCATGTGTTCGCTGGGTGTGGAGAGAGGTTTGAAGGCTCCAGAGCCACTCTTCTCCTCAGCTTCCCTCTCCCTTGCCACAGTGCTACGCGCTTCTGCACTTCCACTGCACATCATGGGGCTCCCCACCTCCCTGTGCACCTGCCCAGTGGAGAGCACTGGGAGGACCTAGACAGCTGCAAAGACACTTTTTGTCCTCCCACATGCAGTCCTTGTGAGGAGACACCGTGCAATGTGATGCGATGTGGAGTGTGAGCATTTGACACGTGACGTGACCAGAAAGCACCGGCACTTAGATGATGTCAAAACTACGTCCATGGAGCTGGAGAAGCAACTGCATTAAAGAAAAGGACCACTGCTTTTCCCAGGTCTACTTCCCATTTCACTCAGAGCATCTGGGTGGAACGTCCCCTGAATTTTCTGTCTTGGCTTCCTCTAATGTTTCAAAGTAACACCATTACGATCAGTCCTTAGAAAAGCATTAGTATTTGCCAACAAATAATAGGTCTACAATAAAAAGACCAGGACGGTCTTCCCCTGCCTAATCCTTGCAAAAGGATAGGAAAGCTAAATTCCCTCCCACTCCTTGCGAACAATTATTGTCTGGAAAGTGTTCTGCAGGACAAGGGGAGGATCTACAATATATGGCGTTTCTGACAGCAGCTCCTGGCAGAAAGAAATGTAAAGAAAGTACTGGAAACTATTTATACCAGAAAAGGAGCAAAACTGTGTCATTAAAATGTTAGGTTAGATCCCGTCATCACTTGTATGCAGGAACACCATGCTCCCTGGGTAGTACCAGTGAGTTCCCAAAAACTGCAGGGTGTCACAGAAATGGGAACAGAGACAACAGAAGTGTGCACACAACATGTCCGCTACACTCTGAAAGGACTAACCTTCCTCACCCTTTCCATCTTCGCACAGTTCCTCCGTGAGCCATTTCAGGAGCACCGCCAAGACAGTCTTCTCTGAAGAAATGTGATTGCCAGTGCTATTTAGACCATACGGGGACAAACTTTCTGATTTTCCTGCTCTGCCCTTCAAAACTGGAACCAAAAAAAAAAAAAAAAGATATTATCGTTAACAACAGGGCCAAGGAAATGTAGTCTTTGTAGCCAGTGTGATTCTGTGAATGTCAGGTTACGGGGCGGGGTGGGGGGGGAAGGGGGGGGAATGTTGGAAGGTACATACTTTTTTTTGAGGTTTTTCAAGACTTTTCTCTTAGGAAATTAATATCTTGTCTGGAACAGTTCTTGTGTAACTGGAGCATGCTGCAGGTTACGTTGTTACTAGTACCAGGGAAGTCTGATTAAATGAAATGATCTCAAGCCTGACTTTCATTTTATTTGTTCAGACCTACAAAGTAATTAAGTGAAATGGTCTCAAAGTAGCACCATGGATGCAACATTTAACTTGTAAGTCAGGAAGGCCAAATGTTTTGATATTCCTAACGATTTGACATCTGCTTCTACAGCCTTTCAGCATCACTGATGACAAGGTAGGCTGCCACAACCACCCTTCACCTGCGCTGTATATGTTAAATGACAGGTAGCAAATGTTCCCTTTGGAACGCTACCTTTATTTTCCCGTATTTGTGTGTACCTTGACACCTTTAATGCGACACTAAGGGAATTTTTCTTTTGGCATCACTCTGCTTGTGAGGTTTAACCATGTCTGCAACAAAGAGATGAAGCGGATGGCAGGATCTACTCACACTGCTTGGCTAGCGCGGCTGTGACGCCCAGCAGGACAAGCACAAGGACTCCCAGGACCAGCGCCACGTAGAACCAGGCTGAGCGCCCGTGTCGGCCGCCTGGAGGGAGGCAGGAGGAAGAGCGGCTTAAGATCTTTGCACTATTAAAATCAACACTGCCTTTAGGTATGCCAGTTTCTTACGTGGAAACAACAGAGAAATCATCTGCCTAAAATCAGTCTGCTGTTTGAAGTATGCGGGGAGATTTTGCTTATTAAAAATTTGCATCTATTTTGCATACATGAAAATGAAATAGAAAGATCATTTTGTCAGCTAGAGCAAGGGATTTTCAATCCATCAGTCCATTAAGAATTCTCTCGTTCTCCTTTGAGTTAATGTTTTTCAAGCGTTGCCTCCTCCCACCTATCCACCCACACCCTGCAAGACCCCGCAGAGCACTTCAGGGAAAGTAGCAGGGATGGTCTGTGGTACGTTCCTCCTCTCCGGCCATGCTCTCCCGCGTCAACGTGCCTGTCACATGGCTGAAAGCTAACTTGTCCTGACACCGTAGCACAGTGAAGTACATCTGACCAAGCCATTTGGCATTCATCAGCTCGTGAGAGTGAAACGCTCAGGAAGAGGCAGGACCCGAGGAAATTTGGGGTCAAGGTGCCGTTTCCACAAGCCACAGAGTTGCACTTGTGTAACTGCTGTTTTCCTGACCTCGCCTGCATGAGGTGAACAACCGCCCCATTTTTCTGGCTGCCTGAGATTTATTTTGTAATTTTCCCTTTCAGCTCACAGAGTTCTGTGGGCCTGACCTTGTCTGGCACATGTCCTTCAGTACAGAGAGGGTGGCAATCATCAGTGCACAAACTGCAAATAGAGAGCTGGGTATTACGCTGCTTCCAAAGCCGAATGTGTCCCTGTGACTGTTCCTGCAGAGACGCTTACAGGAGGGTTCCTAAAAAAAATGTGGAATTTTACTTTCCTTTGCTGAATTTTCATTGTAGGGCACAAAGGAAATTTTAAAAATTATTTTTGAATTCCAAGAAAATCTGAGAACCCAGCGAAAAAAATGTATGAAATGATAAATCAGTTCTTTATTGAGAGATTGTATGTAAAGACTCTTGATAACAGGTTTTACTGTTGGGTAATGGGAAAGACTAAATCTATAATTAGTAACCAACAACCAAACAAAACAGCACACTACCAGAAGCGGAAGTCTCTGATCTGCTGCTCCCTTTGGGTTTCGGCTTCACGCGCAGCTCAGCGTATGTGATCGTGTTTCCTGTAAGAAGCAGTGAAATGCTGACATTTGTGGTTGTGCAAGCCATTAAGTGGAGAAACAATAAAGAATCACATAGAAGACCGAGTCTGTGTAAAAAGGGGCATGTGTTTCCAGAGCTGCTAGTTCAGCTTTTTTTTTTCTTTTTGAAGAAACAACAGGCAAGATGATGACTTATCCTTTCCTGCTGCTGTCAGGAAGTCACTAAAAGCCTCCTCCATAATCTGTGCTTGAACTGCTTGGGTCCTGTGTGGCTGGACTAGGAGGCAGACAGCTAGACTGAAGGATGGGTAAGACCTGGGTACTCTCTATAGCAAACATCCCATTTGTTGCTAAGCCACCTCCGGAGGTATCTCTAGGGGCTAAAGGGGCATCAGAGCCATGACCACTTCGTGGACCAGGGAGACCTCAAAGGGGAAACTGCCACTCATAGAAATGCTTCTGCAGCAAGGTCATTCTTGGGGGCATTCCTGTCGTGAATGTTTATGCCAGGATATTACGTGATGCCTGTAACAGCAGAGGAATGGACTCGATGGTTGAAGACATCCCTTTCCAGATGCACGTTGCCAAAACAAAACAAAAAAGCCGTTAAAATAGCGTGGTGTGGGTTAGATGCACATGGATCCTTTCTGAACACATTTTCAGTTTTGTTTTAGTGGGGTATATTGTAGAGATTCTGGCTAGTTTTATGGAAGATATTTGGACCTTTGGTAGACTGATCTTCTTTCCATAAATGGTGAGATTTTATCAGTCTGAATTAAGAATAAGCTTCTGTGCTACAGCCTTAGTTTGTGATGACTCGGGCTTTTAAAAAGAAGTAAGCAATTTGTGTTGTATAAAATCTCACTGACCAGGGAAAAAATCTTGGCAGAAGAAGAGAGTTTCATTAGGCTAAAATGAGGTAGCATTTGATGTGAGAATTGCTAAAGTGCAGAGAGGGTTTACGGTAAGAAAAATACTGAGGACCTGATTGGCAAATAAGGTTTATTCATACAGGTAAGATGTTCTGTGCTTTAGAGAACCTGACCTAATACACTTTGGTCTTTGCTTCATTATAATTTATTAGTTCTATGAACTACAGAAAATTTGTAAATTATATTTAACTGTATAGATAAGTAACTGTTCACAAAAAGAAATGCTCATAAGAGTTTTTCTTCTTAGAATGTAAATATTTTTCAAAGAACAGTCAGGACTTGTAAATTTTAAAGTGTACTCGTCTTATAAATGGAGACATTTCTTCTAAAATACTTTAGAAAATCTGCTACTACTACTAAATATTTTCTCTCCTAAATAAAGATCCATTCCTTTAGAGAGTATCTCTCAGACTGTATGAAAAAAAATAATTATTATTGTGCAAATTGAATACTAAAAAAAAAAAGGATTAGTTCTATTACAGTGTGTATTGGCGCATGATCTTTTGCATGTGAAGCCCTCAGAAGTCAGCAAGAGATTTTAAAATACCACATGACCTTAATTTTGCCAGATGCGTATGCACCCTTACCTAGTTTAGCAACAAGAAGCCCTGGTACTAGGTAGAGAACTCTGTCACTTACTAAAACTGAAATTTCACTTCATTTCTGTATGAAAATTGTCAAGTGCAGAAAGATAGCTCTATTTACCGGAAGCTTCGACTTGGTGAATGTGCAGACAGGGAGTGCTTCTGGCAGGTGATACACTGCAAAGAGTCAGCCTTTACAGCCACCGGGCTCTGGCAATCACCAGGTTGAGCGTGAGCCCACGGAGCACCCTCCTCATCTCGGCTCACGCAAGCTGCGTTAGGAGAGCCCTGGCCTGCAGAGCCGGGGAAGTCCCTGTGCTGCTCCCCTTGCTGCTGCTGCTGCGGCCACACCTGGAGCAGCGTGTCCCGATGCAGGGAACCCCATTTGGAGGGGCGGCTGGGGGAAGCTGGAGAGGGTCTGGCAGAGGGTGGACCTGGTCAGGACCTGGAAGGGCCAAGGAGGCTAAGGAGGGGAACAAGAAGCTAAGGAGAGAGCTAATAGTAGCCTACAACTACTTGTAGGCTGGTTTGATGACGGAGGCGAACTCTTCTTGGTTTGTTTTTCTGCTAGAGGAAAGGTCTTCTATGTAATCATTTATGAACCATAATCAGGTGACTCTCAAGTTACTCTTGAGTGAACTAGGAAGTGAAAACTGTCTGAGCCTTTCATTAGAAAATAGACTTCCAGGCTCTATTTATCCTTGCTTCTATTTTTGGAAGACTTTTCTACTTTTGAACATCTGTTTTGAAGCACATGCACCATAATAGCGCCTGCTAGCCCACCAAAGCATGTGCACAGATACTACCACCACCTAACTCCTCCTCAACATGCTC
The DNA here is from genome assembly GCA_034782735.1 of Sagittarius serpentarius. Taxonomy (NCBI): domain Eukaryota; kingdom Metazoa; phylum Chordata; class Aves; order Accipitriformes; family Sagittariidae; genus Sagittarius; species Sagittarius serpentarius. The sequence continues at coordinate 7,367,822 of JAVKLA010000024.1, forward strand.
TGCTGGAGCATCCAAGAGTCACCTCATCCCTGTAATTCAGAGCACCTGACTGACAGCTGAAGTCCAAATGATTGTGTAATAACCTGGTATTGACCTTCCCAATGGAACAGGATCACAACAAATCCATTTCAATCCATCTTCTGGGTGCAGCCTCTCAAACTTACAGCTGCATATTTTTATTGCTACATTGTGATAAACATTATTTAACAGAGTTTGTCCAGTCTATCAAGTTTGTCCCAACAGTCTCCAGTGAGTGAGCTTTCCTTATCCTCTAAGACTGCAGACTTACACAATCTTTGCAACTCTGCCACCGATGATTTTTGTATCTTTTTCTTTATCCTCATAAAAGACATTGACCAGACTTTGAGATAAGAACAGTATTTGGAAGAACTCCACGAAACTCTGCATGATTTGACCAAACCAAATCCCTTTCTCATGGATAATGAACAGCTAAAAAAAAGACGTGGGCAATGGATCCGTAAATGGACTTTCCTTCTCAAATCCAAATTTTACATATTTAAAACACCTACTCAACTACTAGAGAACCTTGGCAGAAGTTCACCTCACCACGTGTTTACCTTTCATGTGCACCAGATCTTCACAGCAGCTATACTTCAGCAGGGCAAATTACCTATGGCCCCCACTCACGTGTTTTAGTATCTGCTCCAGTAAACTGCATCTAATGGCAGGAGGAGGTGGGCATGTTCCACTTTCCCATAGTCTAGTGATGTGAAGTCTTGCCTACAGTCTAGGAATCTGCCACTCAGAGCATTCATCTGGGGAATTTGCAGTGGTGATTAAACCCAGCTCTCCCTCCTCCGTGGTGAGAGTTTTAACCATGCAGTGCTTTCCCTCATGCCCATCTTGAAGCTGCTTCTTTTTCTGCAAGATAGTCAAACATCCCTGGCCAAGAGCAAGACCAGCGTAATATGTGGCAAAAGGAGGATGTGGGTACTAGCCATCCTCCAGCAGACATGTCAATGTGTCACAGCGTCGGGATGGTGCCAAAGGGAGAGCTTGTGATGCTTGCCACAGAGAGTCCCATCACCTTGTTGCTGAGACCCTCACTTTGAGAATCAGCTTTGAATTCCCACTCCAAACTGGAGGAAGCATTAAAACCTCTCCGTGTAGAGTGGGACGTGCTGTAAGTGTGTTAGGTAGGCAGAGGCTGTCCTGTCCAAAGCAGCCTTAAGCCCAGTCCACGTAGGAGAGAGCTTCTTCTAGCTTGCAGGGAAGGATCTGACTCCCAGAAATGGCTGACTGAGCAGCACCTTGTGTCATTGCTTTATCCTGTTAGCTACTTTGGGCAGTTCCTAGCTCACCATGGATCCAGGAGGAGTATCTCAGGAGGATCCCAGACTCTCCTCCATTAGCTGTAAAGAAATGCAGGGCATCTCCGTGAAGGTCCACTATGCAGTCGGGAACCTTGATACTAATCATTGCTATACTTACACTGAGCTTAAATCTGTTTTCGTGAACATTGTGCAACATGCCCGTCACATTTCAGGAATTTTTCCTGAATTTCCTACCAAGTTCTTAAATATTACAGAACTAATTCTGTGGCAAAATTACATTTTCTCCCATCCTTCCTATGGTAAAAGTGATTCCTTTCTTTTTGAAGTATTTTGTGTAATAAAAGAACACTCACCAGCTGGGTGAGTATGTGTGAATTTCGGTCAAAGCGTTAAAACTTCAAGGAGGGAACAAGCAATAGAAATTGTTCATTTTAATTTTTAAAGCATGGTAATATGGCTCAAGTTCTTGTCTATTTTAATAGCAATAAACCCCATTTTAGTATATGTTAATGATGAAGACAGAGAAATAATTGTCGTCAGGGAGATATTTCTAGCATGTTCTATACGGATATGAGGTCCAATATTGCTTAATACCATTTGGTGCTTTTCCCATTTCTGTCAAAGTAAATAGAAAAATAATTGCTAATAAGATCTGAAAATAACAAAGGTTAACAAAACAATAAATAGAGACAGCCATAATGACAGCCCTGTAAGTTCAAGCTCAGTCAAACAAAATGTGTTTGAGTACAACCAGATACAAGAGTGGTGGAAGGTGATACTGGGACTTCTAAACAGTGAAGGAAAGATTATTTAAGGGATTTTTGCTTCTGCATAATTGAGACAGCATAACTGAGGCTTATAGTAATACTGAGTGCATCTCTGGTGCCCATATTCTTTAAAAGAGATGAAAACATTGGAGAATGAAGAGAAAAACAACCACAAAAATAACTGGAGTTCTTTGGAAAGTTAGTGAAAGATTTAAAGGTAAAAGGACAGTGAGAAATTACTTGATTGCTGTGGCCAGTAACTCAATAAAATATTGAATGCTAAAATCTGTTCAACAAAGGTTTAACAAGAACCATCTAGATGTTAATGAGAACTTTTATTGGAAATTAAAGCCTGGCCTATTCAAATTCAAGTTTTCCTTTAAACAGCATCATCAAGGGACATTTTTGGATGTCTTCAAATCAAGACGTAATGTCTATCTCCCTTTGGAAATAAATCACCTTAGAAACTGGGTAAAATTCTAGGCAAACCCTCTGTGCTTTGTGTTCTACAGGTTACAGTATTACGAACAACATCCATGGATGCATGGACATAGAGTCTAAGGTAGTATTTTCTCTTAGATGCATAATAAAGTGAACTCATTTTTATTTTTTAGATACAGGTCCTGTAAAAACATAAAAAAATAATTTTTTCCATCATTTAAGTACATGCATTCAGAGCACTATCATCACTATTAATCTACATTGTAAGTAGAACATCTTCTAAAAATGCTCGTTACACAATGTTGTTTCCATAAGTAATTAAATACATTAATTACTAATGAACTTTGAAAGCATGAAAATATCATCTTACTCTGACCACAAGCATTTCCTATTTGCTCATAGTGAGAAGCTGTCATTCATATTACCTGTGATCCAGAATTTTAACAAAATGCTTTCATGAATGAATTACATTTTTTCCAAGTAGTGGAAATTTTGTTTCTTAAAAAAAAAAATTCAGTGTAAATCCTCTCCTTACCCTGAGAATATTGACTTAAGCCTTTGTCTTTTGTAACAAATGTATGAAGTGATCACAGATTGGTAATGTAGTTCTGGGAAAATCGCTACTGGAAAATTAAAGAGGAAGGACAGGAGGGTTTTAGGAGTCAGTCAGTACTTCCTTCAGTGACAGTGACTGGACTTTCCACTGCCACCAGTTTTCTGATTTACTAATTAATTTACTACTCCTTTTCCATGAACATATCATACAACGCATTGATCTGATTTCTGGATTAGGTAGTAATTTGGTGGAGCCTATTCTAACAGGTTTTTTATGGTGTTGTTCATATAAGAACAACTTTTCACCCTTCCCATGACTTCTGCATGCAGCATTTTATAGCATTCCTCTAGTATTATTCAGTGACAATTTTGAAAATGAAAGAGAGAGAGAGAGAGAGCACAAGAGAGAAAACAGTGTATGCCCAAGAGCTGATTAGGTGTTTTACCTGGAACTGATGTCCGAGAAGGAACGTGTGGTCTTTCCCTCGGTAGCATTGCCACGTCCGCGTACATGATATCACCTGCCATTGATGAGCAAGTCCCTCTGAGTTATGGAAAGAGGTGGTTTAATGCAGTGGGTTGCATCCTGTATTAGCTTTGCCTGCCTCCCAAAGTATACATACACCACGCTATGGCTGTGGGGAAGGCTGAGAAACAGATGAAAGGAAGGAAGTTACTTCTTTCAATACAGCTTCAAAGTCTTATTTTCAGCCAACATTCTCTCTCTTCTTGTGTGATCTCTTGCCCCTCAGAACACAGGAGAAAATGAAGATTAAAAAACATTCTTTTAGTTAACATAAAAAAAATTGGTTTTGGCCAAAAAGAGCAAAGTTTCTAAGGAATACCCAAAAATGGATTTACATAGGTACAAAAGCCTCGCTGGTTCTCATGAGAATAGCTAAAGCAGTACGATCTCTGTTGTGGGTGTATTATGCTTGTGTGCATGATCTTACATAGCCTATTCACCTAAAAGGAACATAAACAAGGTATATATCAGCATAAGATGTTTCGGGGCTAATGTAACTGCAACCGCAGTTAGAGCTATAAAAATGTAACTCCAATTCTAACCTGCTCCATCGACCAAGTACTATAATGGTTTAACAGCTGAATTTAGATTATATTAATGATACACTAAATTTAACTCAAAATAAAATTAAAAGTAATGTGATCAATGCCTTTTAAGAGAATGTTTCAATACTTCACTGTAACAGTAGTGAGGAGGACCAGCGCTGCAGTTCCTAAGCTGCTTGAGCTATCCCCAGCCTGACCCAGCAACTCCACAGGCAGAAAGCCTGCGTTGCCTTTTAACTCCTTGTTCATGACCCACGTGTTTGCTGCAGGATATTTTGGTGACAGTGTTTTTGTCTTCTGTCTTGGAAAAAAAAACCAACCCAGATCAATTCAGATTTGAATTGAAACTTAAAGGTCTTCTAAAACCTAAAAATACATTTCAGAACACAGAAACGAATTCCTGTGCATGTAGAGTCCTGACATTTCCTGCTAAGAGCTACTCTATTGGTTTTGTGCTTTATTCCCACTTAGAAAATTCCTTTAGAGTTCGACACAGATAGGCTTTACAAACCGACATGGGTCAACTGAAAATAATGTTTCTATTCTGTGATACAGCCTCTTCGCCTTTTCTGTCTACTAGACTACAACACTCTAGCTTAAAATGAAAAAAAGTTTGGTTTTGTGATCTTATATTACTGATCTTTTCCCTTCCTACTTTCAACACTGGTAATGGTGTTAAGTGCAAACCCAAAAAGGTTTAGGGGGAAAAAAAAATGAATGTTTGATAGTCTTGGAACAGATTACTCAGAAGTGTCACTCAGGTACAATTTATATGCAACATATCTAAATCATTGTTGGTCTGTCGTCAGCCACAAAGTGATCAGTATGCGGGTGCAGACACTGTTAACTGGATACCGATAAGGTTTGTTTCATGGCAACCTACATACCGGCAATATGACTGGTCCTAATGTGAAACAAAACTTATGTCCTCTGATTGAATCAGTTTCCATTGCTTCCCCTTGAACTTCTCATCATCCTTTACAGCAGGATATTTAGGCTTTGAAATGGAAAAAAAAAAAAAGCAAAAAAAACCCCAAAGAACACCCAACCCCACTTTCCTTATTTGGTTTTTTTTAATCTTTAGTCCATAAAGAAGAGCTAGAAGGCCAAACGGGTTGCTTGAACTCTCACTCTCTCTTTCCATCGCTGCATACACACCTAAGCGGTCTTTTTTCACATCACTCCTTCCTAAATGATTCAAAACCATCAAGATGTAATCGTGCATAGTTGGTGTAAGAATGGGTCTTTTTGAGCTAGTGGAAAAAAACAGTGTTTCTATTTTGAGGGAACATGTCTCCCTCTCCTCTCCTCTCCTCTCCTCTCCTCTCCTCTCCTCTCCTCTCCTCTCCTC
>JAVKLA010000024.1:7373401-7404346 GCA_034782735.1 Sagittarius serpentarius
CTCCGCTCCCCTCCGCTCCCCTCCCCTCCCCTCTCCTCTCCTCTCCTCTCCTCTCCTCTCCTCTCCTCTCCTCTCCTCTGACAAACACGCTTTCAGACACAAGAGCAAGCTCAGTAAGCGTGCAGTGCAGACCAGGGAATTACATCCTTCGTGACCTGGCAGAGTCTCACTTGCCTGAAGAAAATGATGAATGCACGCAGTTATTTTCCAGAGCAAACTTACAAAATAGCCATGAGCAGTTGCAGTTCTCGTTTTGGATTTGAAGTCTACATGCTGTGCTCACTGTTAGGACTGATAATGAAAAGGAAGGTAAATTTTAATTTCTAGAAGGAATAGGTGAGTAGAAGCCTTTACAAGGCATTTTTTTCTTGAATTCTCTCTATCCTGTGGGAAAACTATGATTTTTTCTTACTTTTAAAACAGATGTTGCACTGCTGCAGAATTTTCATTTGGTAAGTATTTTCTTTAGTGTTAATAATTTTAGCTCTGAAGTATTTTCATTATTTTCGTTGCTTTCATTTTAAATTCTAGCTTTACTTACAAATACCCCGATGTGTGTCACCAAGTCTGACCCGCTGATCTCTCAGTGCCAATAGCACTTTCCGAAGAAAAAATCCAGGCAGTTGTAGAAAAAGACCATCAAAGAACGAAGAGAGATTTGTTAGCAAAATGACCCGCTGCCCGTAAAGATCGATGGAAAGCCCTCTCTTTCCTGCCCATGTGTCCGGGGATGGCAGTTCCACTGACACCAACGAGTCAGGTCTCCAGGGCTGAGCAGCATCCTGCATATGGCAGGATCACGGAGTCATCTGGGGAGGCCTCTGGTCCAACCCCCAGCTGATTCCACAGCCGGATCAGGTTGCTCAGGGCTTTGTCCAGGCGGGTTTTAGAAACCTCCATGGACAGAGATCCCATGGCCTCCCTGGGCACCTGCTGCAGTGCTGCACCACTCTCACGAAGGAAGAAATTTTTTCCTTCTGCCTGGTCACGAACTGTGGGCTGCGACTTGTACCCATTGCTCCTGTCCTTCTGCTGTGCTCCTTTGAGAAGAGACTGCCCCGGCTCTTCTTGTATGTTATCTAACAGAATACTGCAGGCAAGCCAAGGCAAATGTTAAATTTTATGAAGCAAGCCTCTTTCATTATGTGCCGTGTGTCTTAAAATAAATTGTTGGTATTTCTTGCAAATTCTGCTAAACGGAGTTCTTCTGGTTTGTTTAGACAGTGTCACAGCTGCACTTTTATCACATGAATATCTCCAGAATATGAACACAACTTTTGCTTGGGAGGACGTGCTGCTGTCTGTTGGTGTATTTTGCAGAATAAATGCTTCAGAAGCAGAGCCTGGTTCAGCCTAGTCATTCCCCCACTGTCCTCTCTTCACATTTAGATGTCGTAGTCTTTTCGGTTTGTTACTCCTGCGGAAATAAGTCACCCAAATACCAAAATGCTTCTTCACAAGTTGTAATCTGGGTTGGGCATTCGTGTGGCTGAACTTCTCCCAGGATCCACCATCACCTCCTGTCTTTTGGATTCGCCAGGTAGAGCTTTGCCTCACCTTCTTTCCTCTCAGCCGCCTGATTAACATGCTTAGCTTACAGTACACGAACGCTGGTGAGGCCAGTAAAACAGCAGGGCTTGCTGTGTATCAGTCAGCCTCATGTCGGGGACAGGGGGAGTGATTTTTTTAGCCTTGAGCTTGCAGACTGTTTGCCAGAGCACAGAGATACCTGGCGGTTCAGACTTTCTCGCAGCATCTGCAAGGAAAGATGATGGGGTTGTTGTGTAGGATTCCTCTGCACATCATTTAGAGTTTGGCAGTCCAGAGCTTCAGTGGCTCTGTTGAGGTTGGCAAATGAATACGAGCTTATGTTCTTCCCTATCTTGACATGTGCTCCTGATTGCACATAGACTCTCCGCTTCTAACCGTCATGAGTAACGTGGCTTAGTAACATTCTGGCGGTAGCACAGTTACCAGTTCCAGTCATGCACAGAGTAAATGTGATAACAACTGCAGATGACACCCCTTCTGTGGGTGTGACAGTGTGTCCTTCATTGCACGCGAAGGCAAAAGTAGGCTGAAAACAGTGACGTGGGCTGCAAAGCAGAATTCAGCACCTTCTGCCACAGAACAGGCAGCTCAGCCCAGGGCTCCAGCTGCCTCGTGGTGCACATTTTGAAGAACGTGAACTGCTGCTCTGACAGCAAAATGGACCTGCCCACTTCCTGAAGGCTGAGCTGCAACACAGAGAATTCCAAGCTAAACTGAGTGGATCCCATGAGTAAATCTCCAGTTTGGGTTTCGATTCTAAACGCTGTGTCACAGCAGAGCCTGTACGTACAATGAGGTGCAAGAGTGGCACACAGAAGAAATGATCAGAGCTAGGGCTACAACTAAAAACACTTCCTGCCGTAAATGAAAGTCTGTGTGCATTGTTAGCCCACACTGCAGCAAAAAAGATGTCACCTAAACAGAGCAAACCCATGAATTTACCAAGAAAAAGAAAAAAAAAAAAAAAAAAAGAGCTCAGTGAACCAGCGGTGCCTGCCTATTGCAACCTGAATATTTCAATGCCGGCGGTTTCATGTTCAGCAGGTGGGACTTGGAGTAGGTGGGAAGCAAACACGGTTAGAAGCCTGTGAGATAGGTTTCTTCCCTATGCAGAGTTTTGAGGGTTTGGGGGGCATGTCAACTGTCTCTGAACTTTAGGTTAATTCCCAAAAATGTTGCTATGCAGTTTATTTATTCTGAGTGCCATGTATTCCCTTGGATGCATTTTTCAATGCTAAGCAGTGGTAGGGTGAATATGTGGGAGGGAGAATGTGCTCCATCTCCCGAGCAGTTTGGTGATGGCATGTCAGGAAGAAGCTAGTGAACACCCCTTCCAGCACACTGACATACTGCCTTCTCTCCTTTCCTGCACTCCCGTGTACTGAGTTAGTTTTCCTTCAAAGGGTTGAAGCAGTGAGCCTGCTGGGACCACTTCCACAGGTACCATGTTCTTGATGATGTTGTAAGGTATGTTCTGGTGGTGTTATAAGGTATGTTCTGGTCTTCTGGAATCCTGTATCTGCGATTTGGAGAATGACTGGTGGGGAAAAAGTGGTGTATCTCTCTGCAGACCATACTTCTACACAACAACATCTGGTGCTTTGGATAACAGAGGATGTCTCTGCAAGGTGAGACGTAGCAGAGGTGCTGGTACGGTTGCAGATCACCCCGGCGTGACCACAGTGCTGTGGCTGAGTGAACACATCCTGGTTGGATGCAAATACACTCTAACACTGTGTGCTGTATATGACCCTACAGCACAGTGCAGCACTGCGCCACATGGACTTACAGGTTGAAGTCTGTTTGTTCAGGCCTTCCAGGATGTGCTCTGTTTTGCCATACAGACATAGCCTGCCTTTCTTCAGGTCTAGTAGAGCTCCTGTGTCTGACCCTCATGTATGATAAGGTGCTATCTTTTGGGTAGCGTTTTAACCTGTGGGTCTGAGCGCACTTAGCAAAGAAGGGCATGTCACTATTCCCAGGAGGCAGCTGGAAGGGCAAAAGTAAAAGGACTTGCCCAAGCTCACTCCGCAAGCCAGTGGCAGAGGCTGGAAGACTGCTCAGCACTCCTGTCCCTCAGCACAGCCCTCTTTTCAGTAGGCCAGGCTATTTATTGATGCACAATGTGTTTGCAAGTGGTTGTTTCACAAACAGTAAGACCTGAATCCAGATATATCAGTTTCCTTCGTCCCATGTACCCCAGAGCTCTTTCTGTAAATGCACTTGCATGTAGAGTTAGACATTCCTTGGCATTTAACATATTTATTTACTGTCACAGTGCTTTTTGGCAATAATTTTCTTTCTGCTTATAAAATTGGAAGCAAAGCTGTTGTAAAAGCCTGAGCAACAAGTAAGTTGTGTGGACTGAATGGACAAAAGGTGGCTAGATCACACACAGCTTACAATTCTTCCAGAAGATATTGGAATTAATATCCATTGAGCAGCTTTACAAACATTTTAGATTTGCCACTGAGCTACTTTTTTTTTTTTAATTTAATATTCCTAATATCTGTAGATGATAGGGGCAAATGTATCTATAAGCAGTAACAGCATTTTTGAATCACAATACTGCATCAGTGGCATATACGCTAACCTTCCCCGGTCTGCCGCAATGAGCCAGACTGTACAGCAGCATCTCACCTAAGTCTAGTGATCTGAGTTAAGCCTCGGTTAGAGTAACTGTGTTAATGCCTCCTGCAGTTAAGTGAAAGCAGCTTGGCAGTCCAGGAGGAGATTTACCACATTCTAACTTTGTGCCTGAGATAAGGAGCCCCCCGAACTGCCTCTCTCTCCATCAGCTACGAAGACAGAATCAGCTTACAATATAAATTCAAAGATAGGACAGAAGCGTGTTTCCCCTCTCTGCCAGTATCTCTGGATATGCTGCAATTGTTAGGGCAGAGATCTGGAACTGAGTTGAGATCTGACTGAGATCTCATCACGATAGGATAGTTCTGCACAAGCAAACCAGGAAATGGGCTATTAGTGTTCAAAAATCTCTTAGAAAGAGTATAAAATATATATACATGCATAACACACATATACATATATAACTCATAATAGTATTAAGCCTAGAACAAACACCAGAACAAGAAAAAGCCTGTGACTAGATACCTGAACACATAAAACAAGCACCATATTCCAAGCAGTAAAAGATGCTGAGCAATGAATAAGCGGTGTGTCCCTATGGCAAGGAAAGCTACGTGCCTAAGGAGAGGCTGCACCGGAAAAAAAGAGCATAGCTATCAAGTGCTTATTTCACTTTGTTCAGCACAGGCATGAAGCCACAGCTGGAGTACTGTGTCTCCTTTTCAGCATCCTATTTCAAGAGAGATGTTGACAATCTGGTGCAAACCCAGTGGAGAGTCACTAAGGTGGTGAGAGGGTGCCAGAATCAGGGTCCGGACAGTCTGGAGAAGGGAAGATTAAGGGGCAGAGGGTCTCGTTTGCCACCGTCCACCACTTTATGGGGAGGGGGGTATACAGAAGTTGGAGCCAGACTCTTCTCAGATGTGCAAAATCGGCAATGGGCGCAGGCTGCAGTGCTGCAGAAGGAAAAATGTCTTCCTTGCTGTCCTTGGCTAAAACCCACAGGGACAAGAAAGCTGCCCTGAGTGACATCGTCTAGTTTTGAAGTTAGCCCTGCTATGAGCAGGAGGCTGGACTAGAGACTTCCAGAGGTCCCTTCTTCCCCGATATATTTGATGGTTTTATGATTCTGTAATTTTTTTTTTCCTCTGGTAATTTAAAGGGGCACAGAGGTGTATGGCCAACATCAGACCGGGAGGTCCCTTTTGGGGCTCTCCAGCCCTTACTATGTGTTTTTCAGACCAGTTTAGGGAACAAAGGAGTACAAGGAGCACTTCCTTCCGCAAAACTTCCAGTGCTCTCTAGCGTTTTTTCTTTACAACTACAAGTATGCGAGTTCGTTACATTTTGTCCCCAGGAGGCAGAAACACAACTAGGAGTGAATTTCTCTTGAACCATATAACTTCAGGGCTCAAAAGCTAATTCTTTCAGAGCACCAGTGCTTGTTCATCCTGGGAGCAACTTACATGAAGCTAAGGGATTTGTTCTCGGCTTTCACTTTAGTGAGTCTGTGGGAACTGGGCACTGTGCTTCAGTCTTTATAGACTTTTTTTGTAAGGACTAGCTAGGTATCCATTAAGATGACCATGCCTTTTATATTTTTCATGATGTGCTGTATAAAGTTGAAGTAAATTTATTTTTATCTAACAGAAGGAAAACTGCTTAAATCCCAGGATATAAATGGTGATCAAAACGCCTTGAAGAAGAGGAATATAATACATGACCTTACCACATCCAATACGAGGCAGTGGCCCATGTCTCAGCAGAACTACAATGTACTGCCTGGGGTGGCACCGAACAGAGCGGAGAGGCTGAACTCAGCCCCTGGACAAGTTTCAGCAGTAAAGCCTGGCTCTCGGTTGGTGTTCTCCACAAGGTTAACTCCCTACAAAAACACCGTGTAAAACTTTGCAGAAGAACAAACCTAGCAAGCTGACAAAGAGTTTACTACCAACTAGAAGGCTGGCTGCGTGGCTTCTAGAGCTAGAAAATGATGGCTGGGGAGAAAGCACGTTGTGTTTCACAGGGAAGTGCAACTCACAGTGTTAAAGTCCTAAAAAATCAGCACTCCTTAATCTGCCTTTGTGGTTTCCACATAAAAACTCAGCCATCAGAGGGATCTCAGTTACCCCACATGTATGGGAAAGCTGTTTTGTATTCTTCTGGTTTACTAGGCACAGCCAAACTGGTTGCATTTCTGTTTGAAATGCTGTGTATGTAATGTGATCAAAAGTCTGTAATAGGAACAAACCATATCCTGAGTTGATAATCTTTCATTTATCTCTTATTTAGCTTGTTTATTTTGCACCTTTAACAGTAATATTTGATATTTCTGTTAACAGGCAACACAGTATTTCCTTCTGGCTACAGCACATTTATTCAGCATGTTTCATGGTACATCTGTGTGCCTGCCAGTAAAATCAGCATAGCCGTGAAAGCAAAGAAGCTGCTGAGCTCTCCAGCCTTGGCTGGATATCCTGATACAACTATTCTTTCACTTTGCAAGTATACCAGTCAGTTGACACTACACTTACAGATACTGATGAGTTTGTATTTCACAGAAAAACTTGAATGGCGTCAAGAGGTTAAGGCACATGATGTAGAAATAGCAAGAGCAAGCGTTCAGATTACGATTCTCCGTGTGTCTTTGAATGAACCACTTTCTACTGATATCCACACAATATTCAGATTACATCCGTAGGAAAGGCCTTGTCACTGTTCTGCAGATGGGCCGTGAGAGAACATGGAAAAGAACCAAAAGGCAGCCCTGTAGCCTAGTAAATATGATTTTCACATTACTAGGAAAAGTGACAGGCGTTGATCTGTCCATGCAGGGTTCTTCTGCACTTGCCTCTGCCTGAGCTGATTTCAGCTTGTTTTAGCCATGACAGCAGTTTCCTAGCAGCCAGGAAACAACTGCATAACTAGGTTTTAGTTAGCTCTGTGAATACCACATACAGTAAGGGTGTAGCTGACCTATGCTGTTGTTCAGTAACAAATATCGACCCCATAGACTGAGGCTGCAGAGGCTATTGTGTATCTTTAACTACCACAGTCAAAGAAAGATAGTCAAAATTTAGGTGGCAACCAGTGAAAAAAGAGCAACTATGCAGAAAAAAGAGCAACTACGCAGACTATGTTAGCAACCAAAGAAAATGTAACTCCAGCTCAAGCCAAGAATGAGAAGGAAAAAAACTTATCTCTGTCAACAACATACCCCTCCTGAGAAACAACTTGGTGAATGCCAGTCAATGACTCCACACACCCCCTCTCCCTCTTCTTCTCGTGGATGACAGGTACCACGGACACAGGACTCGTCCGGCATTGCAGTGGTGAACAAAACTCTATTAGGATGTATATGTCAGCAATTTTAATGTATTATTAATGAGGCTTTTTCTGATAATTTGGACTGTGCAGCAATATTGTAACTGGACTAATAATTCATTTGTTGTATTCTGATTAGACTGTTACAGCTCTAGCTAGCCAAACAATGACTTCCCGACTTTGTGTAGAAGGTGTGCATTTCCTTTTAGGCCCTAATAAGTCTCTGAGTGTAACAAAGACTGCAAGCAGCTTTTCTGTGAGAGCCTTTCTATGGAAGGCAGTTTCCAGTAATCACAGAAGACCCAGAATGCGGCTAACATGTTCCTACGGTCCTGGCAAGCATCTTGCTTATACTCCTTCTCCATTTTATAGGAAGTGTTGGAACTGGGGAACGGGGTTGCTCAAGCACTCAAAGTCCAATTTTCGTAACACAGATACCGACCAAGAGTTTGCAAACTTTAAAGTGTTAACAACATAACTTTCCTATGTAAAGAGATCAAGTGAGACAGCGTAAGGGCAATGTGGTCAGTGACACATAGGCTAGATCAGGAAATTCAGACTTCAAAAGCAAAGGTGAGAAATTAAAAGCTGAAATAGGAGCCTGCTGAATTAAAACACGGAGAAAGTAAAACTCTAGAAGGGATAGAATCTGTAGAGCAACATTGTGTGCAAAGCAAGGCATGGACGCAGCTCTTACCAAAAGCACCCTCTCATGATAATGCTGACTTAGGGGGATAGCAATTAATAGTTTGGTTGAGATAGTCACCCTTCCACAGAGGAGTATAAGGCTGAAAGCCCACATGTCTCTGATGCGGACGTGCTGCCAGTGTTCAAAGTGAATCCTGTACCACCCATCACTACCTGGGTTACTGTAAAAACAGAAGATGGACAAACAGAAGGGAAAGAAGGAGAAATACACAACCAGAGTCAGATTAAATTGTTAGGAAAGAAATAATGATAACTGCTCATCAGATAACAGAATAATTAAGGGTCTTGGCTCCGAAAGCAGATCGTTTAAACAAAAAAACTGTGTATTAAATGGCTTCTTATGTTAGATGCTAATACTGGTTTAAGCATGACTGATCAAGAGAATTCCTCTTGAGCATCTGCTACAGCTTCAGGGTGGACTCATGGAATAACTGATATAGATGCAATGTTTGCAGTAGTAAATGATCATTATAAGTGGATACATCACATTGTATTATATACATTAGCACAAGCCAAATGTAACAGAAATGTATTGGGCATGGAAAAAGTTGTCAGCCTCTGCCCACAGTCTTCTAAACAATAGAGACAGACAAGCCCCCAGTTATGACCAGGTTGCACTTGAACGGTTGTTGTATATGGCCTAGCCCCAGGACATTAAACACAGCTATAAAGCAGGAAAGGGATTTTCAGGGGAATTTAGGCAACATTGGGATCCACCCAAGACACAGAATTATAACAGTTGTACTAGAAAGGGTCTGGAGGAGTGCAGTTATCCACCACTGTCTGCTCCACTGCAAAAAGAGCTCCACAATAGAGAACCAGCTGAAAAAATGGTGAGAACCTTTAGGTTTTGAAGCCATTGTAAAAACGTAAAGGGCCAGAGAAATGATCAAGAACAGAACAGAGCAAATCACTATCACATTAGACTCAGAACAGATTAGTATAATAACACAGATGATAAGGCCCCTAAATGATGATACTGCATTGAAGGAGTGGTTAAACTAAAGAAAAGCCCCGTGCTTGACATGTAAGAATCTAGCGTGAGCAACAGTGAATGAGACTGAGCAGTGAGATCAACAGATCAACTATGGCTTGGATAGAATTAGCAAAAGGGATCCAGCAAGAAAGGAGAATTAGGAGAAAAGAGAAAAGGGGACAGTAACACACAGGCATTAGTCCAGCCTGTAACATTTGCTAACAGCAAGCAGCAGCAGTGGAACTGGAGAAGGAGGGTAAGTGTGAAGCAGGGTGATAGTAAGAGTGCCCCATGTTGTATGCACCTTGCATATGGAAAAGCAAGGAAGGTTAAAAAAGAGTAGTACAGAAGAGCAAGTAATCCATTTCAACCCTAAGGACATCACTACTTATAGGTTGCATTGATTTGGTTTAGCTGGTTTTGCTTTCTTTTTAGTGTTGTATATGTATATATGAAATGGAAAAGGTACAGTACTGGGGTTTCTTAGTCAGTTCCCACAGCTGAAGTTAAAACCAAGACCATCACATTCATCTATGAACAACGGGGAAAAATGGAACCAACTGTAAGATGTTCCCATCTCCAAGCAAGGGAAACCCTGTTTCTCTCAATGAGGATATACATGCCTTCCCATTAATAACAGTGATAGTGATCACTAATATATGATGTTTGTATATGCAACACAAACATACATGGATGTGATGCCGTGTATTTATAAAACATAATAATGTAAGTGCTACAAAAAGGAAAGTTTAATCAATTAAGTACAGAAATGATTACAATGGTAAATTTTATTTTAGAAGAATGTATGCTATTACATGTACATTTGCAACACTGGGACTGGAAAGACTGCATGTTTGTGTAGTGTTATATATGATACCAGCGATATAAAACAGCTATGTAGAAGTGGATGCTTCTGGGCTAAGTAGAAAACAGATCATGGTGGAAACCAGAATTTCATCAATTACAGAGACATAAAAAACTACATACAAGTATGACAGACAACCATGTACCGATTTTATGAAAAAGACTTTTTGTTATCAAGGAGCTAGCCAGAAAATGTTAGAAATGTATAACACCATGGCAATTGTGTGTTCAAGTGCCCCGAAATTATTGTAGATTATCTCATTGTGTAAAATTTATCTGATAATAGATGTGTAAGTAAATTAACATCTGCTGAAGGATGTAGTTTTAGTTACATCACAGCTATAGAAGCAATACTCAGCTCACAGGAATCATTGCAATTGTAGGCTATGTTCGGCTCAATGCCTTTAGGAATTGCCAAGCAATTTTCACCAATTTTCAGACAATTGCCAGAAATGCTAGAGTATCCCACTCTTACACCTGAAGTCTGACATGCGGTCTAGAAGCCACAAAAGCAGAAGGTACTGTACACCAAATAAATCACCAAGTAAACCACATTACTACCACACTCCAAATGCAGTGGAAGTGCCTTTCAGAGCGATCTCCCTCAACTAGAAGAGTTTGGAACTTGGCTTTACATCCCAGACTCATCATTTTAATCATTATACTGATTTTTCTCGGCTATAAAAATCAAATGTTAAGTATGTTCTGGTTATACATAACAATGAAGAACTACAGATTACTCTCAGACCTGTACAAGCTATCTCAAGGTAAGATCAGACAGAAAAGAGCAAACAACTCTGAGATCTGCTGTCACATCCTGATCAGTAGCCTCGAGATGTAGAAGGGTTGCAACATCCATTTTTGACTTGTAAAAAGTGTCTGTGAAGTGGACTAACAAAAGGAAGGATTATAGCCCTGTAGCCCCATAAATATGATTTTGCCATTTCTAGCATGCTAATAGAACAAAGACATCATATCAGGCAACTAAATCTCACATCTGAATTAAAGAGGTATTTACGTTGGGGTTTTTTTAAGTGCCAGATTCTGTAACACTGAATGACATACCTGAAATTAAACTTTTTGGAAAAAAATACTAGATCTTGACTTTCTCTTGTGTAGAGCTATGCTGTCTTCCCATATTGGACCTCCAGTGATGAGATGTGCAGGCTCATTTAAGTGCATAGCACTGATTATCACCTCTTCCCCTGAAGTAAGTAGCAACCGCAACTTTTTGCCTGCTGTGTGATCTAGTTGCCAGGCTGGTAAAAACCCCCTCATTTTACCTGTGGTTTACACAACTCTCAGACTCTATAAGCTACTTAAAACTAGTAAGCTGCTTATTTTAATAGCTCTAAGGGGCAATGCATTAGTGTGCACAAAGATAGATTTTATACCTTCATCCTGAAAAGGAGAGAGACACGAGCCTGAAATCTTCCTGGACTTCGATCACAAACAGAATCACAATGCATTGATTCATCACAATTCAGGTCAACAATTTCCCCTTCATTTTACGTCAGATATCCTACCCACTGTAAAGTGTCGTAAACCTTCAAAGACCCTTCAAAGACGCTATTCATTTTCACTTTACAGTATCTTAGACACCCAGAAGGACTGCACTCTTCTTGCAAATCCACTTGTACAGAGAATGGCAGTTATCAGCATGCATTTCTGTCAACTTATAGGCAGCACATTTTTCTTCTTTCTTCCTTCCTTTTATTGTAAAACTGCAAGAGCCAAACAACACACAGATATGAAGATGACTGAAAAAATTTGGTTGCATATACGAAGAGTGAAACCACAGAGCCTGGATTTTTTTGTCTTTATGCTGTCATTCTTTTGATTCTCTGACATACAGACAGGTTTTCTTTGTTTAGTAAGCTTCACCCTTTCTCTGTTTCCTTACTTCTTATGCAGCTGGAAGTAAAAAGCTTACACAGCATAGGCATCTGCTAATAAAATTAGTTCCTTCTCTGAGAGCCGTCAAGGAATTGCACTTTTCAGCTGCGTGTTTTGATCAGAATTCTGTACTGAGAAAAATCAGAGTAGGCTGAGCTGCCAAACTGGAGTATGGGCCCTGATATCTTACTACGTCTTTCTCATGGGCTAATGGCTGAACAGCCCGGGCACAGTGAGTGGAGAACATGTCACGGAAGCTGACACAGATTCACTCTAGAATGAACCTACCTGTGCCCTGGATGTTTGGGATCATTGAGCCACACCCATCTTCCTTTCTCCTCATCAAAGCTTAATCCAGTCCAAACAAAGCCAATGTCTTTATCCTTCAGTTTGTTTAAGAAATCCTGGAAAGAGGTATGTTTTTGAACTTTCATAATAATGACACTTCATAAAACTCCAGCACCAGTAACGTATAGTGGTAATTAATATTTTAAAACCAGCAAGACTTTCATGCCCAAAGATTCCAGAGAATGTTCCCAAGAAATTGAGAAGACCCCCCCAAAAAAAACCAAAAAACAAAACCACATGGAAATTAGTTCAGATTCTCAACTACAACCAGTACCGTGGCTAATGATGGTAAGTGGAGCAACCGGGGAGCTAACTTTCTGCTCCTGGCTGGCCCCAGGCCCATTCCACTAGCACGTCTATTTTAGAGGAGGATCAGGCTGATCTGAATTACAGCAGCTGAAGCTATCTCCTCTTTTTCTCCCCTACAAGGAAGGGAGGTGATCATTTTGCCAGGTCACCCTCCTGGGTGTTGTAGAAGTGACTGTCTGAACCTGGTCATGTTTAAGCAAAATCAGGAGCACAAAAGAGACACACTACAGGGTAGGATTTGGTCCACAGAACTGTTTTTTCTATTGCTGCAGACCTGGTACTGACATTTAAAAATGTACAAAGTACAGAGAAACAGCTCCATCCCCCAAAGAAAGGCAACAGGCTTTATGACAGCTTAGTTCTGAACTAAGAATCCTTCAAATACCAGCTGCTTCTTGCTGGAGATTATCTCTAGGCATATCATTGCATCTTTTTAAATGAAATGTAGGCTATTGGTCTTCTGTTTGACACAAGTTTTTCTTAACATGCAGAAGTCAATCACCAGAGGACTTTCCACTGACAATGCCTTTTATGAGCATATCTGGATGAGAAATGGCCTCTAAAAATACATGGAAAGCTATAGTTTGATATGTGGATTCAGAAGGTATAAGTAAAAAGAATATTTAAACGACAGAGTACCTTACAAGCTTACCATTTCAGTCTCATCCTCTATAATCAGGAGCTCAGATTTTTTTCCTGAGCAATACTTTCTACTATTCTCCCAGGTGTCACGAGTTTCTGAGTAGAAATAACATCTCCCGCAATGCAGCTTCCAGCCAATGGGGCAGAGTTCACATCTGGAGCCTGTGAGGAGTTTGGGGTGAAGGGATTTTTGTCACTTCTTTATTTTTTTTTAACAACTGGTATCATTACTATTGCCCCTTGCTTTTTCTGCAGCTTTTGAATAAGAGAGTAAAGAAGCTTTAAACCAGGAGCAGGGCAGAAATTGTGATGGTATAGCTCATTTTAAAAAAGAACTTTGTCCCTGTTGTACAGTAGTAATACGGATAGTCATTCTTTGGTTAGGGATCACTCTGTGCCTTTAAATATTTCAGAACTCTAGATATTTGTACTAAATATTTTACATAATAATTGGGGTAAAAGCCATGGATAAAATCCCAGCTCTGCTGAAATCACTGGGAGTAGTACAATTCTACGGCATCCATGGAGAAATAACAAAGACCTTCAGTAACACTACTCTGCTTTTATTTTCTGCTTAAACTTTTCAAGGATGGAATTCTAAAATAGATCACTTTATACATCTTTGTCAATATAAGCATGCTTATTCTGGTATAAAATCAATTCCTTTCTGCAGGTGTTTATTTTTTTATTAATCTTTTCAAGAGCTTCAAACCATTTATGATACTATGAGCAAGACTATTTCCTTACCATTTGTATGCATACATAAGCTTTCCTTTAATGCAGTCAGTAACCTGTTGTCATGAAGATCTTCCTCAAAGATACTGTCACTTTCAGAAAGATTTTCTCTGGGCTTCCACGTGTCACTTGACAGCAAGTCACCTGGACAAGAATCTCCAACATTTTAATGTAAAGCTCACAAACAAATGGTATAGAAACCCCGTAGTATTTTTCTGTGGATAATAATAGGAGCTTTAAGTGGAAGCTCAGATTGCTCATTTGTCCTTCCAGCTCTCCTGTAAACGGAGGTGGAGAGCTGAGCATCCAAATCATATACATTAAACAAATATATGAGGTGACTGACTTGACAAAGATGATGTAGAGTCCATTATCATCATGCTTTTGACAACATCATATACAACAGTGGTCTTCCAAATAACATGGTTGTGCCTTTGATTTCCAGTTCCCAAAATTTACATTGAGCTTATTTCAGAAAAGAATGGGTTGATGTGAGAGGGCAGGACTCGCATCCAGAGAAAGGGAGAACAGCTGGCTCCGCAGGATGCTTTTGCCCAGAAGTGCTTCTGAATTCTCATTTTCTCCTGCATTCTCAAGTGATTTTGATGTGCAAAGTGATTTTGATGTCCAGAAGCAGGATGAACATTGGGACTACCAGGCCAAGATTTTCTAAAGGAGGAAACTAAAATTAGCCTCCTTGATCAATATTCAGATGCTTGTTGATGGCAATGTAAAAACTTGTTCAACTTGCTGGACCAGGGCGACTGCAACCATTTCTCTCTGATCTCTAAGTTTAGATACTCAGGGATAACGGCACACATCTGTGCTGGAGAGGTAAGCTCTGTACGCACATGATCAGTGTTAGCAGTGACCCAGTGCTTATGCACAAATTCTGTGGGCAATGCAGAGGCCACTTTTATAAACTTAGAGGCACACTTTTTTTTTTCTTTCTGTTTAGAGAGGCCTTCTCCAACTATGTGTACTGTCTTCCAGCCTCCTATCTCACCCACCCCTGAAGTCTGGCTCACATTCCCATTGTACACGCCAGGGAGGACTGGCTGAGACTGAAGGTAAGCAAAGCGGGGCATCAGGAGGTGAAGATTGGCCGTGAGGATGAGGAGAGGCAGAGTTCCAGTTGTACCACGTACCTGGAGTGAGTTCTGTTTCATTACTAAAAGAATTTTTCCAAACTGATGGATGGATTCTTTGGCTAGGAACCTTGGTGGTTTGTTCAGTTTTGGACAGGAATAGGAGGGACTCTCAGATTGGGGGACTGGAAAGTGAGAAAGATTCCAGCCCTCTTTGTACACCCCAAACATGCAGCAGTCCTCTGAGAGCCGCTGACCTTCTGCAGATCCACAGCCCCACAATGCCAGTGGTTCCCTCCCACCTTCACCAGAAACACACTAGTAGAAAGCATAACTGGTCTTGTCACCTTATCAAAACAGTTTGTTTGCCAAACTTGTTTAAGTTAAGGATTGATACCTGTCAATTTCACAGGAATTAAAGTAAAACATTTAACTTGGTCACTCACATTGCTGAATTAATGTGATCACAGCTCCCAGAAATATAACATTCAGAAATCCTGAGAGAGCAGCAAGACACTGCAAGCCTGAAGAATTAGAGGGAATTTCTGCAAGAAATAAAGACAGTTTTACAAACACAGCATGAGTTGTTACCCAGGACATAAATCTGCGTTTCTCTAGACATCTTTCAGACAGACCGTCCATCACTGTCACTTTGCTGTGTGCTTTGTCACAGTTGCTTTTGCCCTTCTGGTTGCCTCCTGCATATCAACGGGTTCTTGCTTCTAATAAACTTTCATTTATGAAAACTTTGAGGGGCTTGAATTTTCTCATGCTGTCTTCACTGTTTGCCAGTTCATCTGAGGTTTTCAGTGGCTACTGAACAGTTTCTGCTTCTTCATATCAGAGGGATGTCACTTGCAGATATCATGAAGACAGTTAGATGTCACAGCAACCACTTAACAAACATTGCAAAAGAAAACCTCACAAACTTAGCGAAAAAGGAAAGACTGAAGTTTCTAACAGCTGCAGAGAAAGAAAGGTACATAACATGTAAGAACAAAAATGAGGTTCTAGAGCTATGAATACCAACACTACCCATCAAGAAAGGACCAGCAGATTCTCTGAGAATTAAACTCTCTAACTCCAGGACCCACTAATTAGTTTTATTGCCTGTACACTGGATGCCAAGTCAAAGGCCTTAGATAAGTCCACATTATAATTTGGAGATCTTTCTTTTTTATTGAGTCCTTGATGTTCAGCCAGTCCCACCTGGAAAATTACTGCAAAATGTTTGAAAAATTAAACAGCAGTGCATTAAACAGGGCTTCTGTGCAGACTGGATGCTTGATTAAGCTCAGTGAATAGCAATGCAAAAATGAGCTCCCTTGCAAATGAAAAAAAAGTTACTTTTAATTAGAATCACAAAAGCCTGGGAATGCACAGTCATGGTGAATCTTCCTTCTCAATGTTACCCAACAGTCTTAAAATTTATTCTTGTAGGACTGTCACACTCCTGCCATACCACTTCCTAGTGAAACCTGCTGCTGCTGTTTGCTCACTCAGTTCATTGCAGGATTTCTACATTTCTAAACGTAGAATTGCAGAACTACGTAGGCTGGAAGGAATATCAGGAGGCCACCTAGTCCAGACTCCTGCTTAAGGTGGGTCAGGTTACAGCAGGTTTCTTAAGGCTTTGTCCAGCCAATTTCTAAATATCTCCAAGGACGG
Source organism: Sagittarius serpentarius (assembly GCA_034782735.1). NCBI lineage: Eukaryota > Metazoa > Chordata > Aves > Accipitriformes > Sagittariidae > Sagittarius > Sagittarius serpentarius. The sequence goes on from JAVKLA010000024.1 coordinate 7,390,100, forward strand.
GGATTCCACAGCCTTTCCAGGCTCCTGTCCTAGTGTTTGACCACCGTCACAGTAAGAAAAATTTTCTTGCATCACATTGTAATTTTCCATGCTCCAACTTGTGTCTTTCAACGCGCACCTTCCAGAAGAGTTTGGTTCTGTCTTCTCTACACCTTCCCATTCAGTAGTTAAAAAGAAAGGTAAGACTTCTTTCAGCCTTCCTTTCTTAGGGCTGCACAAAGCCATTTGTCTCAGCCTCTCCTCTTGTGTCACTTCTCCAGCTCACTCACTATCTGAAGAGCCCTTGGCTGGACTCATTCCAGCAGGTTGTCAGCGTGCTCTTCGAAGGGGTAGTGATATAGATAATGTAGGCTGCAATACAGCAAAGCTCTTTAAAATAACTGGCATAAAAGATGTTCTGTGATACCTGAAAGGATTCCTTGGAGCAGGGAGAAGAGAGAGAAGTTGCCCAGCTATGCGGGAAATATGTTAATTTTTCTTCCTAGCTTTCTAACATTAGTGTTTTCAGGAAATACTTTGTGAATGTTCTTCGAGAAAGACCAAGGCATAATACAGTGTTCTCTTTGTCCAAAATTAACTTCATGGGAAAAAAGATTTTACATGCGAACCTTCTGTGAATTAGGACCCAAGAATAAAGTCAGAGATTAACAGAAGGATGATTTTCCGTTTTATGGAAATGGCCTTTTCTTGGAAGAGAAAACAGGGTGTTAAAATGTTATACCTTGTAGAGAACTTGTTCTCTAACTAGTTAATTATATTGGGAAGTATCCTTTAAAAGACATTACCTTTCAAATGCTGGTGGTCCAGATCAGATGGGAATCAGCTCTTTGAAAAGTTACCTGCTTCTACACTATTATTTAAAAAATGTAATGCATGGAGCTGTATTCCAAATCATGAAACGGCTTGAACTTCATGCTACGTGATAAACTCATTTCCGCTAACACTTTCACTTCATGTCTCATTTCTAGCTAACACTGTTTTGTACAAAGGTCAAACATCTTTTTTCCTCATTTGTCTATTCAATCATACTTACTTGGGAAATGCTGTATCGGTGACCAGTCATCTTGAAATATTCAAACAGCTAATCCCCACTGGTTCTATACTGCCACCCTATTCATATTGTCCTGGTTTCAGCTGGGATAGAGTTAATTTTCTTCTTAGTAGCTGATACAGTGTGTTTTGGATTTAGTATGAGAATAGTGTTGATAACACACCAATGTTTTCGTTGTTGCCAAGTATATGTAAGTATATGTAAACAGAATGCAGTACTTTTTTCTATGCAACATATTATGGTTAGGCATCTCTGTGCATTTTCCTGCTTGCTTTGGGTACTTTGCAGTGATTTTGACATAAAAAAGGCAATTAGGATATCTGGCGTCTAATCGTAACTCTGCCATGATTTGCACAATGGCTAGACTGCAGGCAAAACAGCAACAGTGACTCCTGTAAATACTCCGATTAGCACTCAGCTACCCAGGGTGAGCTCTGGAAGCAGCAATACTGCAGAGCTGACAACGCGGCATGGGCTAATAGCTCAGCGGTTGCCCAGCTTCTCATGACAGCTCTGCAGCTTGCACCACTGGCAAAACCGGAGGGGACTGCAAGGGGGAAGGGGAGCTCTGCGTTGTGGTCTTCCTTCTGCACTACATGAACTGGCACAGACGCTGCATTGGATTATGCCAATGAGGCATTGCGAGCATTTCTAACCACGCCAGTGAATACACTTACATATTCCGCATGTATATCACACTACCGTGACTAGCATGTGTCTGGTCTAAAGGTAGCTCGCACGCCTTTCACTACAAGCAGAGACTCAGCTTGCAGTACATTCTTTAACAAGCTAAACGAAAGCACTGTTCTCTTCAGTTGCTTACCTGAAGTCTTTCCGCTGCCCTGTCGTGTCACGCTACCCAGTCATGCAGGTAGACAATGAAGACAGTGTTTTAAACCCAGCTTTGTCACTGGGTGCTCTGTTTGTGGTCACATACCATTCTGTATATGTCCCACATACATTTTGCCTGACTTTCTGCTTCTTTTAAATGGAAATATTCAATCTACTCCATTACAGCAATGTTTTTGCGCACTTTGACAAATATTTTAAAGACCATAGAAAATTCTTAGTTAAATCAATATTAGCTTTTATGATCAATTTTCTGTTGTTTTCTTAGTTTGTTTTTTCCTCAGTATCACTGGTTCTGTGCTTTGTCTACAGTTGGGAACAGGCTCTCAGCTAAGTTGTAATGACAAACTGGCACAGTTTACATCAATAAAATTGCACATGATTTATCCTGCCATACTGAGTAACTGTGCAGCCAGGATTTCTCCGGAACTGATCATCATAGCTAATTAACTGTTTGGAAACTGGATGTCTAGTTGCTCTGTAGACTTGGTATTTATGATCTGAGAAGCTTTTCCCTGGGACATTTAAAAGAAATAAAGGTTAGCAAGGGTGAGCTTGAAAGACTTATGGCATACATCTTTGTACTTTCTCCCTTGCTGCTCCTGACACTTTTGACAAAACCCCCAGAAGTTGTTGAAAAAGCTTACTAGACAGTGTTACAATCTTACTGGTTTCATTTAAATTATTCATAAATTCTTATTAGCTGTGATTCCTGAAAACAAAACAAAGCAAACCAAAAAAACCAACCAAAAACTCTAGAGAAAATTTAAATGGACAAGAGCCGAGACCACTGCCAAACTTGCTGCCAGCTACTGCCTCCTATTTTCCTTATATGCCTCTGTCTCCTAGTCTCCATTTTGTACTGGGACTGTCAGCATCAGTACTCCAAGTCTGGTGGTACTATTAGGACTGCATTTTATCTACTCTCCATCACATTTCTCTGTATACTGCCATATATCATTGGCAACTTTAGTAGCACCAACTAAAATATTGGCAGATTTGTGGTTTTTTATGATGACTCAAATAATGAGATCTGTTACTTACAGAACAAGCCTGAAGGCGTATCATAAACACTTACAAGCTCACCTGCATTGGAGCTTTTCTTCCTTGCTTTGAAATGAAGTTCTGTGTAACCCTCTTCATTCTCCATCTCAAGGTCTTTTTATCACTTCTTCCTGTCGAAGACTGACTGTCAGTGTCAAACTAGGTTATGAGAAATGCCTCAGATGAGTGTGATAAACAGGAAGGGGACAGCAGATGGCTATTTGTGCTTTTAGCTGAAGCCATGCAGTAGCAGGACTATGAAAAGGAACTTAACAGTATAAACTGCACAGACAACTGAACTCTTTTTCTCTTCTTTTTCACTTCCTCTGTCTTTCTCTGACAAACTCCAGAGCCTTCTAACAGCTACTAACACTGCATTTTCTCCCATGCAATATCACAGTCCTCCAGTGCAGTCCTTCAATGCACACACGCTCTTGCACGAGAAAATAGATTTGAGCCCCTCAAGCCCATTTCACTGGATTGATAGACTTTTCTCATTTTCTTTATATTAAAATCAGCTGTGTCGGCTTCTGTGTTTTTCTCAAATGCTGAGAATTGATCTTGCTTTACCAAAAGAGGATTGTGTGTGTATGTGTCATTAAATAGGTGGAAATGGCATTTAAATACATGTATTGATCCTTGGTTCTGCTTTGTGCCTGTCCGCTTGAGCAACTGTTCATAGATTTGAGCAACTGAATGACTTTCTTTAAATGGAGACTGAAGCAGATCTGTTCAAACATCACAGTTTGCAGTGTTCCTGTTGCACTTCAAAAGGACAACAAGCCTGGGCTGCTTCTATCAGCAAGGAGGTGTTTACTTTTAAATTACTGTGCAAGGTCTCTTCCAAGTTGGGGATTCTAGAAAGCTCTTTGTGCTCTTAAGTGCTAGTCTGGAATCTTCCTTTCTGGAAACAGGATTCAGCAGAAAGGTGAAAAGTTGGGGGCGGGGGGTGTGTTCTCCAAAATAGTTATAATGATTTCTGGCTGTTGTCAAATTTACCAGGTTTTAACTGAGGTTTTCTCTGGGTCAGGACTACATCCTGGCTTCATCTTTAACGTGTCTGTATAGTGTCTAGTGGTGATACATCATGGGAGATATAGACCATCATGTCATTAGCTGTAGTATGCAATTAAATACTTAGTGTCCTAAACACTTCTCTCAGTTTGGAGGAATATAAATGCATACAGAGCACCAGACAAATTATTCACTCATTTTTTAAACAAAACTGCTGTGATTATTAGGAATGCTCATTTAAGCTTGGAAAACAAAGTAAATTTACCTCAGCCTTTATATTGTGGTTAGTACCTGTAAGCCAGGGTCAAGCTGTATGCAGTGCAATCACATACTGCAAAAAAAAAAAGTGATCTCCGGAGAAGTCTTTCAAACACAAACATACTCTTGAGGCTGATAGATCAGTATGAAACAAAAGGTACTGAGTGACCAACAAATATATTCTCTGTTTCCACAAAGTGGTAGTACTTAACCATGCGGCATCACAATGCTAAATAACTCTGCTGTATCTGGTGCAGATACACTTGCAGTGTTACCAACTTTCCAAATCATTTTCTCTGAAGATGCTTGGAGGACAAGGTTTGAATACAGAGTTTTTAACTGTTTCTAGAACAGCACTGGAAGAATGTACACGCTCTGAGCTACAGCCTTTACGTTCACCAGATGAAACAGCTGGTCTAAAAAAAAGATACGACAACTCCAAACAAGCCTTGCTTCACTTGACACGCTTAAATTCTTCTGCATCCAGCTCCGCAACAAATATATGGGACTTGCTATAAAGTAAACAGAAACAACACAGAAACTAAAGGTTCACAACTTGATATATTCCTTTATACGATGTTTTTTTTGCCCTGTCATAGTTTAAGGAGCTGTGCTCTGATTTTTTAAATGCATGGCTTCAACTGCACTGGAATTACATACACATATCAGTCATTTTTTAACCCAGAGCTTTTTGGGAACTCATTTCTAACAGGAAGGTGGAGCTTCTAAAACCCAAAACTTCTCCCACAAACAACATTTCATATTCACAAGTTCTAGATTACAATTATTTTGTAAATATCTATTTCCAAATCTATGTTTGAGGAGGTATTACTGGTTTTAAACTAAAATAAAAACCAATATGAAATAAGAAGAAACACGAGATGAATTTCCACACTCTTCATCTGAAAAGGAAAGCTCAGAGGAAGTTTTCTCCCTTTTCATTTTTCATGGGGCAGATTTCTGGAATAAGACTCTGTCACGAATACTTGTCTGTTAAGGAGGCAGACCACTGCTTTCTTTGTGCACACCCTCTTCCTCCCTAACAAGCATCCAGAGGTAGCTCTCTCATCTGGCTGTGTAGAAATATATTCTCCCAAGCCCTTTGCTTCCGGCGTTTAAGGAAGGATAAAGGGAAGTACAAAGACTACAGAAAAGCTGCCCTGAGATCCCAAGGGCACCACCAGCCCTGCCCGTCCCCGTCCAGGCCCCTGGGGCTCCCCCCACCCTGCCCATGGCCCAGGACCCCATCTCAGCACCCACCAGGGCCAGCAGGCCCAGCCTCCAGCTCCCCACAGCCCTGCCCTGCCCGGCCATGGGCTTCGCCAAGCTGGGCCCACCCACAGGCCCACGTCATGGTCCCATGGAGGTGCCCCGTGCCTGGGGCTGGGGCTGCCCCCATGCCCCCGGCTGCCCTGCTCTCAGCTGGGGCGGTGGGACAGGCCCTTCCCTGCCGCCATCACTCTTGGCCCCGACCCCTCTGCAGCACTCTGACACAAGGGACGTTGTGCTGGCAATGGCGCTTTTTTGAAGGATTATATTTGTTTATTGTTGTCTCAAGTTTTGGTGCGCAGGCACTGGCAGCGGTGGCAGTCTCTGTGAGGAGCGGCCGGGGCTGCCCCGAGCCGGACACGGCTGGCTCCAGCCCACCCACCGCCGGGCACGGCTGAGCCCCGCAGCCAAGACGGTGGCGTGTCTCGGAAAACACGGTTAGGGAAGGGCACAAATGCCACAGAGGCAGAGAGGAGCGAGGGGGAAAAGTGTGAGAAACAGCCCTGCAGACACCAAGGTGAGAGCAGGAGGCGGGGAGGAGGTGTTCCGGGCGCCCGAGCAGAGATTCCCCTGCAGCCCCTGGAGAGGACCCATGCCGGAGCAGACATCCACACTGCAGCCCACAGAGGACCCCACGCCAGAGCAGGGGGATATTTCCTGAAGGAATTGCAGCCCATGGAGACCCCATGGCGGAGCAGGGGGATATTTCCTGAAGGAATTGCAGCCCATGGAGACCCCATGGCGGAGCAGGTTCTCATGACAGGAATTGTGGTCTATGGAGGATTCACGCTGCAGCAAGTTTATGCCGAAGGAGTGCAGCCCATGGAAGGACCCACGCTGGAGCAGTAGAACAGCATGAGGAGGAAGGAGCGGCAGAGAGGAGCTGTTACGGACTGACCCCATAACCCGCTGTTCCCCATCCCCCTGCGCCACTCGGGGGGGTGGGTGGCGGGGGGAGTGGAGTCAGGAATAAAGCAGTGAAGTTGAGCCTGGGAAGAGGGAGCAGGAGGAAGGTGTTGCTTTAATCTTTTTTTTTTTCCCCCTTCATTTCTCACTATCCAAATCTATTTCAATTTGAAATAAATCAACTTTCCCCAAGTCAAGTCTGTTTTGCCCATGATGGCAACTGGTTAAGTGATCTCTCTGCCTTTGTTGTGACCCACAAGCTTTTTTGTCTTATTTTCTCCCCTGTCCTGTTGAGGAGAGGGAATAAGAGAGTGGCTGGGTGGGCACCTGGCAGCCAGCCAAGGTCAGGCCACCACAATCGTCTTACCAGTATATATTATTTTTCTTTTTCCTTTTTCTTTTTTTGTATATTTGCTATGCTATGTAAAACTCTAGTAAATCAAAGGCAGTGGATCCTGTGGTTGTCTCAGGAAGCTCTTAAAAAGATCAGCAAGAGAGCACCCATGACAATAATGACAGAAATTGATTTCTAGGTGGATTATCCTCCTGCATACGAACAAACCCATTTTAAAAAGTCATCTATCTGGTAAATACACTGTTTGAATACTATAGTCTTTTGTTTCACTTGTACTAAATCCCCTTTACACTCTTAAATTAGTTTTTAAATTTTGGAGTAGAAGTGAAAATATATTTATATATCTACACATAAATATTGCAGAAAACCCACCCAAGGAAAGGAAAAACAGTCTTTCAGGTTAAAAAGAATACCCCCCTCTCTCAAAAATTAACCAAGCAATCGATGCGTATATGCAGTACACATCCAATAATGATACACAGCCAATTAACATGCATACTAAATCCTATGTAGCAGCAAAACATTAATCTTTTAGAAGCCCTTCTTGTTACAGTATTTTCAAGGATCTGGGGTTTTGACATCATTCTGCCAAGGATGGCATTCTTATTAATTTTGTGTACTGCAGCAATGCTGTCCTGGAACAGCGAGTACCATACAAATGTGTGACAAGACAGTGATTTTACCTTGACAAAGCTTATTAGCTACTTTACAAAAGAGATATACCAATGAGATGGATACAGAAGGAAAATGGAGGACCATGGAGAACACACTGTATTTACAGACAGTGTCTTCCAGCTGTGGCAGAGGCTGGAGGGAAAAACACAGAGCTGTTTATTAAATAAGTTAGTAATTTAACTTAAGCTCAAAGTTGTTCACAGGTTGGCAGTAGAACCTGACACTGATGTTGCAAGGATGAAGGTAAGAGATAGCCTTGAAAATGTAGATCACTGTCTCAACAGAAGGATGAAGCATGCAACTTGGCCCCAAACACCAAGCCACGGCAGCAATCCAGGAAAATGTAGGCATGGTTATATTTAAACACGAGTGTCCACATGGAATTTTTTTAGTATATGTGTACTTACAGTTGATGTGCATAGTATTTTGCAAGATCACAAATCTAGTTCCTCTTATTTTTGCACGCTCAGAGAACTGGCTTCATCTTTCTTTCATCCTGCTTCTTGTTTCTCAAACAGACTTCACACTTCACATTTTATTTCAGCAAAAAGAAAACTTCAAAGGCACCACTTACATGCATACACAAATTGCTATATCATTTCCTTTTCTTTTGTGAAGTCCAATATATGCTTCTAACTGAAAACAAGAGCTTTTAAATTGAATTCTGGGAAAGGTAAACAAGCATCCTTTCTTGGCAATGTGGTGCTGTGAATTCAAGTAAAAAACACTTGGTTTTTTTCTTTATTTTGGAAGGATATTTATATACCTTTTACTGTGATGATAGATCCAGAGGATGCTGGCAGTGCTAAACAACTGGGCAAGAAAGGCTATGAAAGGCAAGAAGCCAACCTACAAAAAGGTAGGTGTTGAAATGAAGCAAAAGGGGAGGACCATAAATTCTATGAAATTGAATATGAAAACACAATAAAGCAAAACAAGAAAGAGACTGAGGAGCAGCTTGCAAGAAACATAAAAATAACGAAGCCCACCCTTCTTCGCGAGCAGGGAACCTGCCAAAAGATCTGTAAGGCCATAGATGACCAGCATATAGATAAGAGCACACAGTAGTAAGGGGAAAAAAACACAGTGCTTTTTTGCATGTGTGTTTGCTGTGGAGGAACTTGGGGAGGTTGCCGTACTAGCATCTTCTTCATGGGCAACACATGAGAGGCTGTGTCTCCATTCAGAAGGTAAGTGCAAGAGTTTATGAAACAAAGTGGCAAAATTAATAGGCCCAAATGGCTGAGGTCAGATGCTATTCATCCAGGATTTCTGAAAGAACTCGCCAAACAGCCAGCCAAGCTGCTAAGAGAGGTGTGCAACTTGCTTAGGAATTCCCTGGTGTCAGAAGGCGGTCTAGTTTCTAAGGGTCTCAAAGGAGATCTGGAGTACTTCCAGTCAGTAATTCTGATCTTTATACCCGAAACCCATCCAAAAACCCAAACTCAAATAAAGAAAAAATTTGTCGTCATGTGGCTAAATACGTTCACTAGTGAAAGATATTTAGAGGGAAATCATGTCTCACACATCCAGGGGAATTTCTTGAAGACCAATTCTGAACTCCAAAAGTTCAATTATTTTCTCTCTGCAAAGGAAAATCTCCATAGCATGAGATTTTAGTGGTGATCAGTTTTGACTTGAAAGGACATGACTTCTTCCAATAATCTAAAATAGCTTCCCTATAAAAATGGATGTTGTATCAATTTTCAGTTTTCTGTCTGATTTTCTCCATTTGCAAAAGGGTCTAAAACCCACTGCAAACATCATCTTCTAAAATCAAAAGTTATAGACCTGCTCTAATAATAGTATTCTGGTCTCCACCAGGAAAACAAGGACACAGTCTCCCAGTCCAGACCTCTGGAGTTACAATTATGCTTTTTGTCTTGATCTACTTTTGGTTTTTTGTGCATGTGCTCCAAGTTACGGACTTTCTGTAAGGTGTTCTTGAGATCACAGCTCCTAATACAGGATTTTTTTTTTCCGTAATGAAAGTACATGATTTTTTAATCATTATCCATTATGTGCTTTCCTTAATCCACTATACTTGTGAAAGAAGAATCTGATTTTAAAATCCCTTCTCTTTTGCAGGGAAATTACATAAGAAAACAGAATTGAATACTGCCTGTCAGGGCAGCGTATTAATTTAAGCCTTCTTTCCAAGAAAGGGTTGATTAAATCAGTTTGCATGACACTACAGCTGTATAATATATATATTCTGTTAATTATATTAATTGTATTAATTATATTAATTTGGATCTCTTATTAGAAAATACTGTAGCAGTCTTCTGAGCCTTCATGCCTTCTTGTCTGCCTTCTCAGCCCTTTTTTGTTCCATGTATCACAGTTACATTTTTTAATAAAGAAAAATATCATATGTAAAACGTAGCTAGTTGCAAGAGCTATCTGACCATTTTTTTTTCCTCTCGAATTGTGCATGGTCATAGGACTTCCAGAAAGAGCAATGGCAGGCTGTAACCAGGGGGATCACTCTGAAACTGGAGAGACAAACATGGGCCAAGAGAGAACAGGGACTTGAGTTGTCTAGACTGCAGCTCCCAGAGAGTGTCCAGGGAGATCAAGCAGATACCCTTTGATAGCAACCTGAGAAGCAAGCCACTCTGACCAGGGGATACTAATGAGTTCTTGATTTGTATCAATGAAATTTCAGCAGTGATGATGGAAGAATTTTTTTTCTTCATCAGAATGTTTTTTCTTCATCAGAAGGCTATGAGGTGATTGAGGTCTATTGTTGCAGCTCCTAGGGACCAAAACAGAAATATGCAGAAAAGTTGATGTTGCCATTATATCTAAAAGGAACAAGAATAAACAAATGGACATGTTGCATAGTATGCTAAGAAAAAAATTATATCCTGTTATGTTGTAAATAGGCTTAGGCTGATTAGATTTAAGATTCTTGGCAAAATGTCAGTATTTGTTTAGCTTTTTGTATTATCAGAAGATAAATATTAATGAGGTTTCAATGATGAGGTTCATAGTAGCTCAGCATTTTCTATTTATAATTACCAATAAAGTATTTCTGTATAATGAGCCATTATATCCAGTCACAGTTTTCTCAGGAAAAAATAAAGGGCGGAAATGTTACCTGCACTACTTATTCAGCATGCAGAAAGCAGTGTGTCATTATGTAAAAGTACACGTGCACCCAAAAGATCTGCATTAAGACTTTGAGGGCAAGCTTAATTCTAAATTTTCCGATCTTCTATGTGCAAATTTCTCAACACTGGCTAGTATTCTTTTTATGCTTTTGTACAATTTCACAGTTTTCTGTAAGAGAAGCAAACCCTTCAAGCTCTGTCCCCACCCATACAACTGCTTCATGAAACTATGAGAGATCCTTCCCCTGAGTGTTGTCAGCTCTGATCTTTCTGTATGTCAGCCTTTCGTGTAGGCAGCTACTAGCAGTGACCTCAGCCTGGAATTAAAATGGTCCTTCATTTATTATTAAAATTATCACAAATGACAGAATAGAAATGCTTCTGCTCAGTCAATGATATTTGGTCACACACTAAAATGTTACTACAACATATTGACATTTCATTGAAAGAGGAGTTTTCCCAGCACAGAAATTCTCAGCAAACCCAAGGTTTGCTACTTAACAAGTTTGCTGCATAATGCTTTGTATTTCTTTAATTGTCTTACTGAGTTAGGGCCCAAGAGACCGATCCTGTGCAAAACTATCCAGAAACGTGGCTAACAGAGCTGGCTGGGGACTAAACTTTTTAGACAGGGAACTTCCCATGGACACTTCCAAAAATGCCCTTTTTCCCTTCTAATTCAATAAACGTTGGTCATTAGCTGAAGTCTCAACAAGTGTGTTGTCTTTTCATATTACCACCACAAACACAAGCGAGTTCCCCAGCATGTGTGTGTTGCTATGGTTAACGTGTAGAATGAAGCTTCACATAGGAATTCACAAATCCTCTACTGAGATTTACACTTCCTGTTATAAATGTGATTTGTGTGTTTGTTCATGGGCTTATAATGTTTGCGTCTAGCTTTTGAAATTCAGCAGTTATATTAAGAAATACCTGAGGGTGGATAGTAAGTGCTTCTAGAGCTGGCCAGTTTGACTTAAGGAAAATGAAAAAGACATTTAAAACAAACATTTCTTTTTTTGCTTCACAGCAGCACTGGTAGCATGCATAAGTTGTCAGTTCTCCAAGAATACGTTGCCTATACTGAATTTGTGCCGCACTTAATTGCTCTTGATGGAATCAAATTTGTGTCAGGCCTCCTGTAAGACAAAGCCAGTCTCAGTATTCTTGTTTGGAGGCTATCATTCTACACTGCAGATTTCTTTGAAGAATAAAGTGTTTCTTCTGTTAACACAACATGCAGATGCACTGTTCCTGTCTTTACACAGCGGTCTGAAGCACCAGATGAGCGATGGGATGTGACTTCTGGTAAGTTATGCGCTTCCCTCTCCTAAACACTGACTGCAGACTGTTAAATCTCTGTTTTTCCTTCCAGCTGGGGAGGTGACATTCCTGATATGGTTCTAGGGTTTGAGGCTACAGACAGATGTGCCTCTGCTCTTGATGTTTTTGAAGAGAGGGACCCTTGCACATCACCTGTGATGTTTTGTACACTTGAGCAGCCTAGAGAGAGAAGAAGCCTCAGCACACGAGCAAAGCTTCTTCAGGTCTAGCTTTGGACAAAGCGCAAACGAGATAGATCTTTCTTACACCCTCCTCATCTGACTACATATTTTCTTTCTGACTGTGTTGGGAACTACGAACAGCCTGCCTATGGTAGCGGGACTGGCAGGCTTCATGAATAGCCTGAAGCAGGCTTGGCGTGCCCACGCTGCGCGTAGGAGTTCAGGTTGCCTATGTTTCCCAGACACAGTACCTGAGGGTCTTTCTGGGAAGTATGTTTGAGATAACACTGTCACGTAATAGGAATAGAAAAGACGCGGAAGACACCCGGTGCAGCTATGAATGGGACACTCATCTGAGCCCCTGAAGTAAAAGGCACAGCTGAGGTTTTCTCTTCTGTAGTGGCTCGGATGCTCCACAATGTCTTTGGCTTGAGCAAGGAAGTAGCACAGACAGTAAATTTAAAACACAGTGTAGAGAAACCAAGGAAAGCTCTGCCACAGCACTCGCATTGGTGGCTGCCTACAGGTGTCTGTCGGATCAGTAGGAACTGTAGATGTTCGGCAATGCTGTGAAGAGCTGGCAACTGGTGATCACAAGCTTTGCGGTTACTTTGAGTAAATCCTTTTGACATCCTATTTTGTTCTCCTAGCTCTGAAGCCAGACTCCGATTTCTAGATGCTATAATATTCGGTTAGGTCAACAATGTTTCCCATAAACTATAAAAATGCTATGAAACTCCTGAACCACAAGACCTCAGAGTTTCTGATTACACAACTGGTGGAGACTTTTTGCAATGTTTGGGCTTTATGTCTGAGAATTATCTTTACACGCCTAAAAATAACTGCGTTTTTAGCAGATCTGAGTGGTTTGCAATCACTCATATATGTTGGGAAAATAAACTCATCTAACTCTGCAACGTAATAATGTTTGTTTTTGTAAATATTTTAATGGTATTGTGAACATTGTTACAGTGCAACATGTAGAAAAACCACATTTCTCAAAATTCCACTTCAAAACATGTTTTGTGTAAATTAAGGTCAAAATTCCTGTAAGTGACATTGACGCCATGTAAAGAAGCAGGAAGCTACCTAGAGATTTTATGATACGGATCAAAGGACAGTAAAGGTGCTTTAATAGAATGTAGATGCTCTCATACAGTCAAAAGAAAAACAAAAGCAAACAAATTTTGCAAATGTTTCAAATTACTGGTTCCCGGAGCCATCCTTATCAGGTTACACATGCTTTTGTGGCGCCGTGTTCACAAGTTCAAAACCATTCTTGTCTGCTAGCACTACAATCACGAGCAGATCTCGCCAGGTCAGAAGAAGCTGGAGGCTGACACCTTCTTTCCATAAAGCCCCTTACTTTGCCTTTGGTTTGCTTCTGCAGTTTCCTTCTTAATTTTGCCTTCTCCAAAGCAGCCTGGACTACTGTGTTGCATTTCCTAAGCAACTGCTTGTAAAGCTGTTTCTGCCTGGGAAATAGGTCTGCGTTTAGTAGCCTGGCTCTTACTGGTGAATGATTTTAAGAAAAATGGTGCAAATAGCATCTGAGGAAGCTTTTAGATGACCTGATTTGAGCTACCAGCAAATACCACTGTGGTTTCAGCAACCTTTAAGTCTCCGAGTACTATGAAAATTGTTGCTGCAGGAAGTGGAGGGAGTGCCTACATATGGGCAGTTTCCGTTCTCTCCCCGCCAGGGCTGAGGCGAGCGCTGCCTGTCACATCCACTGCCTTCCAGCTCTCTCAGGGCTGGCTGGCAGACGCGTTGCTACAAAGTCGGAGGTGAAGCCTTGGGAGTCGGGGTTAGAAATGTCTACGGTCTTGATAAATCACCCATCTCTTCGCTACGCTTTCCATTTGCAGCACCTACCATGTCACAGTCAGCGCAAGTTCTTTAACCCACGATTTATTTCCACTAGGTGCTCTCTTTGTTACAGCAGGAGTCCCTACAAAGGGGACAGAAAGTCGAAGAATCAGATCCCAGGCACAGTTCTCACACGTGCGTTTGTTCCTGCACTAAATGTTACACCCATCCCAGGGGACTGTCAGGGGTACTGGGACCTGTCCCCCTGTCAGGGGACTCCAGGGACCCCCCAAGGCTATTGGGTCAACAACGGAAGGAAGGAAGGAAGGAAGGAAGGAAGGAAGGAAGGAAGGAAGGAAGGAAGGAAGGAAGGAAGGAAGGCCGGCAGGCCGGACG
>JAVKLA010000024.1:7406092-7418583 GCA_034782735.1 Sagittarius serpentarius
ATCTATCTATCTATCTATCTATCTATCTATCTATCTATCTATCTATCTATCTATGGTTCCCACCGCTTTGTTTACACAGGCATGGAAGGAAATGTCTAACAGTTGTTCTTTGTCTTCTTCAAGGAGAAATCCTACAGGCTTGTTCTGACCTGTTGGACCATACTGTGTAAACCAATGCTTTTGCTTCTCTCTTCCCACCACTCACATGGCTAATCTCTCATCCCCAAAATATAAAGCATCACTTCCTACCTTCCAGAAGCAGTCCACTTTTCTGCCTTTACACTTGCTGGACCTGAGGTTCTGATAAGGCAGACTAGACAAAGCTCAGGAACAGAAATTTAAAATACAGATACGATACAGATTATAAAGTAGGATATAGCATACACAGGCTTCAGAATACAGGAATAAAATACAACTTAAGAACCTTGTATGATCAAGTAGTCATCTCCCTGTGTTTTCTTCCCCAGTCCAAGTATTGATACTTTTCTGGAAGTGCCTTTACTTTCATGTTACTGAGAATTTATAATACACATGGTGAAAATGCTCTTCTTTTGGGGACAGAGGCATTTCTTTCCTTGAAACTGGTCTTGAGCAGCACATCAGCTTTGATTCTGGCTGAAATAAACTCAATTCTGTGGGCCTCTGTAACCTGCAAAATTGGTGTCTTTGGGAAGTGCCAGTGATTTTGCAGTGGATCATGCTCTCTGCTCATCTGTCTGTAACCGGTGGAAGCAGAAATTCTTTCAGTCACTCTGGATTCATATACTCCCACTGCAGTACTACCCTTTCTAACAACAATATAGTACCATACCTGCTACCATACCTACTACTTAAAGATGCTGCAGAATGTGTGCAGGTTGGAGAGATTCCCCTTTCCCCAAACAAGAGAAGATCTGTAATTTTGGAGAGGCAAAATTCAAATGTGGACAAAAAAATCAGGATCTTGATGTCTGACGACCTCTGAATAGAAATTATTTGGAGACTAAAGACTTAATTTGAATGACTATTGGCTTTAAGATTGAGAACTCTCTGAAGCATCTTCTATTTTTTAGGTTTACCATGCACGGCTGGAAAACAGCTGAAACTGGGATATTTGCAAGAAGGAAGGGATTTGTTTAACGAGTTCTTGTGTAGCTTACGAATGAACCTATGAGAAAAAATGACAATTCTGAACTTCAAGGAATCACACATGACTAAACATTTATGCTTTCCCATCGCTGTTTAGAACTGTTTGAAGCAGTTATTGCAATGCTTCTTTATTTAGCACAGGCTGATGTGAGTGTGTCACTGTTGCTTTATCAGTCGCTCTTGGATAATTCCCTCCCTTGGCAGCTTTCTGTGTACGTGTATTATGTATCCTTAACACCTGATCCTGAACACTAATTTCAGAAGAACGAGCTGAAGGACAGTGTCTGTCTGCAAGTATCACTGACTGGCATACCAGTCGCTTGTGCAGCTTGAAAGCTGCTGATCTCAAGTCAAACTTTTAACAATAAAAAAGATCCCTGAAAACTGCTGTAATGGGTTTATGTGGCAAGGTTTTGGTAGCGGGGGGGCCACAGGGGCGGCTTCTTTAAAAGTTACTAGAAGCTTCCCCTGTGTTCGATATAGCCAATGCCAGCCGGCTTTAAGAACAGACCTGCCGCTGGCCAAGGCCGAGCCCATCAGCAACGGTGGCAGCACCTCTGGGATAACAGATCTGAGAAGGAAAAAAGTGCTGGGGCGCAGAAGCCGCAGCCGGAGAGGAGTGAGAACATGTGAGAGGAACAGCCCTGCAGCCCCCCAGGTCTGTGCAGAAGGAGGGGCAGGAGGTGCTCCAGGTGCCGGAGCAGAGGTTCGCCTGCAGCCCCTGGGGAAGACCCCGGTGAGGCAGGCTGTGCCCCTGCAGCCCGGGGAGGCCCACGCGGGAGCAGATCTACCCCGCAGCCCGGGGAGGACCCCACGCTGGAGCAGGGGGGTGCCCGAAGGAGGTTGTTACCCCGTGGGAAGCCCGCACTGGAGCAGGCTCCTGGCAGGACTGGCGGCACCATGGAGAGAGGAGCCCAGGCCGGAGCAGGTTTGCTGGCAGGAGCTGTGACCCCGCAGGGGACCTGCGCTGGAGCCGTCTGTGCCTGAAGGACTGCGGCGTGTGGGAAGGACCCACGTTGGAGAAGTTCGTGGAGGACTGTCTCCCGTGGGAAGGACCCCACGCTGGAGCTGAGGAAGAGTGTGAGCTGTCCTGCCCCTGAAGAGGAAGGAGCAGCAGAGACAAGGTGTGATGAACTGACCGTAATCCCCATTCCCTGTCCTCCTGTGCCACTCGAGGGGTGTTGGTAAAGAATTCGGGAGTAAGCCGTACCTGGGAAGAAGGGCGGTGGGGGAAGGTGTTTTGAGATTTGGTTTTCATTTCTCATTACCCTACTCTGGTTTGACTGGTAATAAATTAAGTTCATTTTTCCCCAAATCGAGTCTGTTTTGCCCGTGACAGTAATCGGTTAAGTGATCTCTCCCTGTCCTTATCTCGACCCACAAGCCTTCCATTACATTTTCTCTCCCCTGTCCAGCTGAGGAGGGGGAGTGATAGAGCAGCTTTGGTGGGTACCAGGTGTCCAGGCAGGGTCAACCCACCACAACTGCCAACATGGGGAAGGCCTTTGGTAACAGAAAATAGCTTAGTTCAGCTTAGACAAACACAAACAAAACCTGTAGTTGTATTCAGTGCAATTTATTCAATACAGTTCTTGGTTACATTTTTGTCTTAGAACCCCAGATAGAACATCCAAGTTACAGCAGCAAAGAGTCCCAAACTGTCTTGCACCTCCTCCTCCTCTGACAGATAATCCCTTCCCAGGAACTCAGTAATGGAGATTCCCACATTCCAAGTCCTCGAGACTCATTACATTCCTCTTAGTATCATTTTTGTATGAAAATAAATTATTTTTATAGGTCATAATGACCTGCACAGCTTTTGAAAGGCAGAGTATAAGTTCTGACCTCATCTGCACCAGCGTCAAGCAGGGATAACCTTAGAGCAGTCAGCTGTGGAAGCACTTGGGTGTGAAGCTGGCATCGGTGGGACCTGATTCAGGACTACTCTCCCCACACACAGCCTGCCCCCTTTAGCACCACATATATATTGGTCATTTTGCAGGAATTTCTTACCAGGCTGCTACATCATTTACGGTTTGACTCGATGATCTTAAGGGTCTTTTCCAACCTCAATGATTCTATGATTCTGACTCTACCGTCATTAGCACGTAAGATCCAAGTGGTAGAGAAATGCACAACCCTCTGCTGATGTCCTTTCAGTAAACCAGCCAACAGAAATTCCAGCAGATCTCGCTGAGGCAAGTGAAGTTACCGCCCCGCGCCATCTGCTCTACCCGTCTGCTGGAGATTTCTGCAACACAGCACGACCGTGAGAAGCTAATGCAGCCCCTCACACCCATCCCCAGGAATAGAGCAGTTCAGAGCTTGTTCTGATGATGTCTGGGAAGCTTCATCAGAGAGGCATCAGCAAATGGTGGCAGCTCTCAAGTCCCAGTCTGCCACAGCTGTCTGCTCAGAACAGTTGTTTTCCTGCATTTTGTGATCAGTAAATGCATCACTCTCCTTCCAGTGGCAGGAGATTTTTCGCACAGACAAAATACTGCTTCTAGGGGGTACAAAAAAATACACTGAACATGTCCTTTCCCTCAGATTACTGTCCATAGATGTGTAGATGATACAACTGGCCACAAATAATCCTGCTGTGTTTGGGTGGGGGGTGCCTGTTGCTTTTTTGACAAGCCCAAATCTCAGCACGAACAAACGTGGTAAACATTAATATGAAAGCCCCCACAGAAAACAAGCGGAGTAGTAAAGACTTTGTGAGCCCCTTCCTTCGTTAAGTACTGAACTTCCTGTCACTCCAGCCGCAGGAAGTGATGACAGCGATGGCCACAGACTGGCCAGGGTACTGACTGAGTGTATTTGTTTACTTAAAAGAACAAAAATTTTATGGAAAAATATAAGATTAATAGGTCAGGGCAGAAACAAAAGGAGGTAAGAGGGACAAATGGGGGCTGAAGGTGAGGTCAGAAAATTGGCAGATAGGGAAGTGTTGTACTAAAACAGTCAGTCAGTACAAAGCTCAGCAAAGAGCACGTGGCATTTTTGGAGAAAACAAAGAGCCCTGATTCAACTGTTTCTGTAGGTGTGCTGGCTGGCTGTTGTCTCTGGCTGCTGTGTATCCCCAAGGCAGGCCATCTGCTGAGAAGGAGAAGACAGAAGAGATCCTTACTTACCAGAAGACTGGCAGGAATCCCCCTGAACCTTCAGCTTTGTTAGCCAACACTGGTAGACTGATCTGTAGGTGATCTGTAAACTGGACTAAGCACATTCCTCTTCTGTCCCAGGACAGAAGACATAGAAGCACATTTTGGAAGCCGAGACAAATCCTATTCTCTCCAATTTAGGCTTCCAGATGGTCTGAGACAGAGTGGCCACAGCAGGCCTGCCATATGTCCCGAGCGACTGTACAATGGATATGTCTTAACTGTCAATATCAAATGAATATCGAAGTCCTCGCTTTAGGGAAGTTTGACACAGATCCAGCGCCTGGGCAAAGAGCATGCTGATGTAGAAATAGTGGAGGCATCCAGGTAGGCACACTCAGAGTGATTCCGTATCTGGAACCTGAAAAAATACAGGAAGAAAACAGTGATTACTAAATAATTTCTACTACCGAGTCAAATATTTTAGCCTGCTGTAAAACAAAACTTCTGCTGAAGTAGTTTCTAGTTGATTTCGGTCCCTTGTGATATGGTAGTTTCAGCTGCCAAAAGCAAGGTGAGTGATAAATCACGTTAGAAAAGCCTGTTTAGCTCATGCAGTGTTGCACAAATCTCTGTTTCTGTGAACAGTCCATACCAGGTACCATACAAATAACAGAAGGAAAGACAAAGCACAGCATATGATGTATCCTGCCTAGGATATAGAGCAAGACAAGGGGAACTGCTGTTTGACGGGCCTGATGCAGAGCTGTTGTAGCCCACACACTTTCTAATATAAATAGGGGGGAAATCCGGGTTGTCTGCAGGTTGTGACAAACTCACTAAAGCAGATACGATTTTTCTTATGAAGCTGCTTAACTCATCTAAAGATGGTTATTCCCTCATACCTATCACTTCATTCTCTTTCATCCCTAAAAAATGTATGTGGTTTTGCTAGATATTGTGTATTTTGGGAAGATGAACACAAAGGATCACATTGGAAACCAAAAATTCTGAAGATCTGAAAAAGAGACTGAAATGTATATACTAGGTACTGAAAGATATGTATAAATTAAGGTAAACAGGGATGATCAATAACATCTCGATGTGCTGAGCTACCAAAAACCCCTTCTTGAATCAGGGACTTCTCTACATTGATGCTATTGGAGCTAGACCAGTAATAACTGCAAGAGTTTATTTTCAAAGTTATAGTTATATATCACAGGAAAAAAAAGAATCCTAACAGAAATAACATTGTGCCGCAAACCCTAATGCTACATTTGCTTAAGTACGTGTTAGACAACCACAAGGAACTTACGAGCCCGCCTTCAAGGCAATACCATTCTCCCAGTAGAAGCTTTCACCTTTCTTGCACAATCCAATCCAGGAGTCATCTATTTTCAAATGCTTAGCTAAAGAACGCTAAAAAAAAAAACAAATATTTTTTATTTTTATCAACATGAGAAGCAAATTCCTCCTGTGACTTTTGAGGAGGACTAGTTCATCACTGTCATCTAGAACAGTTTCATAAGCATTTCACTGAGAGTTAATTAAAAGCCTAACTCTGCCTTTGAATTGACCCTTATAGTATCATAAACTTCAGTGAAGTTATTCAGTTCTATACCCTTGAAAATTATTACTGTTCAGTATACACAAAAATACCCAACCACCATGTACTGGTTGTGTCTGTCTATACATGTTTATCAATCTCTACATACGCAGCTTGGTCTAAATCGGCTGGTACATACAAGTGCTTCCTGCATTTCAGATGGGCATATCGGAACTCCTTTCCTTCCCAATAATTATTTAAATATTTTAAATTTGAAGTTTTTTATCTGTGGATGTACAGATAAAAAGAGTAAAAGACAGTTCACTGCTCCACAAGTTTGCAACAACCTCTATCAAACACAACAAAGAACGATGGAAGATAACAGAAACAGCAATTGCAGTGGGTTAATATCACAGAACTCCCTGCAACAAGCCATCATTAGAGTCAGTGAACTTAAAAATGAGATAAGTATTAGCTGTCAGCATGGACTAATGGTCATGGGAAGGGCGCACCTGTATACTCCTCTACTCTCCTCTAGCAACTTCAATTTGATACTGTTCAGAAGAAACTGTCTCAGTATGGTCCCAATGCCATTTCTGCAGTTTTTGGCGTACCTTCTTCTGGTGTGGCTCACGCTATCCAGTGTTGGAGACCAGACAACGCAGACCACAGAGCACTGATCTGGCCCGGTAAGCCAATGTCAATGTTCCCGTGCTTTTCTTTCCTAAGTTGTGTTTACAGTTTGCAGATGTAAGGTTTTTAAGCAGCAGTTTAAATAACACCAATTTCTGCCTAGCCAATTATCAGCTGAGTATCAGAGGCACTGAATTAGAAGTGAAGCTTTCAGATGCGTAAGGAAGAGAGGTGTTTACAAATTTGGTAAGAGGAGATCGCTCACAGGGAAGCAATGCAGAACGGGCTTGCGGAGAGGGGATGAGCTGGCAAATATCGTTGGAATTATTGGAAAAGAAAGGGGTCTGATGATGGGATAAAATGAGAGACCACATTGAGTAAAGGACTCATACATGAAGTAAGAACTAGGCCCTGCATCTTTCTCATCACTGAAAGTCTTGCTGCTGTAAAAATATTTATTAGCTCACATCAAATTCAGATGTGACTTAATCTGTAATTTCACTGAGGCTTCCTCCGTTTTAATATCTGCTACACCACTAATATGTACCAGCCAATGGTAAAAGTAGCCTTTTGACCTCTATTCAACAATCAGAGTAACAGGAAAGCTCAAATGCCAATCTATCTAAAAACTAACTTTTTGATGAAACTACTTTCTCCTTGACAGTACTCAAAAGACAGCAGATCTGTAACAGCATATTACAGTTTTTAGTAGCATGCAGCAGCAATAAGTCACTAGCATTCACCAACTCAGTGCAACTGAAACATAATACAGGCAAATCAAAATATTTTAACAAACTTCTTAGCATAAGAAAATGTCCAAACCAGTTTCAGCAGGGGTATATTCCCAGCACCGGTATAAGCATGCGTCTCTTAAGAGGCATTAAGGCATATCTAAAAACAGATGCAAGCAGATAAAGATGGGTAATTTCCACTATGTTGAGAAATGGGTTTAAATGTTTGGTTTCTTATAGAAACCAAAGTATCCATTTCTTTGTCTGTACTGGATGTTGGACAGATTCATACTTGCTTTGAAGATGAAGGTCCATAGGACAGAAAAGTAAAACTAGGCAAGCTAATTCATAACAAAGAGCTTTTCATAGTCACTCAAGTCAAATCCAGGCACCAAAGCAGTGTGGAGCAGCTGGTACTTCCCACTACCTGAATTCACACAGCTTGCTTACTTTACAAAGATTTAAAGGATAAGCATTGCATGCAAAAAACCCAAAACCTTTGTCAAGGAAAGAGAGAGATACAGAAGTTGTGTTCTGTTTTGTTGGGGTTTTTTTCCCATTACCATTTCTTCCTCGTTTTCAAAAACGACTAGCAAGGATTCATTCTTAGTGCAGAAGGTCTGACTAGATGTCCAGTTTTTTTCCTCGTCTGAGATGAAATAACATTTTTTTTTGTAACCTATCCACTCGCTGGGGCACTGTTCAGGAGGAAATTTTCCATGGTGAGATGTCTCAGGCTTTAAAACTACAAAGGAAAAGAGAGAAAAAAGTTTCTACTTGGTAAAATCTTAGCATTCATCAGTGTAACTCAACCTAAAATGTAGATTTTTTGAAAGCCAATGCCACACTAGATGCCAGAAAAGAAGCCAAAGGAAGGACAAGGGTCCTAACCTTCCGTGCTTTTCAGGCACTGTCTTCAGCTGAGAAATGTGAGAGTTGGGAGCTGCAGCCTAATTATTACAATCAGTAGAAAATAAGCAGGGTTTGGAAAACACTCCTGAACTTTAGAGAATTAGAGGCTTTGACAATTGATTTATAGTCAACGCATTTTAAATCCAGTAATAGGGTGAAAAACCTCATACTGTTAACTTATTGATTGAATTCATTTTAAGTAATGAAGTTGCTTGAGTATCTACAACTGGTGAGATATTTCATGAAGACAAGTGGCTTTGATTTTGTATCAGACCTTTAAGTGTTCGATAAATCTGTGTGAAGTTAAGTAAATTAGGTGTTGATATGATGCTAATGAAATTTGTCTGTTAATGAAGTGGTAAAAATTATTATTTGGAGATAATGGTTTGGAGAATGGTTCATTGGAGTTGTTCCTCAGCACATTTTGATGCCCTTTCTTCATCTTCTTTCTGTCACAGTAGCTCTGCGGAGTGACAGGACTCACTGGCATGTTTTGTTTCAGTGCTGAGTTTAATTTCTTGCAGTGAAGAGAATTAATTTGCATTTACTCTGGTTTCTATTTTCCAAACAAAAATAATCTGCCCTGATTGTTACTGAATGGTTACAGTGACGTTTTCTGTGCAGCGTGGTATCTTTTGTAACACACCCAGGCTCACGCAGTGTATAAAGTGTACTTCCTGGGACATCCTGCTGGTATCGAATCCAGACCTTCCGCACCCAAAGTGCATTTACCCACTGCTTAAGCTTGGAGATGGCTAATATTGAAATGAAAGTAACTGGCCAGTATGTGAGTAGAGGGGCTTCCAGAAAATGAATTGATCTCCCAGACTCTGCAGCCTTCTGTTGCCACTCTTGCTCTCTTCTCCTTTCTAATCAGCTACTCTCTTTGCTATATGTAACTGGAGGCCCCTTAGCAAGTCACCTGTGAGCACTGCCCTGACCCCCTCCAAGAAAATGTCACCTATTCCATTTAAATAAAAGCCTAACGAAGCAAAGGAAAATCAACAGTGACAGGTGTCACTAATGTCCTCCATTCATTTCCATGTATGTGCAGAGAACCTCACTACTGTACCTCCTGCCGTTGCAGGGGGCAGACCGAAGACAGATTCAATGCAGAGATTCAAGAGCTCCCTGTGCGCATGGGGCTGTGGAGGCTCCACTGAGATCCACGTGCACCCAGTGACTTGGACACCTCAGGTAATACTGCAGGCGGCACAGCCTTTGCTCCTACAGAAGAGTTCTGCATGGGACAGCAGGAGCACACCTGGCCCCTACTGTGCCAGCGGGAGGTAGGGCTGACTTCTTCTTAAAAATACAGCGCGTAACACAAATAGATTTTTAAAAACAAAAAGGCAGAATGACACCCAAAGTCTATTTGTGAAAAAGATAAGCTAGCTGTATTATGTAGTTGTCTTCCACGTGTGACAATAAAGGAGCCCTCAAGACCAGATATACGAGCAGCACACACAATAAGCCTGGAGTCCATGCCTGGAGATGCGACGCTGACTTAGTGAACTAGCTGGTATAATCAGGTAAGTTACTGGTGATAAGCATAGACAAGACATGCATACACCACATGCAGGCAAGAAACCACTCTCTTAAGAGCAGTAAGGACGCAGCAAAAAGGAAAATAAAAAAGAGTTTACAGATGAACCATCTGGATTTTATCTGTAGGGACAATTCTCTCTCCTTTTAAATTCTGCCTGGAGGTTATTCAATCTTATACCGACATCAAAACAACTGAAATAGTGATGGAAGTCCCAGGTTTTGTGCAGGCACTGCAATGTACTAACGTTGGTGTGCTTGACTGTTGTGCTCCTGGAGCCCAGCAGTCAGAGGAAACATGTCTCAAATGGAAAATGTTCCAAAAGCTTACCAAATGCAATGATGATGAACACCAGCAAAAACCCAAAAAACAGGCACAGCCAACAGCCTGTGAAAAAGAAGATCATTAATGGTTTTGTATATATGAGCACTTAGGTTTAGACTGTATTTCAGCATTGAGTGAGACAGCAGCAGGACAGCCTTTCATTTAAGCTCCAAGTATGTAAATATAAAGCACTACTGAGGTCAAGCAAGGCACCCTGAACTGACACTTATGTAGCCGGACAGTTCAATAAAATGGCCAACTATCACCTAATTCACCCTTTTTTGGATCCGTGTACACCCTGAAGTTTTCCACAGATGTGTGTATAGCAAATTTCAGCCCTCCACTCCCAAGTTTATCATCTCCCCTATGTTTTGCAGGCCTCTTAGCAATAGCCTCCGGAGGCCAAGAACTCGAAGGTCATCCCTAACTCCAGTCAAGCTACATCCATGTCTGGAAAACAGCAGAATGTTCTCAGGCAATTCAAACATTAAAGGCTGAGGTTCAGAGTATGGCTGCAGTCTTGAATCACATGTATTTTCTCTTTGTCACAAGCTGTCCTTCACACACAAATTTCAATGCAGATGTGCAAGCTCACCTGTTGCAAAAGCACAAACTATTTTCTCTAAGGAGGTTTGGCTTCACTTCCTACACCTTATCCAAGAGTTATTTCATACAGGTAAACTACCACATGGAAAAATGCTTATTTTCACACAAAAGGACCAAACACAAACAGTTCACACTTGGATCAAATGTAACAGTTATCTTAATTTTTGTCACTACAGCTTTGCCCAGAGGTAAGCTCCCAGGTTTTATCTTGTCCAGGGGACCTGGAACTAGATTTGGAGCTAGACTTCAGAATTCCTGCAGGAAGGTGTCTTAACTAACACCAGAGGAAAAAAAATCTTACATTTTGACTGCAAGAACCACTCTTTACAGCGCCTCCATGTCTTCCACACCCATGAACAAGCTGCCACTTCTTGTAGGGCATCTTGTCTGACATTAGTGGAGCCTATGTCCCCAGCAGGCCCTAGTGCCATCTGGGTGGTCTCAGCCTCCGGTTCATCTTCAGACTCCATCGACAGCTGGGAAACAAAGAAGGAAGCTATGTTTAACAAGTGCTACCCCTCCTGTCTATAAACAAGTGGCAACAGCAGAAAAACCCCAAAGCTGCCTTAGTTATTGCTTGTACCTGAGGGGATGACGGCAGGGTGGACGGAGAAAGGAGGAAACAAATAGAAAACAGGGAGGTTGTGCAACATTTCTGAGGCCTACCGAAAGGAGAAGGTGGGCCTCAGATATGTTGCACATACCCTCCTGCCCAGGGAGGAGGGCGAAGGGGAATGAGGACTGTAATGGAGGGAAAGGGAAGGACAGAGCATATCGGAACAATGTGATAGGGAAGGGATGGGGCATATCAAGGCAGGAGAGAAAGGCCACAAGAACCAGAGCCTTCCGCTTCACTGCTGTGTAGCTTGAAGTAGTATTGTCTGCACGTGAAAAGTCTGGGCAATTTCCCAAGCGAGGCTGAACCGGGTCTGCAGAGGGAAGTTCACTGTACCCTTCTGTGCTCAGTCCAATGAGTGATGTTTTCCTCGCAGTTCTTCTTAAATCCCACTTAAATTTAACAGAAAAAAATCACCCTGAGAAGAATATGCAGCTATAAACATTATTGTGGCAGTGCAGAAATGTCAGTTCATCTTCATGAGTTAGGTTACAATAGGGAAGAAAAAAGCCCCACTCCTCTTTAGAAGAGGCTTCAACATCTTTACTTTCATTACTGTTACTTATGTTTACTGGCACACGCCTAAGAGGCCTGCTTAACTCCACAAATTCCTAACAGTAATTTGGTGCCTAAATATCTCCAAGAATCAGACTCCACTTGCGCTTGCTCCATCCTACAAAAGCAGAAAGACGCTAAGGCTTGGAATTTCGTTCTCCAGTAACGCACTCTTTCTCCAAAGCCTCTTCTGATCGCCCCGAACACATCCTCAAAGCACTTTGTCCGCTTTAGCGCCCGGATATTCGTCGTTTGGTACACGAATGTAGGTTTGCTCATGGGCTGGGCCTCTCGCCTCCAGCGGGCATGCTAGGCTTCGTCACTGTTCTGAAAAAGCACTGGTTTTGACTCCAGCCACCGAGGACTTTCTCCTGAACTTTCTCACTCACAGCAGGGAAAAAGCCTATTCCACCCCCTTGGCTTTTGGGACCTAACAGGGAGCAAGAGAGCCAGCCGGGGCTCAGGTCAGCTACCACCCTCCGTAGCACAAGGCATTTCTTGAAGGCAAATGCTGCCGGCAAAAGCGTTTGAAAGAACGTCGGGAAGACTGAAAAAAACCCCACGCAGCCTAAAGGTCCGCAGTGTTTCAGTGAGTCACGAAAGGCATCTCCATTTCAGAGAGCTTATTTACCTACGGAAATTTGCTCTCGCTTTTTGCGACGAGCCGTTTCCTTTGGAGGAAACACCAGCCAAGAGCTCTCTTTGCTCTAGGCCAGAAGACAACTGTAAGCGAACCACGAAGCTCCAGGCCGCCCCCCACCCCCACCCCCCTTTAAAAAAAAGCACA
>JAVKLA010000024.1:7428338-7453486 GCA_034782735.1 Sagittarius serpentarius
ACAGTAATTGGTTAAGTGATCTCTCCCTGTCCTTATCTCGATCCACAAGTCCTTTGTTATATTCTCCCTCTCCTGTTTAATCAAGGAGGGGGAGTGAGAGAACGGCTTTGGTGGGTACCTGGCATCCAGCCAGGGTCAACCCGTCACAATACCACAGGAAAATACCTTTCTAGGCCAGCATTAGAAAAGGAAGGAAATTATAGGGAAAGGTAGGAGCACTTGCAGGTGTTTTGGTGTTTCCTGGCATTTATGGAATACCTGCCATCCTTATTTAAGTGCTTTCTTCTAAGCTATTGGAGCCATTCAGGCTTTAATTGATTGGAAGAGAAGGACAGCAACCCCTGAAACAATAGAGGGCTTTATTCATTGTAGAATTACAATTTTTATCTCTTTTAATTCCTTACTATGCAAATAATACAGGTTCAAAATCACATAATCAAAAATAAGTTATCCAAGCTTGCAAATGATAGTTTAGGTGAGCTGAGCAAGGGGTGGATCAGAACTCAACAGCTTCCCTTTCTAAGCCCATATCCAAACTAAGACAGCACGGAATAAGAATAAGAAAATAAGAATAAGAAAATAAGAATAAGAATAAGAATAAGAATAAGAATAAGAATAAGAATAAGAATAAGAATAAGAAACTGCTGTCATGTTTCCTGCAAGAATAACACAGCAGTATTAGAGGTTTCAGTTTGTCTATTCAAAATTTCATTAATATATTTTCCTAGGAATTTTGTCTGAAGTACCACTGTTTCTAGTGGGATTTCACAACATCATAAAACCTGTAAATGCATCATATAACCTTCAAAATCAAGGCTTTTTTAAACATTGTGCATAAAACAGTGCGTTACTTTTTGGCAGAAGGCAGCTGATTATTAATTTCAGCCCAGCGTCACGTCCTTGTTCTTAGTGCCATTTACGATATACACTGTGGAATACATGCAGACTGCTCTACTCAGACTTAGCAAGACCTTCAAATATTTGAAATAAGGTTGTCACAGGAAATCTTGCCTGAAGCTTTCTCCTGATAACTACAGAAGGAGGAGGTATTGCGTCTCTAGACTTCCAAGCAGACTGGGAATCGGCTCAAAACATACTCTCCACACCTGGGCTGTTGTTGCCCTTCCTAAAAATCAGCAGAGGCTGGTAAGGCACTAAATAGAGAAAGGTCCATGCATTAACACTTGCCTCTGATTAGTGTGAAAAGAATTACTTTTACCTGAATGTGTTGCAGTACAGCATCATACTTGGTCTTAGTCTTTTAACTAAGCACATGTGTGAGACAAAAATCAAGCTGCGGATAGTCTGAAAAACTTTCCAGTACTTTTGCATGCATTCGTAAGGGATATATTGGTCAGAAGCAATAATAGAAGTATTTTCCTATTCCCTTTCTATGAAAACATATAATTCTTAAGGGAAACTGTGGCTAATTATCAGATGGCAGGGCCTCCACTCTCCTGAAATTACAGGATTTATTTCCCAGGCATACTAAGTTTGCATCTGCCACCTCACACAGATTGCTTAAAAGAAAAAAAAAAAAGACAATTTTAAATTATTCTCAATGGCTGTTATTTTGCTTGTTTAGCTCTAGTCAGATCTTCAGCTTATGCTCAAAAGTTGAAAACTTAAGGTGTTACAGTGGCTTATATCCATGTATACATAAGTTATGTACTTGTTTTGCATATAAATTATATGAATTTATTCTCCATAGTGAAGAGTTCAAAACCGTGAAAAAAATAAACTCAAAAATCATGAAAAGAAAAGGTTGAGAAAGGATTTCTATATATTGTCCAGTTCCTACTCTGCCCCAGTGCAGGAACAACCACCCGCTATTATCTATTTCAGGGAAAAAAGTGCTGTTTGTTTTAGCCTAAGACAGGGGGATTTCCTTTAACTAGGCGTTATAGTGGAGTTTTAGGTCCTGGGACAGAGCAGGCTTATTTGCAGAAAGTCAAGGAATCAAAAAAGGTCAGTCTTAGGTGGATGGGTAGTTGCTGCCCTTGGGAGAGAGCTGCCTGGAGAGAGACGTCTCTTCCCTCCGAGCTTTGCCAGCATGCTGCTTGCTGTGCCCCGCTGAAGTCCTATCACCTGACACCACCTTCACGGTCTATTTAGCCAAAAATCTTTGAGCTGCGTACTGTGGGCTTTGACACCCACTTCTGCTGCCATCACCACTAATTGTAGGATATGGCTATTGCGCCTCTGTCCACAAGACCAGCTCCCCATTTCCCCCCTACTCCTGTCCTCCCCATCAGGACTGGTTTAAACTGCTTAAGCTGACAGTTCAGTTAGAGGGGTGCAGCTATACCCCAGTATCTCTGCAATACTTGGCTGTGTTGGTCTCAGTTAGGAAAAGCTTACTGCTAAGCCTTCTGTTCTTTGTGAATTTGTAGCCAATACCCATCTCATCCACTTTTTTTATTGTCCAGGCTTTTTTCTCCTTCACGCTCTAGCTATCTCTGACTAGTTATTTTATGCAACTCATACTTAAAAAGTCTGTATATACATATAAAATTTTCTTCAGTTTAACAGGAATAGAATTTCTGGTATCTTTTATGGTGCGGTAGAGACACCTAGTGACTATTTTGTGTTATTAAAATGCAAAGGCTTAATGTAAGGGCAAAAGACCTCTTCCAAACCTTTTACATGCTCTCCCCAAATGCACTGACAAAATAATTTTGTCAGTTCTGTCCAACTAGTAACACACAGGATGGAAAATAGTGACCAAACATCACTGGCTGCTGTGCCTCCAGAGCCTTTTTTCTCCTTTCCCCAGGTGTCTTCAAGAGCCTTGGATGCTACAATAAATAAATTTAGTCTAGCTTTGCATCGCTGGCACCGAGGCCACAGTTTAGTGCCTAAGTGCCAGTACAAATCCCTTCCTCATGTTATTTTGCTGAGTAAAGAATCTGCCTCAGAACAACTTTGCTGCAAACACAGGCAGCAAGTGTCTTTTCCCACTCAATCATCACCTGCCTGCTAAGGGAAGGGGAGGATTTTGGAACCAAAAAGGAGTTGGAACGAGATGATCTTTAAGGTCCCTTCTAATCCAAATCATTCTACGATTCTATGTTCCTTTGGACAGAAATGCTTTAATCCCTAGGTGCCCAAGGTGGGGGTCTAAATCTAAGCTGTTTACTTATTTTTACTTTCCAGTTAGTAGGGAGAAATAGGTACCTCCAAGGTCCTATTGTCTTCTCCTGAGAGGTCAGAGGAATGGTCCCTGAATGTCTCCTGACAGGACAGACTAGGTGAAGGAAGCACCAGAGGAGGCATGTCCTCCATTCCTGCAGCGTTCCAAGTTGCTGCCGAAGGGCAGGACCTGGCTCCAAGGTAGGTACTTTGAGTGTGACCACTCCACCACTTGTTTTCCCAGATGCGTGAAATAATGCAGGTCAACCCGATAGTGCTTGTTTCCCTTGCCAGAAACCTCCTCTCTACAGAGGAAGACTGTCCTGAATCATGAGCATGAACCAGGTTGCTCATAATGGGCCAGAGCTACTAAAAATGCCCTTAGAAAGCGAATTCTTCCATTCCCTACAGACTGCTCAAGGATGGCACAGCGCCAAATGCAAACTCACCTGCAATCATCCTGTTGCCCGAGCCACATGTCGCAACAGTCCTAGGCGATGAGGAAGTCCTAGGCACGTTGCATAGCATGAGCAAGAGCAGAGGTCGTGTATTTGCTATGAGCACTGAGCAGAGCTCGCGGTCTCGTGCAGCGCCCGGCGCCCAGATAAGGAGCACAGCAGCACAGCGGTGTTTGTGCATGGCATGGGTGAGTTGTTAGTGTGGTACGTGCTGAAGAGACCTGTGGGATGCAGTTATACCAACGAATATACGGTGTGCGTACACCCAGGTGCCTCCAGAGTGGTTGTTCTTGAAGGGTGTAGGCATGCCTAGGGTGCCAGCAGGCAGCTGGAGGCCTGGCCTGGGGACGAGGGCTCATTCCCTGGCACTGTCGGTAAAGACACTGAAGACTTACTCTGTGGTACCATGGCATTAAATAGGAATAGGTGTTTAATTTACATATACATTAAATGTATATATACCTATCGAGGCACATGTACAACAGTTCCTTAAAGATCCTTCAAACAAAAAGTAGTTGCGTTATGTCCCAGTGCTGTTGTTATGCTGGCCCCATAGCATACATATGTCTCATCTAGGGATGTTCAGTTTCTTCTTTTTGTCTCTGAAATGGCGGTTTATCTGCCTTTTTTTTTTTTTCTTTTCTTTCTGGGAAATCATCTCTATGGTTATCATTGTTTTTCCACTTTGAACCTGACATTTTTCAGCAAGTCTTCCAGTATGGCTAAGAAGTTTATATTTACTCCAAATCATTGCAGTAGAATAAAAAAAATCAATACGCTTTACCTTAACCTTTTCTCTTTGTCTGTTCAAAGTGTATGGTTTGGCAGGCTGCATAACGAGCTTGGCCTTAGCAGGTAAGACAGACAGCAGCAAATCATCTCACCTCAAATCTTTCCCTGGAAGAAGAGGGTGTTATACAGAGCTTTTTAGTTACCAGGATTGTGACAGCCCATTCTGAAAAGAGTTTAATGATTTAAGCTGAAAAAGCCAAAGTGTTGTTCATCCTTCCACAGCTGGTCTCGAGAGGGCAAAATATTGCACTTCGTGACTTACCACCATGATAACTCCATTGTCTTCATCTTGAAGTAAGACCTCTACTATAGGGGAAAAAAAAGAACCATGTTGTCTGCCTTTAATGAGAATGTTCAATGACCAACATGTAGAGCAGTCACAGGTCAGACTCAGCCCTGGTTTAAGTCTGAGCTTAATAATGCCCCTGGGATATGAAGATTAGCATGTGGTCTAGAGCTGGTTGAAGATCAGAAAGTCCTCTGGGAGAAGAATTCAAAGTTTTGGTGTCGTTTTAAGTTACCATAAACCCCAAAATTTTAGAAATTTCTATGTGAAAGAAAATCTGAAGAAAAAGAAAGTTGGCCTAATAGCAACATTTTGTTTCAGATCCAACTTTAAAAATGAATTTTACTCAGTATGAAATCAATAAAAAAATAATTAAAAATACAGAAAAAAAATTCTCTCAAAAGTCTTGAAATGAGATGTTTCAGCAATGTCAGATATTCCCCCTGTTCCTCCCCTCGTCACTGCTTTCTGGTTTCAGCCCTGAATTAACGAAGTCTAGGAGGAAGTGATCTGATAATCACAAAGGGAAGCAATCTAATAATCACAATCTGAGTTTTCTGTTGAAATACATTTTAGTGTCCGGTTGGTTTGAGGAGGATATGTAGATACTCGTGTTGCCAGCTCAGGTTCCAAATGAAAATTGGTCACAATTTGTGAGAAAGTTGATGAAAATCACACC
This sequence comes from Sagittarius serpentarius, assembly GCA_034782735.1. Taxonomy (NCBI): domain Eukaryota; kingdom Metazoa; phylum Chordata; class Aves; order Accipitriformes; family Sagittariidae; genus Sagittarius; species Sagittarius serpentarius. Next base: position 7,433,686 of record JAVKLA010000024.1, read on the forward strand.
TATACTGCTTTTAATAGGACATACACCAACAGAAGGGGGTAAGAATTAAGAACTGTTTATTAAAAGCTACAAGGTGAGAAGTTACATTTGAAGAAAAAAAAAAGTATCTAGTTTCCTTCCGTTTTACAGACATCTAAACATTTCTTTTGACCTAATGTGGTGTGATGGGGCGGGGGGGAGGCCAGAAAGGATGTAATACGGGGTACTACTTCTTCAATGAGTCCATTTTGATTGCAGATCTGAAAGCATCTTTTCAAAATGGCATGTGAGGTGGTTTATGCAGAGGTATCGCCCAAGGAAAGAGTGCATTTTACTTCACAAACTTCAGATACAGGTAAAAAATGGTCATCTTAATATTACTTACTTTTCCTTTGCTCAGTGGCACGTTCTTAAAACTTTCATTCTTTCTTAAATCGAAGCATTCATAAGAAGCTGAAGTCACATTGAAAGCATTTTTATAACTATTAATATCCACTATAACTATTAATATCCACTATAACTATTAATATCCTCCTCTGTTTATTATATATCTACTTGCTTGGCAAATTCATGTTTATTAATAGAAGGAATACTGAATTCTAGCAAAAGTGAAGAATTATCTTTAAAATCCCATTCTGGATTTCAGTAGTATGGCTGAAATGTGCTGGTCCTGAAACACATTAATGATCAGACATTGAAGAAATTAATACAGATTATTGAAAACTCATTGGCAGTTACAGTGCACTGCTGATACTGAATGGACTTCTCTCTCTTGCAGTTTATTTACATTTTATATTTTAATTTGATTCATTTTCTTAGACGCTGGAAATATTTTGAAATTGTAAAATGATAGGTCTGTTTATATCTTTCTTTCTTTTCTTTCTTCCTTTCTTTCTTTCTTTCTTTCTTTTCTTTCTTTTCTTTCTTTCTTTTCTTTCTTTCTTTCTTTCTTTCTTTCTTTCTTTCTTTCTTTCTTTCTTTCTTTCTTTCTTTCTTTTCTTTCTTTCTTTTCTGTCTTTCTTTTTTCTTTCTTTTTTTCTTTTCTTTCTCTCTCTCTGTCTCTCTCATTCTTTCCCTTCTAAAAGTTCTACCTTGAGAAAAATACAAGTCAAGAATCAATAGAGGTTTCTATAATTTTGAAAACTGATAGTCCTGCAGTTTGTGTATGACCTACTGATGTCTTCAACTATAAAACTGCATTACTTAAAAAATTTATTTTCAAGAAATAAAGTGCAAAAGATAGCCATTAATGAATAAAAGTAGGAAATAATTCATGTTTTTAAAACAAAAGTATGAAGTTTTATCTTTTAGATTCTGATCAAAAAATAGATCTTTGCTAGTTATAAGACAATTAAGCATGGAAAAATTATTTAAAATTGTAATATTCAGAAGTCACAATATGCAAGAAAAATTTGTCCTGAATATGCTAGCAAAGCACCATTTATTCTATAAAAATAAGTTTTGTAGATTCACTCCTTGGGACTGTACTAAAAGCATCTGTACAAGTATGATGGCTTTGTCTTTCATGTGTTAACTCAGTTTGCCCCTTAGATTGTGTGATCAGTTCACCATAGAAGAGCTGCATTACCAGGACAATTTTTGGTACCCCAGTGTAGAACTACCCCATCAGTACTTTTTGGAGATGTACACACATGCCCAGTACAAACATCTGTACAAAGTGTTTCAAAATTTGAGAGCACAAAAGTCTGTTCCATCTAATTTTTTTTTGTTTCCTCACCTGAGACTATCCTTTAAATTCCCAGTTATATTTTATAGTTTCAAGTGCTTTCACACAGCCTTTAATACATTTCAGTGAATTATGCTTAAAAATTGCTGTTGTAAAGTGTCCTGAGAGCCCTCTAACCCAATGAGATACTTCTGAAAGCTCCCAGTATGAGGTGCTTGGAAAGACAGTGTCTGAAAAAATTTTAATGGCCAATTATGAGGCTAATTAAGTGGCCAATTATGAGGCTAATTAAGTAACCAATTTCAGGCAAAATGTTTTTCTTGCGCTTTAGAGTATGATGGCATGGTGTTTACCCTTTCATAACCTTTTTGAAAAACCTTTTTGAAAAACCTTTTCAATTGCAATGCCTATATTCTTGTCAGTTCTCTGAGTTGTGCATCCTTTTTGGTGCCCTAATAATTATTTTACTTTAATAACATCCTAAACCAATAACTTCTCCAGGCTGGTTCTAATATCTTGCATGAAGAAATACTTTAAATCAGTCTTGAATTTGCCACCTATTAATAGCATCAGTGTGTCCCAGTGAGATATAGTGAAAAAAACACCTATTTAATTAATTTTTTTCATGTTCTTATAAATTTCCATTGTACATTCTTACAATCTCTATCTTCGATTTCTACATATGCTTCATTGCTTTCACAGTTCAGAGCACGAGTGCAGGAAACTGTGGTCCTCATCTTCTGCCAAACACTGTTAACTGTTCTGACTCCTTGGCTGCTGCGCGAGAAATATGCTGTGTTCAACGCGACAGGGATTTATTAATGCTTGGTATGAAAAATGGTTTCGATTCGACGTTTTTTGTAAGTCTAAGGCAGATCGCAACAGCTCTGGCACCCTTAGGAGGTTGCTCTTCTTCAGGCAAGAGCTTGGTATTTGCCATGCTACAGTGAGTTCAGAGCAGTGAAGTTGGCTATCATCCACCTGCCTGAAAAAGCTCAAAGGAAGTGCTTGCCCTCTTACTCCATGCGTATTTTACCTTAGTTCATTGATACAGCAAGACTCGGAAAGGCTAAAATCACTCCTGTGAGACAGCAATAATCGCCTAGGCCAGCAAAGAAAAGGGGTTTCATACTGTCCTGCCTCTGAGCATTTTTCTGAGTTACAGACTTCAACGTTTGTGCTCTCTTAACTGATTACACAGCTCTTAAGTTTGGTCTGCTTCCCCATGGCCACTACGGCTGTCCCCTGGCTAATCTGCACCCCGCTTCTCCTCTCCCTTCGCCCCCCCTTCTGCTTCCTTGAGTTTTTGCCTATGGTGGATAGAGCTTTTAATCTCCACGTTGCTGAACTTGTCCTACATTTTGCACTGCTGAAGTTTGCGTTTGCTCGACTTCCCCATGGCGCTTCAGAGAAAAATCTGTTTGGGTTCTCTCTTAAGAAAAAAACCCCACCTTATTTCATACCCTTTCAGCAAGCAAATTTGATGTAAGTAGCTTCTGGGAAATGAGGCAAAACATGCAAAGCAGGCAACCTACAAGGCAGCATGTTACAGTTGATATAAAAATACAACTTCTTCCTTCCTTCCTTCCTTCCGCTGCCACACCTACCGAAAACTGCTGGGATCAGTCAGGCATGTCCCGTCATTCTCCGCTTTCCCTCTCCCTCCTACTCTGACAGTTCACCTGCAAATTTAATATCGCAAGATGGAGGAGAAACTGCTGTTCACCACCTCATTACGCTTGCAGTCATCTTTCGACTTTTACCTCTTCCCGTGAGCTTTTCTGATCGTACAATATTGCTGATTTGGGCCAATAGTCCTGCGGACACCCTCTGGGCAGTGAGACGCCTTCTGGGCGTACCTTTAAGTATATGAATTTGAAAGCACTGCCTAGGTGATGTAGCTTGACTATGTAACAGAGGTCAGGTACCTAAATATCATCTTTGCCTTCCTTGAGCTTTACCAGCCGCTGAACTAAATACCCAAATGATGCTGCTGCTTTTACAGTGATAGTGAAACAGATCTCTTCTGTTATGCAGATGGCCAGTGCAAGGATCCGTACATAATAACAGACAAGTGTAGGCAAGGCCTCCAGAGATAAGGAGAGCAATGCTTAGCTCTTGGTCTTAAAGCAAAGCAATCTCAGCAAACCACCCGCTTGCTTGGGAAAATGAATGGCTGCTGCTGAAAATCCTGTTGCCAGTTCCTTTTCCTGCCCAGCTTGCGTTAATGGTTAGCGAATCCGCCCAGGTGATCAAGTACTCCTGATAGTGCAGCAGATGGGAATTCTCCCCTGTTGAGGCTGGGAAGGCAGGGAACGTGCAGTTTGCCAGGCAATCCCACACCTTTGGCGAAACCCACCCGGACAACACTTTTTATGCTCTCCATCGCTTGCAAAAATCTTGTAACGCGTACTGAAAACATTTTCTTTAATGGTTGCAACCTTGAGTGTCACAACCGTGCTAGTGGTTACCAGCGCATATAAGGGTTTTTTACAGACTGACCACCGGATATGGAATGGGGAGATTTCCAGCAGCCCCCAGGATGTGCACTGACCTCTGCCATGTCACATTTGAAAGCCTGTTGTGAGACAGGGCTACAGAAAGTGCTGGAGCACTTGCCACAGGCTCCACACATAGCAAGAGGCAATCCTTTTGCATTTGGAAGGCAGGTGTCCCAGTAATAGAAAAGCCATGGCTTATTTTGCCTGAATGTGCTCTGTCTCGAGACAGTTCTTTCAGTTGCAGCCATGTCTTAGTCGGGTATCATTTATGTAGGCCAATATCTCCAAACAGTCTGGAGATGCTAGGTAGTTTTTGGAGGGAACGGGTGCATGTTCTGAGGCATGAGCATCTGACAAAGACTTCTTCCTGATGTGTGTAAAGGCAGTCAGATCAAGTAAAAGGATAGAGGAGCTTGTTTTTTTGCAAAATAAATCCTAAAAACAGATACCTGAGAACGAGGATGGTCTGGGAAGATCTTTATCCTGATGAGCAGCTGACAAACGGGAAAAAAGTCGGGAAGGAGCATGACAAGTAACACTTGGAAGAAACAGAGAAGAAAGTAGCGACCAGAGGAAGATCAGTTGTTCCCTGTGGTTACTAGACCTTGTTACAGCAAACAGCATAAACCTTCACAATGAGAGAAAGACCTGCTCCGTTGCCTTGGTTTGTGAAATGGGGATTTCCAAGCCCAGAGGAATGGGTATCTTGACTGAGGGGAGATGGAGGCAGCTGCTGCAATTTGAGGGGTCGTGCCAGCTCTGCATCAAGTATGGAAAGCTTCCCTTGCATATGGCTCTTAGTCACGGAAAGCATGTGTCCAGGGCACTGATGTAAGAGAGGAGAGGGCCTCCTCCACTGGCAAATGAGAATGGTCATAAATTAGCAAGGCAATAAAGATTCAGATAAGCCTATTGTTAAGTCTTCTCTCCCCAAGTTTCTGTCTTCTGTGACTAACAACAGGGAGGAGAAAAAAAAAAAAAGCTGCGTTTGGACTATTCTGGCTGAGAATTAACTACAGACAGGCTTTCCTTTCCCCTTTTTGTAGAGAAAGTTGAATTAATGGTTTGTACTGAAAATCTGTGCTCTGTCTGCAGTTGTGCTTACCAACCGTTAATTAAACCCTCATTTAAATACTTGGAAGAATGAACTTGAGGAATAAAAATCTGTGGATTAAATGAAAAAAATATGTTTATATTTTGCATAATATTTTACATTTGGTGGTTTAATCTGCATTGTTAAAAATTATGTTTAATTCATAAGTGATTAAGAAATAGCTTGTCTCTGCTCTGTGCACATGCATAGCTGTGTTCCAATAGGAACTGTGCTCCTCTTTGTGAAAGAAGAAACAGTAGAAAACAGACACGCTTTGTACCCATGTACAAGTTCTGAATTCTCTAGGAAGAAAAAATTTATTGAGAATTAAATAGCAAAAAAACTAATTTAGCCAAAAAAGTTGCCATTGATTAACTTCTGCTTAAAGATTGACAGAATGTATACGTGTGTATAAGATATGGAATAATAAGAAAAAAATGGAATTAATAACAGAGCAGTTCAGTGTATGATAACCTACAGTCACCCAGAGGTTTGTTGGTTTTTTTTAATTTTCTAAATTAAATAACCTAATAACATTTTTTGTATTTCTTTGGAAAACTTCACAGCAGGACAATTATTTGCATGAACTCTTCTAGTAATTTCATTTTGGCACATTCATTCAGCAACACTCAAATCCTATCAGAAAAAAAAAAAAGAAAACAACTTCTCTTGCCTGTTCTTGCTCTTCCCACTTTCTCAGAGAAGGTCTGATGCTGCAGGGTACCGGATGCAATGAGAATGCCAAGGGCTGGCCTCAGGCAGGTTCTCTAATTGTGGCACTTTTTGTCTCAACAGGTGATCCAACCACACACGACAAGGTGAACGTGAAATGGCGATCAGACAGACCTGACAGAACACCCAAAACTACGCATATGGGTACTGCAACATTGCAGGACACTTCACATTTTCTCATTATATTTTATCCTCTTTGTATAAGTACGTATTTACATATAGTGGAGGAGTCGCTTAGGGCTAGGTGCCTAAAGAGAGGTTGATATGATCTAGGCAAATGAAAAGACCTTCAAAACCTTTCCCAGCTGCTGGTTTTCCCTGGGGGTGCCTGAAGGCTGGTGGTGTGTGTCAGCGTTTTCAAGGTCAGCAGGTAGAGTCACAGGCCCCCAGGTTTGCATTAGGCTGAACTTTTTGTGCCTCAGCCCCAGCTAAGCCCGTGAGGATTCACGGTGTTGGTGTCCCTTGCCTCTGGGGCACGGTGTAGCAGGCCTTTGGCTTAACATCTGTGCTGCTGGTATGGATTGCACCTGGGAGTAAAGGGGTGGCCCCAGGGCCCCTTTGTACAGATGGATTTGTGTCCACGCTCCTCAGTGCAAGCCATGCTGGAGCAAACCAGCTGCTTCTGCAGGGTGTAGCCACTGGCCACTTCCCTCCTTTGGGCCCCGTGAAACTTTTTTGGTTTCATTTGTTTGGTTGCGGCGTTCTGGTTCAGAAATGTCTGAATTTAAAAGGCTGTGTTGCACCTCGCCGAAGTACCTTTTTTTTTTTTTTTAAAGCATGGCACAGAAAACATTGCAATACGCTGTGATAAAGGGTTTCACATAGACTATGGGAACATCCACTGGGGATGCTGCTGGAGATCAGTTTCGGGCAGAGGGAGTAACATTTGACACTGTCCGTATCTGCTCGGTGGGAAAGGAATGTTTTCTGAAATACAACCAGCTTTCTTCTGAGAAGGGACCAGATAGTTCACCCCAGAAGGATCCCAGAAGAAAATGAACATGTACCATGCAGGCAGCGTGGTCCACTGGAGGACCAGGACCTGGTTGCAAGACAAACTACCATTCCATGCCTCTAATGAGTTAGACCCACACAAAACACAGCAACTTCCCACCCGTTCAGCAGCCAAATAGCACACTTTTCCAGGGTAAGGGACAGTATCACTTTCTATCTTTGCTGCAGGTGATTTCGATCCATTTTTCACTGCTCCCCACTCTTGAGGGATACTCAGAACGTATGGTTAAAATTTATTTTGCCGTGGAGGCACTTGCAAACTCTTCTGTTCTTTTTAGCAACAATTTCCGTGTATTGTTTTTTATTTCCACATGCATTTAGGGTGAAAGAACAGGTCAGCAATAGTATTTAAAGCACAGAAACTGAGTTACTTTTAGAAAGTGATAGCTAGAAAGCAAAAATTAGGTTTCGAATAGTTATTTGACAAGGTCAGATAAATTGTGTCTATCTTCAGCAAAAATTAAACTATTTTCTCAAAATGTGTAACCAGCCCTGAAAGTAAATTTTGTTCTGCAAAGTGAAATAATATATTGGATACGAGTTTAACTTTCCTGTATGAGCTGAAAATGAAGAAGAGAAGGAAAGAAAATATTGCATTCGTGTGATGCATAAGATCATTTAAGATATTTATAGAAAAAATGTTAGCTGCAGAAAATGCTAGTGAGAACAAAAGTTTCCATCAGTGGGTTAATTTGGCCTTACCACAAGGAAAAAGAAACTGAAAGCTTCAGATGGTCTTTCTGATTAAAAGTCACAGTTGGACAGACAAGAAAGTGGGCCAAGTGGAGATCTCGGTCCTGCTGTTATAGAGGCAAAAACCAATTTACTAGCTTCATTTAAATGCCCTCTGATTTTATGCCAGTGAAACCGGGATTGGACTGCAGCACGAAAAGTATTGTCAGTAATAGAGTTTTGATATATCGCCATCAGCCCATCTGTTTGTTTGCTGCCTTTTTATACCCCTGTCCTCACTTCTTCCTCCCTTCCTTTCTCCGATTCTGCCTACGCTGCCCACTATATCCAGGTTTTCAGAATTTTGTTCAAGGAATATCAAAATCCATACATGCTACACATATGGATAAATCCTATAGGTGAGCTGTGCCCCTTCACATTCTTCGCTGAAACCTCTTTAAAACCATGGAAGTCAGGTGTTTGTTCTAATTCTGTTTTAGAATGGGTTGGGGGTGTTACCATACAGATCAGCCTGGAAAGTGTTAAGGAATGGGGATCAAAAGAACACAATGATCCTACACAGGATTACGGCTGGAGCAGAAAATGATGGAGGCAGGGATTTAACGACTAATTAAACATGTGTTTCTTTGTTGTGCTTAAAAAGGACAATAACCTGGAACAAGAGTCTCTAGAATTTCAAATTACCTATAAAACCTTTTTTTAAAGCCTGAACGTAAATGTCAAGATTTCCTTGTGGGTCTTCAGTTGTGTAACCTCAGTAAAATAACCCATGAGAGCATGACCATTGCAAGCCATTCTCCATGGGAAAGGCAGGGTATATTCCAGAGTGAGAAGCACTGGCAGCGCTGTGCAGGCGTTGCAGGCAAACTGCACGGCAAAGCGCTGACACAGCAGCGTTGGCAAAGCTCTGCGCTGCCACGAAGTTGAGAGGTCACATTTTTAGGCATCTTCGCAAGAGCTATGACAATAAAAACTAGGACTGGCCAGGAAAAGGGTTCTTCTGACCCTGAAAATGTGATTTTATGTATAAACATACATATATACAGGTTTATATACATATAAACCTATATACATACGTAAACATATAAAGATTTTTTTTTCCACTTAATAACCAAAATGCTAGGAGCCACAGCTTTCCAGTTTTCAGGCATTTGTTTTTTTGGTTAAGAAAATAATTTCCAAAGCAAGATTTAGCTCCTACAGGTACATTTAGCTGAAAAAACTCCAAAACGTTTTCAGTTGCAGCTGCAGCACACCGAGCACACCCTCATAAATTTGCGCTTCGCTTTCCACAGGTGCTAGATCTATAGCACACAGTGTAACACATTCCTGCTGAAGGCCTAGCTACAATGATTTTGCATGCTCCCATAACTCAGAACAAAAGCTGACTTGCTTCTGCCTGTGGTGAGACCCCTCTCCCTTGTCCCTTTGGCAGCGACCTGCTTGGAGAACTCGCACTGGTGTTACCTCGTTGCTGCCCTGTACTTCACTGCAGTGATCCTGCTCATCACCGTCATCCTCTTGGCAGTGAAATGTCACCACCCCTGAGGCGGACCCTGCCATCCCGCTGACGTGCAGGGTAAGCCATTTTTAGCCGTGTTTGTACTTTCATACAATACGTTTGCGTTTATCAGAGGAGGTGCAAGGAAGCGTCCCAAGCCAAATGCTGAAGTCGGCATCACAAATTCAACCAGCCAGCAATTCACAGTCACACTAGATAACATCCAGCTCCCTGCCACCAATGCATGCTGCACTTAATGGAGCACGTTTGAATACCCAGCAGCTTTGGCAGAACCGCCTGCCACAGCAAGTATTGGGTTCTGCTGCTTTTACTCCAAGAAAATTCATCACTTAATTGTAGATGTCTCCCATCTGTGGAGTAAAAGAACCCCACAAATCTGCCCTGACATGAAACAAGCACATGGGTGGGTATAGCTGGAGGTGATTCCAATAATGACTGTCCATGCCAGGAGAGACAGTGACCTGGTGAAGTGATGGGAGACAAGCCAGCTGTGTTGTTCAGTCTGGGATTTGAAGGAAACCAGGAAAACAGTTGTCTGATTTGGACTAGGAATGCCAGTGAGCAGCTCTCCAGAGAAAACCTTCCCATCCACACCTAGTGCTTCTTGTAGAGCTACAAAGCATGTTTAATCGCTCCTCCAGGTCACTCTCCCTGGAAGCTGTCACTGGCCACGTGTCCCATCCTGTGCCAGAACCAGCGCCCCTGTCACTGAGCACCTGACTAGTCATATCTGCATGACCGTGCCTCCATCCCGAGGCACGGCATGTCTTGCCATGGTCCTCATGGCGTACAGGTGTCCTCTCTTTACTTATAGGATGCTCACAGCAGGTTGAACTTCAGTGAGATACTCTACTTCTATTAGGTTTTCTCTCTTTTATTTCCAGATAACTCAGCATGGGAAGGCACTGCTTCTTCCACAAAACAAGACATAATACTTGTTTATTTTTATGTTATTTTCTCTGAAGAGACCTTTATGAAAGAAGACACGCCATCAGTCTGATCACTCTTCAGTTATGTCTTCCAGGATCTCCATTAAACCTCTAACCTCTCCATATATGGACAAAACATATATTATTACTTTTATTTGGAATTTGCTTAATCCTGTAATACCAGCAACCATCCGATTATATCAGTGCACGTACCAAGGCATGGGCTCAAGCTGCTTCATCAGAAGTTGGACTTGGGTCTTGTCTAGATAACACAAATGACCAGGTGGACCAGTTTGAGTCATCACTTTTAATTCACACCTGACTTCACTTTGCAATAATTTCCTATATAGATAAGCTTTTAGATTCCATATGTGCAAGTGGAAAAATTCATAGATAAAACAGGGAATGTGAAAGGCTGCGCTGACTTTTTTTATGAAGCCCGGTGTTGTGATTCTTAGTCTCCTGACAGCCTTTAGTGGGAGCTGTATGAAAGGGGTATTGAAGGTGCAAGAAACTGTATTTGTTTAGTAGAGAAGTCTCAGTCTTATCCCTCCATTGGCTTGAGTAAAATTATTCTGTTCTACTTGACCAGAAGAGGATCTCACGGAGATACAATATGCTGTTTCTGTCTTGGAGCAGTAATTCATTTTGTATCTGTTTTGGTTTTTTTCACAAATGCTGTAGCTTCGATTAAATCAGAGTCCTCCACTGGAACTGAGCCACCTCAGATTCAAATGCATTTCTTTGTAATTATTATTTTGCTGTCTGTTATTTTCAGTTCTCATTAGTTATGTTATAACTTCTTTGGGGCAGGCTGATATCAACGATTTGCAGACCCTGAGCAGGAGAGGTCTGAGTAGCAAGTATTTCTAGAATTGTTCTCTGTATCTAAGCTTATTTGTGCTTAAGCCATGATGTTGCTGTTGATAATGTACCCCATTTTTATAGTACATGCACCAGAAATCAATAAAGAGATTTAGTAAAGCACTTGACACGCTGCTGTTTGTTCTTATGTTAGTCAGACTAGAAGAAAAATAATATTTAGTATTTGTATGACTGTAATACCTCTGAGCTATTGTCATGAAGCAGGATGCTGCTCTGGTAAGTACTGTCTAAAGACAGAATCCCTGCCCTACAGGGCGGAGCACCAAATGAATAGTAGAAGAAAATGGTTACATTTTTCTTGAGATCATCCTTTCGTTTGCCAGGTGCTCTGGGTTAAATCCAGGTCTTCAAATACCATGGAGAAAGAAATGTTTAAAAAACAGAGATAATAAAAGAAGAGGTGGCAGGTGACATTTTGACCTGAAATGGACTTGCATGTCATTGTCATTCACTAATGTGATCTGATTTGAGCTGGAAGATTCTTAAGATAGTTGTCTCTTACATCAGACTCTCAGATAACACCTACAACCAAATGAAGTTGCCAGTCCGAATTAAGCTCCAGCTTTCTTTAGAAGCAAGAAAAATCCACAATCTTTGAGAGCTAAAGTGATGTGGGTTTGCATATATAACTTGCTCAATAATAGCAGATTATTGAAAAGGGATGTGCAGCAGCAGCGGTCATTAGCTCCTGGCATACAGGCCTTACCAAGTAGAAAGTCTTCATTTCAGAAGGAGCTGAACAGAATGCACATCCACCCAGATGCTGTGTATGCAAACGCAGCAAAGGGAAAGGCATTTCAGGATCAATTAGAAATCATCACTGATTATAAGCCCGACAGGGACTCACACAGATAACCAGGTCTCCAGCTGCTGCAGGCAGATCTCTGGGAATTTCAGTGGTAGGTCCAAGCATCTGAAAGGCAACCATTTGCATTGTGTAGACAACTGGGTAAGAAGCATGCGTATGCTGCCCCGTAACTCCAAAGGTGGGGAAAGTACTCTGATTAAAATGAGAAGTTGTTAACTAAAACTGAAGTGGCTGTTTCTTTTTTCTGGTTACTGAGAATTTGGGACGCTGGCCTGTGGTTTTGGCAATCCACTACAGCATTTAAGGCAAGTTTAACAAACTTCAATCTGAGCTTCATGCTCCGCAGGCAAAGACTATAATTGCGCTCACTGAATTTGGGGGAGTTTATAATCTATTTAGCATCTCTGAAATGGGAAGTATTTCCCGGCTGATGGCTCTTGGCAGACAGAAGATACGGATGACGGATGGGCAGGTGTGAAGCAGGTTCTTGCAGATCCCTGCTGAGCTCTAGTTACTTCTTGGCCGTTGAAGCCACACCAGCTGGTCAGCTCTGTGTTTTGTCAGCCTGGTTGCTCTCAGGGACAGCTTGCGATGGTTTCTTATCCTAACAATACTAAGGGTATGGGCAAACAAAATGACTCTCTCCTTGCATCTGTTTCATGCTCACACCTTCCTGCTCTCAAACGAAAAGGCAAACTCTTTCTTAGACACAGCTTGAGAGGAAAATGCCCCGTTACTGAATTGTTAAAACCAGGTTGCCTGGTCATTGGTTATATGACATTATACATATTACACATGACATCTAAAAAGTCATATGTGACTGTAATTCCAGCACTAGGGAGTTGTCTTTCTCCTTTGTTTCTTGCCCCTTTCTTTTTCCCTGGAGCTTCCCCAATTCCTCACATTGCATTCGCTCTCCCTCTGGCTTCAGGCACATCCCAGAGCTATGAGTGACACCTGTTCCTGCTGTTCTGGCTTGGCCATTTTTTTCCTGGCCTTTCAGCCATTCTCTCAGCCCTGGCTGATAAGCACCATGCCTTTTATTCATGGACACAATAATGCATGTGTAAAGACTGAAGGAGATAATTAAAAGAATGCAAACAAGCCATTAAAAGGGTGGCCTTGATTAAATTGCACAGGCTAGAGAAAACATTTTAGGACCTTGATGAAGGCAAATATAAAAATGTAAAAAGAACAACTAAAATCCTAAACTACGGGTAGCTTCAAACTATTTTCTTTGGAAATTCGGCATACTCTTTTTAAAGGCTGCAGTGTGGGAAGAGGAGGGACAGGAGCTCGTCTGAAGAAGGAGGCACTATCATTCATCTTTTCAACCCTGTATGCCTTCTTTCCTAGACAACAGAATTCTGAGCTAGCAGAACACTCAATATTCAGGCTCTGCTTAGCAATTCTCACCATGGCATCAGTGCCTGAGAGAAATCGTAACAAGGTCTACTTAGGTGGAAAGCAATAGAAATGCTGTTGTGGCTGATACCTGGCATCAAGTCACCAAGTGAGAAGCTGATTAGAAAAAGCTCTCTACTTGCCTGTGTAGGAAATCATCCTAGAACAAAGCCATCTTTACAGGCAGGAGAACTTCGAGGTGGGAAATCTGATCTCAGTTGTGTCCTGCCTCCATGCAGGCAGAAGATAGGAGACAGCTGTGCTTGGGCAGCAAGAGAGCCATGGTGCATCCCAGCAGGTCTTCCAGCAGAAATGCTTGGGAGACTGATGATCTGGTTAGGACCTGAGCTGTGAACACGGAGGAACTTCTGTGAGCTGGACTGGTTCATTTTGTACCTTTTCATAGGGCTTGCTTGCCTGCAACTGGATATTTGGTGTGCACATGCCGGAGATGTGTTGCTGTTCATCTCTAAGCCAAAGACTCCGTCACTTCTGGACTTCAAGTGTCTTGCAACGGTAAAACTCACACAGCTCCTCCTAAATGACAGGATATACCGTAGCCCACCGTCTTTGAAGTAAATCAGCTAACCACCTATCTACAGAGCTGGACTCTCCAGTCCATATAGGTAACCTTCCTGTGAGGGAGGAGACGTGAGTAGTTCATTCTGAAATTTCTTTTTTTTGCAGCAGTAAGGTTCACTAGGGAGGAGGACTTTCTTCAGACACATCCAGAGCTCTTCCTCTCTGCTCTCTGCCTGCCATGGAGGCTTCATTCAGGATAGCAGTAACACTGGAAAAGGTGGTAACACTGCTGGTTTTCCTTACGACTCCCCTGACAGAAACACAAGGTAACTTTAGTGCATTTTGAAGTTCATTGATATTTCAGGGGAGAGATTTCACCTAGAATCCTTTTTACTTCAAAGCTGCCAGGAATGTCTCGTCTGCATTCCTGAAGCAGCAAATTCAGTGACTGCAATATTGTCGTTAGTGGTTAGCATGACCAGGCTTTTGATATACAAGGTGCTCAGTGATGGATAAGAATCAGAAGGCCCTAGATGCCTTACTCATCAAACCTAGGTTTTCTTTCTGGATGAGGTGGTAGCATTAAAATATTGCAAAAGTCTCAAATATATCTTGCTCTGCATTGCTTCTTGCCAGTTCTCGTGAATCTAAGTCACCCCTTGTCTGTACTGAACAGAAAACTACCTCTGACCCCTGAGGTCTGGACTGGCCCTGAACTCAAAGGAAATTTTCTGAGCTGTAGCGTCATGGTGTTACAGTTCTGGTCCAGTCAGATGAGCTTCCTTTTTTTTACAGATGACGATCTGGGGACCAGTTCTCTGGGTGTATATGTCCTTCAACAGTCCATCTGATTTTTTTTTTTCTTTTTCCTAATTGCTGTGAACTAGTCCTACATCTGGGGGTGCAAGTTCGAGATGACCCTCCTTTGCAAATAAAGCACGCACTGTCTTGTATGTTCCTGTACTCCTCGGGGTGGAGGGAGGGAGAAGGTCTCCTAGCGCTTTTAGTTCTAATTTTTCCAAAAGTAGCTTTGACACAAAGATGAGGAAAACCAACACACGCCTCTAGATCCCGTGGATGTGCTAAAGGATGATGAAGTAAACCAGAATGTCTACAATTTCTATACACTTCATTCTGTAATCCCAAACGAATTAGGAGCTGAACAGAGCATCAAAGAAGAGAACAGTGTTATGGGGGAGAAATATCACCTCATTTTGTATGTCGTAGGCACTTATGCATGAATGTTTACATTCATCTTTGTTTCTGATGGGGAATCTGGTGTCTTGGAATCTGGAAAACCAACTGGGGACCTTAGTGGAGAAGCTAGTGGGGAATCTAGTTTACAAACAAATGGTCAACCAGGCTGGAAGCCCAGCAGGCAACCTTACAGTAAAGTGAAACCTGTTTCTTCCTATTCATTTTTTACAGTTTTTCTCTAGTTATCTACCAAAAGATAGACAGGAAGGGCCAAAATATCCTCTGCTCAACTCTTTTTCCCCAGTAGACCCATTAGGATATTTGGAATGTAGGGAAGGACTGGGTGGTTCCCATAGTCAACCACTCCTCAGCCATACACACCCTCTCCCAGAGATTTCCTGAGGGTGTAAGATAAGAGCTATGCAGGAAGGAGAAATTGTGCTTTGGGGGAAATTCCATTATTACAGTCTTCAGTTTTGCTTCAGGGAGTATGAAGTGCTGAATGACTAAATTTTGTGTTACAAAGCATTTTGGACAAAAATACTTTGGGGTTTCTCAGAATATTTACTTTCACTACAAATTAAGATGTGCTTCTATTTTAACTTGTTTCTATTTTTCTGTTTTATTTCTCTACCAGAATACTGAAAGGCAAGACCACAAGGGACCCTGTAAGACCACCCAAGAGAGTCCAGCCCTCTGTGTGCTAAAAGGGAGGTCTGCCTGAAAGTGCACAAGCAGCACAAGCTCTGTAGTGCTTTAGATTTTTCTGGAACTAAGAAAATACATTTTGAAACAAAAACTTGTAACTCTTTTGCTGAAATTTAGACAGCATATGAATTTCATTCTGTATGACTTAGTAATTCTTTGATGCAAGTATTGAGAGGGTTTTTTTGATCAATCGCTATTTAAATACAGAAAAATATTCCATTAAAAAATTTCTAACCAGCACAACCTAGAAGAGCTCCATACATTGGCATTACAACTTATTAAAATAATTACATGCTTAATCATGTAGTTACTGAGTTCAGCCTCTGCTTTTGTTCTTTGCAGGTACATCCAGCATCTCTGAAGAAAATAATGGAAGAAGATCGGAGAACAGTATGCGAATTCTTTCCTTGGCATCCTACTTTTCTCCAAAAAATCAGTCTTACCTATGATATCTGTGTTTCTTATATTAAATACAGGTGCTTTAGATGGCTAATGTATTCAAGCTGAACTGTCACTGAAGGCAGTTCAGTTATTTGTCATATTAAATGAGAGAAAAGTCAATGATAAGAAGTTGTAATTTTATTTTTTTAATTGTCTCTGAGTGGAGATTTCTTTGGTAAAATGAAAGTCAGCTTAGATCTAGGTCCCTTTACCTTAAGTTTAGATGGCAGCTAGATCCATCTGACCTCATCCCGCTACTCAATGATACGGCAACACAGAGAACTACATCCCATGTACTGTTATTTTTCATAGCTGATACTTTGGTGTCAGCCCATCCTGTAGTTCTGGATATGAGAAGTCAAGCTACAGATCACTGCTGGCACCAACCCTTTGCCTCTCTATCCTGCAACTTGATTTAGTGGGATAATTTATCTCCCAAATACCTATGGTATCAAGTAGTATTTGTATTGCAGTTCTGCATCTAATCTATTTATGTAGGTAACCTCTAAAATATATACCTAAACTTACTGTGCAATAACATTTTTCACTGATATCTTTTCTCTCTCCCTCTGTAGTGTATTACACAAATGCACCATTTTCCCATAATTTCATTTGTATGAAAGGAAAATTCAAGCCTCAACATGAAACGCATTTTCCCTGATGAACAGAAGTACATAAAGCATTAGTAAAAGAGTGCTGTGGAGTTTGCTAAATTCATCATACCTGTGATGGTTTTCTTCATCATTTCTTAGGGTGAAAATGGTCAAAGAGAATGATCATGTAGTAACAGACCTATTTTTCAGCTTTCCTCTGTGTGTCAGACTGACAAGCTAGGGTGATTAATCATCAACAGCTTTTTGTCTGTGCTCACCCTACAGACTCTGCAAAGCTGGAACAGGGTGAGCTGGAGGCTACTACTTTTTGTGCGTCGTCTAGAGGATGGTTTACAGAATGACAGTCACCCTTGTGCTCAGATCGTGATGATGGTGAGACATGTCACGGAGGGCAGAAATTCGGACAGCAGGACTTCTGTTCTTGGTGATAATTGATGAAAATAACACAACTCAGCCCAGTTCTTGGAGCTCTGTATGGTTTTGCAGGGGAAGAAGCTGAAGCTCCCATGTTTTATTTGCAATTTAATCTGCAATAACTCAAGCAGCCTGGAGCTTTTTTGTAGTGTGGAAGGACTAGCAGAGTAGGAACTACTTCCACCTGAGACAAAGTGGATGGGTCCAATGAGAGATAATGTACAATAATTACAGTATTTTAAGAATGTCCATTCTATTGAGCATTCTAGAAAATAAACCCTACTGCTAGACGATGCAACAAACGCAAGACACGTTAAAAGTTGTGAAGCGACTAAACAGCTGTTGAATCCTCTTGTCCAAAGGCTGCATACCATTTTTGCCCAAACCTCCTTCAACTCCTGGCATAAAAATCACACACAAAAAAGAGAAAATCGTTACTAAAATGTAACAATGAAGCAATCCCTTCATTAGGAAATCTCAGAGGCATTCCTCAGTATGTTGTGCTTCTGAACATGTCTCATGGCTTAAGGCTGAAGCTCAATTTTCCTGATCCATTTGCCCTCAAAGTCCATTTGAGAGCCTTATATATCTATCTTGCGGGATTATTTTTTCCTGTCTGCCCGACTAAAACATCTTTTTAATCTACATCAAAAGATAGTCTGCCCAGCTCCCAAATTCCTTAAGATCAGTGCAGTTAAGAACAGCTGTTGTCTGTCTCGCTTCCACATCCTGAGCTCCCCGAAACCTTGTGTATCCGTAGTGTTAGGCACTTCTTTGGCCTCCCATTGGCCATACTTCAGGTCTGGGTTCCTGCAAAGCTGCTGTCCCTGGCTGGCTGTGCTGTCTCTAACTGCAGGCTCCAACATTATCCAGTTCGAAGGCTTGATTAAGCAGTAGAAGTAACTCTCAGACCCTTGAGAGTTAGATCGGTTGCAGTAGGAGCTGGATTAGTCCTCGCCTGCTTGCAGCCCTCCTTCTGTGTTTAGGTGTGACAGTGATTAGAGTATTCTCAGCCCCAGCTCTATGGAGAGGAGATGATTCAAAGTCAGTTGGAAATTTAAGAATGAATTTCTACAACTCAGTGAAAAGCACACACTTACAAAATTTGCCTTGAAGTACCACTTTTGCAACACGTTCTGGAAGCCATATCCTTATATACATTCAGTCTAAAAAAACATATTTCTAGGCTGATTTCAGTGTATGCTTTAATTATGGGCTCTTAGTTCTTTCCTCATAACAATGGTCAAACTGCTCCACAGCTTTTTATCCAGACCGCGTGTAACTGCAAGGCAAAATGCAGACTTCTTTTTTTCACAGGATCAGGCCCCCATGCTCAATCAATCGTGCTTGAACAGAAAGCCAGGTAATAAACAGCAAATAACAGAACACAGCCCCTAAAAACTGGAATGACAAAACACCCTAGTGCCCAACCTGAGATGGTAGGCAATGCAGTTGAGGAAGAATGGCAGACATATGTGTCCTGAATAATGCATGTATCTCAGCCCTGACGTCAGAACACATCTGGCTGCATGTTCTCTCTCCTTGGTCACCATTTCCCTTTTTAGCAAATGCATGTGCCTTAATAACCGACATTACAGAAATACGTAAGGAGACACGAGGTTTGTCCTAAGGTTTCAGGGCATTTCATAGTCCCCTGGCCTGAGAGTGGAGACTCACACAGAAGTCTCTTCATCTTCCCTTGCTTCTTACTTTAAATCTCGGTGGTAACTTGGGTTGACATAGTCATGCAGCACCAAGAAGCATGGCAAGAAGGTGGTAGTTAATTGACAAGGAAGAGAGCAAGATCTAGTTACCTGAGAAGTGGTTTTGGTGAGGAAAGACACTGGGAGTTAATAAACATGCATTTCCACTCTGTCTAATTCTCCCTTCATAATTTAATCTCCTTTTTCCCTAGAGGAAATTCCTTGCTTTTTTTTCAGTGCTTCCTCTCTGGGATGCATCAGTTACATGACAGAAAAGCTGGAGGTCAAGGAGACCATGTCAGCTCAGAGTCTCATCTAGAAACACTCGATTGCTCACCTTTTAATTCTCTTCAGCGCACACTGGCTGAAGCCCATGGCCCCTCTTACGCAGGCTGTGCTGAGCACTCTGTGGTATTCCACAACGGAGTTTGCACAGGGTCTATCAGATTCCAGTTTGAAACCATACTCTTCTGCAGATACTGTTGTTTACTAGTGTCTCCTTATTTTGGATTTCCATTAAAATGCTTCAGAATTTCTGTGTAGTTAATCCAGCATCTGGGTTTGGGGGGTTTGTTTCTTTTCCTAAGAGCTGAGCAAATAGGTCTTGTAGTCTGTTACAGAGCATGAAGAAGAGATGCTTTCCGGTAAGCAAAGAAACTGAGACCAGGCTTTGGCATCACAGTAAATCTGCCCTGATGTCTTCTAGTGTCACATCAAAATATCCTTGTTTTGTGCTGTTTGGAACCTCTTACAAATATCAAAGGCTCGACTTTGTACTGCTAGACTTGATGCCAGATCCTTTCATAGTTGGAGAAAAGCACTGGCTTACATGTTGTCCCAGATTGGTGCATCAGAAATAGAACCCTGTGCACAACTCTGTACTGCTCCTTAACCCTCCAGGACCCAGGTCTGGTATTAATGACCACACAGCTATCACCTCACCCTGTCTAGACCA
>JAVKLA010000024.1:7453586-7471304 GCA_034782735.1 Sagittarius serpentarius
CCCTGTCTAGACCAGGAAAAGGTGCCTTCCAAAGAATATCTAGCCTTTAATTAAGAGATTTTAATTACCCTTAGTGTCTCAGGAGGGCAAAGCCTGCCATATTTAAAAGCATGTTATGCCATTAATTAAGATAATTCACTTGATTTCTAGCAGGTGCTTTTCCCAAGGCAGAGTGAGAACTCCTGCCCGCTGAGGAGAATTAGAAGGCAGTTCTTTGAAGGTGCTCAGCTCTGTGGATTCATGGGTGTTTAACAGGTGGTCTAGTCACACTGCAACAGATGACTCCTGAGATGTTCATGTCTTTTGGGAAGACAGTCATAGAATCATAGAATATCTATGAGTAATTCCCTTGAATTCGATGGGGCTGCTCATAAACGTAAAGGCAGGAGGATCAAAGTTGGATGATCTAGACAGACTTTTTAAAAGAAATGGGGAGGAAGACTGGAATTGCGGTGCAATGAAGGCTGACTTCTTTCTTTTTTCTCTAGAAAATTATAAATAAGCTAGTTTTATTTCAGGCCAATATAATAACATGCAAAGAAATTACTAAACATAAAGAGCCATCCAGAAAACTTCACACGTCCTGCTAAGCTGGGGTTATAAGGCAACATACTAAATTCTGTCAGATGAGCTTACAGCATGCAAAAAAAACATCCCTGCTTTCAGGGACGCTGGCCCTTCTTCGGGCCTGGCGCGGAAGCAGGAAATGCCAAAGCCGAGACTAAGATGAGAGCAGCTCCCTTGAACCGCCATCAGCCGGGTGGGTGCCTTCCCCCATTTCAGAAGGACCCGGCCGCCCACCCCGGGGTGGGGAGCGGGGAGAGGACCGGTGAGGCGGGCGGGAGTGGAGCGCTGCCCCCCGGCTACGCTTTTGCAAGCCGGTGAAGAGCAAAAGAGGGGAATTTCCACTGCCTGTAAAATGCGGGAATGCGTTTCTGGGTGGCCCCGGGGTGCCCAGCCTGTCCCCGTCCCCTGTCCCCCGCCTTTTTAACCCCCCCCCCACAAACACACCCACCCCCAGCCCGGGCTGCTCCTCAAGTAGTGGCCGGGCCGCGCTCCCGCAGAGGGCAGGCCACGCACCATGCCGAGGGAAGCCCTGCTCCTCCTAGCCTGGCTGGCCCCGCTGCTGGCCTTCCCCACCGCGGCACCAGGTAACCGGGGACCGTCCCTGCAGGGTGGGCTGAGGCAGCAGGACCTCTCTGTGGGACCTCGGTCAGTGTGCCTAAGGGGCGGCCCACCATTTGGGAGGATGCAGGCTGGCGTGTGCCCAGCAGCCTGGTCGGCGTGTGTGCAGGCAGCGAGGCAAGGGCGCACAGGCCATCCAGCACGATGGGGTGTGTTTGGGTAGAGCAGCTTTCTCCAGACAACCATATTTGGGGTGGGGGGGTGTGTGTCTCACAGCCTTACGCCATGTTTGTGCTAGGGGTTCTCCCCTGCCGTCCCCATCTTTGCGGGTTTGCTTGCGGGTTGCTGCCAGCTGTGCTCTGTCTCGCCCTCAGTTGAGGTAAATGTTGCAATAGCTCAGTGCTGTTTTCTTTCTAAGATGAAATCTGCACGGGAGCTTTTTCTAGCGCATGTACCAGGTGCTGAAAGCAGCTGTGAGCAACGTCAGGCTGGAGGGGGCTCTGAGCAACCTGCTCTAGTTGACCATGTCCCTGCTCATCGCAGGGCGAGTTGGACTAGGTGACCTTTAAAGGTCCCGTCCAACCCAAACCATTCTGTGATTCTGTAAGACGAGTGCCGTGCGGAGACCTAAGATGCCGTTGAGAAGCAATGACGGAAAATTCAGCTGCTCTTATTACTGTGTATGCCTGTGACCTCTAGAGATCAAAATAGCTCTTAGGGACCCATAGTTGAAGGTCTTTCAAGGCGGTGGAGAGTGCTGCATTACTCAGATACATGCTACGTGCTGTGGAGATTAAAACTTCCAGAAAGTATTTCATGTCCTCTGAGTATATAGGAGATCTTTAATTATTTCTCATAATTATTGTCTTCAGATATCACAGCTTCTTACCTGGAGGACACAACCACAGAAACTACTGGTGAGTTTCTTTTCCCCTTAACCAACTAAGGAAGTAATGGACACCCAGACCAGGAGCTCGCAAGGGAGCTATGCAGAGGGGTGGCTTATGTACAGCACTGCATGCTGGCTCACATAGAATCTCAGAATGGTGACATTTCAAGCAGTGTAAACTTCCTACTGTGAAAAGCAACCCTAAGAATGGGGAAACCTGATAACTAGGATGCGTTCTAGAATACATCAGCCCCTAGGGCATATATTTCAATGAGTTCAAATGGATATTATTGACAGAAACTTCAGAACTGATTCTTAAGAGGAGAAAATACTCTTTAAAAAATGCAATGCATCTCCCTCTCTGGGCCCTCCTCGCTTTTAATCCAGGCCACTCTCATGCCCTCCATCACTGTCATACAACTTGTAATATATTTATCAATACTCCTTTTGCAGATGGGTACTGACACTCACAAAGGCTGTATATCCTGCCAAAAATAAGACAGGAATTCAGTAACAAAACAGGCACTGGAATTTAGTTCTCCCAGATTCTACACCAGAGCTCTAACCAATGGCCATCTGCTCTGTAAAGCCCATAGGAGCTGAAACAGATAAATATTAATTACTGATGTCAGCAGATAAAACTCTGACTGCAGAGAAGGAAGCGGCTTGCTGAGCAGAATGAAAATAATGTTATGTAGTCACACATAAAATCGTAAAATATAGTTTTACTTTTTTAATGTATAGAAATTTTCCTGTAGAAATATTCCAAGTACCTTACAGTCTGTACATAATTGTGGCAAGTGAAAAGTGGTCTCCTGTTTTAATTGTCTCAGTCTAAGCCCCGGAAAGAGTACCTGAAGCCAACAACCATTTTTGGAAATTGGATATGTAAGAGATTTGATTATGTGTGGTTTGATCCTGCTATGGTCTTTGCAAGATTGATTCATACAATGTATACTGTCACTTAGTCTAGGTCAAGAGACTCGAGGAAGGTAAATCACACCACTTCCCAGTACAATGCTGTCACTAGAAACTAACTCTTTAGAATTATGTTCATAGGCAAAATTTCCCTTTGTTATTTCATCTCATTTAGTACTCGCCACACATGAGGAGTATGAAACATCTGATAGATGTAATTAAGATAAATTTAGTAATTTTTTTCTAAAATGTTTCCAACTGTTCTTGAGTCTTTGTCTTTCTTTGTTTCACCAGGTTTCAGCCAACCTTTTACTGAGGAAGCAATAACAAAGATATTTGGTGAGTTTCCACCTAAATTACAACATTTAATTCCCTAGAAACATGGGATCCTGCGGAAGCGTGCTAATGCCTCTGAAATATCCCAGTGTTAGTGATATTAAAGGAAAAGGACAGCTATGAAATGATGGATCTTCTCCTTCCCCTCTTTGGAAAAAGGACGTTAAAATCTTGCATTTAGGAATAATGATTTTCCACTATCAAAAAAGTGAGGTTTTGAATAAAAGACTTGTTTTCCAGTTTTCCAGCATGTATTACAGCTTTTTAATGAAAGCTAGTTTTGTTTATCCAGCATTTCAGCTCTTCTGTAGAAGAAAGAAGTACAGAAAGAAATGAGTGAGTCCATATCTGAGCTGTCCTAATTCTTCTCTGATAAATGCAGTAGTTCAATTCCTAACCTGTAACATATTCATTAATAGCAGTATGCGTTTCTCTGGTAATGCTGCTTCTACTTCTTTTTTTCTAAGACTATTTTCCATTACCCTCTGGCGGTTTGCTACAGGTAATTACATTACTTGTTCCTTTGGTTTAATCTAACTGTACTCTACGTCTTCTGTACTGTCAGGAAATTTGTTCTTCCAGAGATGACATTGTTCTGGTTTGGCTGTCCACTTGGACATAGTTCATTTTTTTTAAAATGAGCAATTTTCATCAAAGACTTGAAGAAAAAGGAGCTTCCTGTAGCTGTGTCTCTATCTATTATGTTTATTGTCAATGACAACATTAGAGAAATTGTCAGGAAAAAATAAAATATAAGGAACATAAAAAAATATTTTCAAGCATTTAAAATGATCTTTAGAACAACAGGGATAAGTCTTTTTGTGAAGTCTCGGTCTCTTTCTTCCATGCTTTGCTCTTCCACTAACACTGGCAAGTGCACGAGACTAGAAAGAATGTAACTAATTTGTCTTCTTTAATTAGCTTTCCTAATTATCACCTTTCACAACAAAGACTCAGCTGGACAGGCAACAGGTGAATTAGCATCATCCTTCATTTCTTCAAAACCTTTCTTAATCTTGATATCTGCTATCTCTACCTGATCAGTCGCTAGGAGTCAACCAAACTGAATATTTTTTCAAAAAGTGTAAGCCTATTCTTCTGTTTGCCAATGGCCTAAGGAGTAAATTAAAATTACTTTAAAGTGTATTAATTCAGTTTTAAAGTGTGGTATTAAAGAGTGAAGAATATATGCATCATTGAGTCCAGTGATCCTAAAATAAGATATAATTTCTATTTTAATTTGCTAGCTTAGCCCAGGGCTCCCCCCCGCCCTGCTTTATTTATACAGTCCAATATGTCCCAGAGCAGTTTTGGGGTTTTTTTTGATACTTTGTGTCACTGTGCTGACACACTTCAGTTCCACCCTGCAGCAGTTGTTCCCATCTGGCTTTTGGTGTGACTGCAGGTTAGTCTGAGATGGCGTGTTACACTGAAATGCCTCCTTACTAGATGGTTTTAAAGCATTTTTAAGAAAAAGTTATCCTACGTAAAAGAATAGCAGTAATCAACAGTTATTCCTGGCAATGTGTATTTGTAATGTTTTCTTTTTGTCTAGCTGAACTTACCGTTGACCCAAATGGTGATAAGCTCAGTGAATATCCTGCAACTTAAATATTTCTTTTACGTTCTATTTTGTCTTTTGGTGTGCTGCACAAAACCCTTCTGTTTTTAGAAAGGGGCTACCTGTTAACCACAGTCTATGACTGATTATTTAAAGCTCTTAATTGATTATTGGAGCATCAGCTGCAAGCCCAGCTTTCCTTTTTGCTTTTTTCCCCATGTGGATCAGTTCACTAGCCTGGGTGCACAGCATAGTGTCTCAAATCATTCAGTCATCACAACTGAAAGCTGAGTATTTTCTGGTACAGAAGAAGATGGAGCCAAAGCTTATTGCAGAGGTAACAGCTTGCACAAACTAGTATTGCTGCCGCAATACCAGTGATGCAGGGGAACGTATCTTAGATGTCGTATTTTCCCAGTAGCCCAGAGGTTTTGACCTTGTTCCTTTGGCACATAGCCACAGCAGTTGGCCACATCTACCTAAGGGTTTTTCAGGTGTTTGAGAGTATCTAGTAGAACATGGCTGGCCTAAATATACTCTCTTGTATTCGTTGCTGCAGATGAAGTGACCACCAGGGAAAGCAGAGGCAGGAGGAGTGAATACAGTAAGTTAGTCTTGCTACTTTTAAATTACCTAACTCTTGTTACTGTGATATATATCCTTGTGATTCCTGCGTGAAAGGCTCTAGCTCCCATTGTATTGGAGGTTGCAGGGGCTGCAGACAAAGACCCATACTGTTAAAGGTATGTAGATTTTTCTTTGGGACCCCAAGCTGTGTTTTCATACCAGAAAACTGTGGGAAAGACAACTTCAAACCAAGTCACCGATTAATGCTCTTCAGAGCTTAATTTTGAAGGCCTTATTCCTATTAAATCTTCTTCCTTTGATAATATTGCCAGTATCCCTCCAGCCTTGACCTACACTGCCTCTGCCGTGCCAGCTGTGTCCTCCCTCCACACCTCCCTCAGTGCCTGTGGGTGCCCTTCCTGCCGCGTCCTTGGCCACCAGTTGTCTTCTTTTTTTCAATATCTGACTAGAAGA
The DNA here is from genome assembly GCA_034782735.1 of Sagittarius serpentarius. Taxonomy (NCBI): domain Eukaryota; kingdom Metazoa; phylum Chordata; class Aves; order Accipitriformes; family Sagittariidae; genus Sagittarius; species Sagittarius serpentarius. The sequence goes on from JAVKLA010000024.1 coordinate 7,459,457, forward strand.
GCACCCCAAGAATATTACATTTTACACAATATTCCACATGAAATTGGTCAGACGTATTATTAAACTTGGCAAATTTCCACGCCAACAAAAATAGCTCTGAATTCAGCTCTTCCTTGGCCTTGACGCTTCAGTGGTTGCTCTTCTGCTTCGTGGAAGTCGTGTTTGTCTGCATTTTCATGCAGTCTGCACAAATCTTGCTCATCTGGCCCTTGACTATGGCTCTCCTGCCCTTGCTTTTGCATTTGTCCTTGGGTAGCACAAACCCAGAAGTTCTTTCATGTCCTGAATCCCCAAATCCAGGGGAAATCCAAAACATTCACAGTTGGTCGGTGTGCTCACAGCTTCTTTTGTGTGCTGTGGGAAGCGAGTGCCTTCTGGTGGGGTGTGTGCCTGGAGGACAGTGGCTGGAGCACAGCTTTCCTGTCTTGTCATGCAACACTTGTGCACAGGGCTAAACATGTTGAGAAATGAGAGGGTTTGGCTCCTGCCAGCAATATTACTTTTCAGTCTGCTCGGTAGCAAGTAAAATATTTAATACCCTTGGTATTATGGATTTCACGAGGGGTTGGGCTGATGGGGAGAAGAGGTGGGTGGATCAGGATCCCATTTTATTCCTCTTTCTCTTGTTCATTTGGCTCAAGTGGTTATTCCACAGAATGAAACTTGAACCTCAGTGTGTTTCTCATGGGATGAGGTTTCTTCTAAAGCCTTTAGAAAACTTTGCCTTTTAAAATATGCTAATGTTATTTTTAATATTTTTTTAAATAGTTGAATATGACTCTACCACAGAGGAAGACTACATGACTGGTATGTCCAGGGAGCTCTGTTTCTTTCACCCTTCTGCCTGCAAATGTCTTCAGACACCAGCCTCACTGTTACCCTTGCTCACACATGTCTTGGATTCCTACAGTATGCAATGGCCTGCAGAGAGACAAAGGAAAATTTTATGGTCATTGCCTCGATACTGGGTTCTTAGCCTGTTCCTCTGTGAAGCATAATGAGAGGCAGAAGGACTGAGGGTTTTTATTGTTTCTGGCCTTTTTCATCATTCTAAAAATATAAAAAAAATTCACATCTGGTCTTCTAGTTTAGTCAGAAAATTTCTTGGAGGTGTCAGAGATGAGGTAGTTATTTTTAGTATCCTATATTATACTGGAAATAGGAGAAATAGCTAAGTTTTTATCCATTCTCTTTCTCCAGCTATAAATATACTATGGAAATTAAATAAAAGCAAGCAGAACTCCAAAGCCTTGTTTAACAGAATCCAATTAGCCTTCTCATTTGGCACATTTTTCATTTTTGACTGCTGTATTGCCAGTATTTTACTAATTTTTATTCTTGTCGTAAATTCTTCAAGCCTGCAGCAGATACAAGTTATCTATACAAAATATAAGTGAAGGGAAAAAGTATCTGTGAGCACTTATTTTAAGAAAGCAAAAGTAGCACAGTTCATTTTATGTATGCGATAAACAGCCAGCTTTGCAGGAAAAACTCTGTTACCAGTTACTGATACTACTGGGAGGGGGTGCAGGAAATTCAGCTAGCTTGCTACTTCTGCTTCCTCTGCTTAACACAGCCAGCCCTACACTACCCTGTGGTGGCAATTTACAAAGAGTTTTGCTGAAAAGGGTGCAAAATGTACATCTCCATAGAGTACTGATTTTTCTTTTTCTGTAGGTGAGCCCAGCATCATCTCCACTGAGCAATATGTGCAGAAGAGAACATGTAAGAAGTTTCCTCTTTATTTTTATACAGCTTATAAATGGTGATGTTTCTGTTTTCATTACACTGTGTGAAAAATCTATTTTTTCAGGCACATTCTGAAGAACTGGAAGCATAAAAATGCTCAAGAGGGGGCTTGTGATTGTAGGGACTTTTTTAAATCCACAGAAATTGCTTTACACTGAGGGAGCATCTGGCAGTAGGTTTTGCCTCAATGGCTTGATAAAGATATGCATGAGGCCTGTAACTCTTGTTTGAGGAAAACATGGCAAGGATAGGTATTTTTACTGGAATATTAAACAATAGTGCCTAATTAAATAGTCCCATGGTTCATAATGAGTATACCCAGATATTCTGGTAAAATAAATAATAGGCAGTCAGCTTGATATCATGTATGGAGGCCTCCTGGCTGTGCTAGGATTCTGTTCTAAATTCAGGACAAGGGAAACCATCCATAAAGCATCAACAATTAAGATGTGGGTTATCTCCAGAGAAGCAACGTACATTGCAAGGGATGCAGCCAATGCACAGCAATCCCAGAGTTCCCGATTTTACTATTATAGGACATCATACCTGCACCTTCCTTCCTCCCTGCAAACACAGCATAATTGGAGAGGTATCAGGTCCTGTATGCCAGTGCCAGGTGGTCCATGCAGGGGGCTAGTTACCAGCGCTGCCTGGCTTCTGGATCACTTCCGTTTGAGTACCACATACCCAGTTTGGAAGCAGAAAGTCCAACTGAATTGTAGAGTGATTTGTTATAAAGAACTGGTTTCATTTTTTTGCTTGTCTTTTGTTCTTTAACATCTTTTCCTTATGCCAGCAGTAGAGCACAGCAGCAGTTTGAATGAAGGATCTGTGAGTGGGGATCCACGTGAGTTTTCATTTCCTCTTTTTTTTTTTTCTTTTCTGCTCCTCTACAGCAAAAGTCCTGCTCTTCTTTTTATACAGATATTACCTTATCTGTGTTCTTCAGGGTCTCAATCAATTTGGAGAGCCCAGATCTTCATGATCTAGACACAGTGCTCTGTTGCCTAATTAAAAAAAAAAGCAACTTTCTCCCACTACTAGAAATTCATGAAGTTGTGTGTGCATGAGGAAGGGCAGAAGTTGTTACCTCAAGTTCATATCTGGATCCTGGCTCACTAGTGACTGGGCTTAGTCTGCCACATCTGATCGGACATGTCTAGATCTGGAACTGGATCTAAGTCTTCTTTATAATTGTAGGGTTATGTCTGCTTCTGAAGGTGATTTGTTTGGGTGGAAAGGAAACTACAAGGTGTCTTTGGGTGGGTTAAAATTACCTAGGATTGCTTGTTGCATGGCTGTTTTTTTAGGTAATAAACCCTTTTAGCTGAGAAGGCAGCCTGGGCCCTTCCAGAGCATCCTATTTTTATGCTTCCCCTTCTGTGTTCTCTCGTGACTACCCTCATCTGTACCAACCCCCTCGGGCATCACTGTGTCCTGCTTGGCAAATGAAGGCATGGGGCTGTATTGTTATCTTCACTGGGTGTGTTTAGGGGGGGTAACGTTCAGCAGTGTGACCCTTCTGATGTTGTGTTACAGAGGGATCCATCCATGGCGAAGAAAACGCTGGAGGAAAAGATCAGCTTTGTAAGTGAACGCTTTTTGTAAGCGTTCAAACTTAGATAACTATGCATTTTATCTGCACATTTTTTTAAAAAACCTTTGTTAGGAGATAGTAAGGCAAAGGGGATTAGCAGTTATCCATAGTGTCTCTCAGCAGATGGATCAGTCCCTTAGTGTTACATCATGCTGGGACAGCTGAAAGCCACCTCAGAACCCCATGATTTGATATCTGACTCTTTTCTTCTCTTCCCATGTAGAAAGAGATGCGCAGAGTGAAGAAACTTGGTCATCAGCTGGTGATTTCAGCTCCATCTCAGGAACATTTGATTCCTAAAGTTACTAAATTAGTTTTGTAGGATAGGAATCCGTTTGTAAAATTTGCTTTGAAACCTCTTTGTGTTTTAATATTGTTAGAATCTGGACTGCAATAAATCAGCATCAGTGTTTGTCCTGCCCTGCTGTAGTGTCTTAATTTTATTCTTTAGTAAGAGGACCAAGAGGTAGAGAACTCTGGCTGCTTGGCTGGGCTTAGAAGTCAAGTTCCCTGCAAGCAGGAAAAGATGCTCTGTCCACATCCTTGCTAGGTGTGATAACAATGTGTTGTGGGATGGAAATATTTCTGCTGATTCTTGAAGAGCAACAAAATGGACCACACAAAGCCTCAAATTTGAAATGAAACAAAATAAACTAGCAAAAACAAAAATCACTTTTGAAAGCTCTGTGGAAAGCCTTCAGAAAACTGCTTCATTTTTTTAGTCTATCTCATCATTCTTTTCCTAGCCAGCTTGGCAAGTCAAAGATGAATGGGGTTGCAAAGCTACAGCTGTGGCTGATGCAGCTTTTCTGGTCTGAGCTGGTGATGACATCCCTCATTTAGGGCTGCGCTGCCACGCAACTGGTCCATATCTATTGGGGTAATGTACTTTTGCTATACAGCAGGCCGTGTATGAGGGCGGAGAGTATATCCGCCTACCCTGTTGGTAGGCTCTCTCGCTTAGTGGCCACAAGCAGATACGGAGGGAAGAAATTTAGCACAGGGCAATTATGCGCTGATACTACCTCTGGTCCTGCTGCCCAGCTCTCAGCAATCTATTGTAGTGACTTTCCATATCAAGATTTGCACATTAGTGTCTATTAATCCTCCAAGGAATTTCAGGAATTTACCCAATTCTCTTGTGTTAAGTGTAAGTTTTGGGGTTGTACAACGTCCTGTAACAACGTGTTTGACAATTTAATCTAACAACACTGACAAAGTTCCTGCTCTTGTTTATTTTGGCCCTGCCACCTGATGAATTCATATATGCTAGAATTGCTAACCAGGAATGTCCTATACTGTCCCTGTAAGACAAGCGTGTTTAGACCAGTAGCTTTTTTTTTTCCAGCTGGCCACTGCTAGTTCACAACTGATCAGTCTGTAGGTGTATGATTGTTTTTCTTGATGTACATCTCTGCGTTTTTCAATAAAGAATGAAGGAATAACTGCTGGTTTATTGTCTAGTTACTTAGTTTTTCTCAACTTTTCAGAGTCTGCTTTTGTTTTTCAGTCCTAAGCAGTTCAGTATCAGTAGAGTTTGCACCTTCCCCTGTGCCTATTTTTCAAGATCATTCACAAGTATGTAAAACACAACAGGCTATAGCAAAGTTCCTGTTAGGACATAAATAGTCACCTTTGTCCTTTGTGAAAGTGAACAACTTATTTCTCCTCTTTATTTCTTATTCTTAACTAGACTGTAATCCAGAAAATGTCCTTTTTTATTTCATTTTTCTTTTCTTTGGGACACTCCAAGGGATTTCCTTGTAAACATTTAAAAACATCTAAAAAATTTATGTAAATCATATCACCCTTGCCTATAAACAGACATCCAGCACGCTGATGAGCCACGATTGCCCTTCTTAAAAGCCATGTTTGCTCTTCCCCTTACATTGTATTAAAATCTCATCAACTAATACCTCAGATTGAGACAGGTCTTCTGTTGCATCCCTCATTAAGAAAAGTTCTGAGGTAGGAACCTCCTTAACCTTCTCCACAATACAGGCCAAAAGTCTCTTTGCTTTTTTTTTTTTGCCACACTTTTGTCTTTTATTGAATGTTTTCTTTAAAAAGCATAATCAATTGGCCCTACAGACCCTCAGGTAGGATTCCTGACTCTTAAGCTTGAAAAAAATCATCAAGTAATTTCTATGCCACAGGGAAGGTTTTCCTGAATTTTTCTCCTTCCAGATTTTAATTGGGGTTTTGTAACTTATTTGCCAAAGCGTACATTCTTTTTTACTTTGTTTGCTTGGAGAGGTTTTAAACTTTTTATTACTGTAATTATTATTATTGCTTATTGCTTATTTCTACTTTACTGGGGTGTTGGGCCTTCCATTGTTCAGGAAGGAAAAAATTAGGAGAGAGTCTTTTTAAAATATTTTCTCTAAGCCTTGCCCTGATTGCTTTTTAACAATATCTATGCAGCTTTTGAAGTATTTAATCACTTTAGGGGGTGGTATTAATTTCATTGCACCTCCTCTATGCAGTTCTTCCTGAGAGTAAACACCAACGTAGTAGATTTTGGAGGGATGCTGAATTTGAGTACACTATGGTCGTTATTCCAGAGCGGCTCTTCAGTGGTGATACTTCGTTTGTACCATGTCCTGAGCATTTCTCAAAACTGCAGATTTTTTTTTCCATCTTGTGGTTTCCATGATGCATTGCAAGAAGCAGCCATTAGCGTGTCTGAAATGTCAGTCTCAGCTTTGTGTTCCACACCTGACATGGGAGTTTTACCCACTTAACATGGGAGTACTTGAAGAATCCCATTTTACTGCAGCTGTGTCAAAGACTGCTCAGAATGCGTATGGTTTTTGACTGATGTGACCTTAGATCTGTTCTCCCAAGGCTGATGGCATTATTGACTTTTATTACTGTAAGTGCAAATCTCACTTTATGTCGGGTGCCAAAACTTATTTGGATCTCGGGTTTCCGTCTATTAGTATTTTTGTTAGGTTGATCCTTCTCTTTACTTGAAATCTATTACTATCATCTTTGTCTAATCTCTCTAATAAATTAGAAACATAAACAGATTTTTAAATAATCACTCTCTGTACTAATCTGTTTCTCAGTGTCCTGAGGCTGAACTGTGGTTCTGAAGATTTTTCAGCCCGTGGGTTAAGGCACAGCAGCTGCTGCCCTCCACCGGTGCACTGAGGCTGCTTACTGTACTTGCAAAGAAACCGAAGGCACCAGTTTCAGTGCAAGAATAGAAGTGAAAGTGTTTTTCAGAGACTGCCCTTCGCTATTCTCCTTGCCTCTTGTCCAGCTGTATGTTTGCAACCGTATCCTGAAAAAGAGTGCTTTTAGGTATGGCAAACCCTTTTCTTCATTGCTAATGTGAGCTGAGGAGTACAGTTAAGGTAAATAAAGATGTATTTGAACCGTAAGACCACTAAAGGCTTGTTTGTACAGGGCAGTAATGATTTTTTTAAAAGAAATATAGCAAGTTTTCAGCTCTTGATTTTCAATTCCTGTCTGACGTTCCTTTGGCTGTGAAGCAGTAAGCCTCACTTTACCCTTGATTGAATAGGCATCTAAATTACAGAAGAAAACCACTATATGCTGTTCCTTTGCCTGTCAAAAAAAAAAAAAGAGCAATGAAAAAATAGGTCGAATTCCCCTCAGCCCTTGGCAGAAGTGGCTGAGTAGCACATGGTTCTATAATCATTTGGGGCAAAGGAGAGTTTCTAGGGACTACAAAGCTGGCACCTTGTTGCCAGCATTGTGCAAGTTCATTCACAACATCACATAAACACACAACTTCAAAAACGTTCTTTAAATTCAGAGCTTTTAATAGTTTGTTTTTTTCTTTTCTATCTATAGCTTTATTTTAAATGAGCATCTTATTTATCTCTCATGAAGCTCAAGAGGACAAACTGATCAGAGCATTCTCCTATAGCTCCTTCTGGACTGTGCAACTATGCATTGAAAGTAAGGTTTCACACACTGCATAGCAGGCATTTGCACAGCACCTGTGGTCTCCTTCTCAATCTCCATCATCTCCACGGGACATGGTTGAACACTTAAGAGAGGAAGGAGGAGGACTGTGGAAGACGCAGGGATGGAAAGGGGGATACTGGACATCCCCAGTGTTGAAGATGGACTCCTGAGGTGAGAAGCCTTTCAGATGCCGCGTGTGGTTTTGTTGCCTGGAGGGATTCGTTCGGGAGACCTGTCTGTGGGGCCATAAAGAAGGGCAAAACACAGGCTTTGCTGTTGCAGCCAGGAGGCGTGTTGTAAAAGTGAACACAGGGTGAAGAACATCATGAAATGCTGGTGATCTGGACTGAACTCCTTTAACCAGTAATTCATGTTTCTGCTTCCCAAAAGATGATCATTTCAGAGCTTTCTGAATAAGGGTAAATGAAGGGAAACAGATGCTTGCTGGTTGGTTTTGTATCCATTCTTTTGTGGTGGTATTATCTCAGGAAAGCAAGCACGTGATGCAGAAAACATCTGATTTTTTGGAGTTTGAAGCAGACTATTTCTAGCTGGCCTCAGCACTGAAATATCTGGATGGCTTCTCAGTGATAAGAGGTATTTTTGTCCTACAGATGGGGTTCGTTTACACAGTGTGCAAGCCAACAACACACGGAGTCGAGGTATCGTCAAACTGATTTCATTGATGCACATGAATGGGTGCCTGTCTTAAGACAGCACACCCTTGTCTCAAAAATCCTCATAATTATACACTTATCATTATTGACCTTAATGATTGGTTCTTTCTTCACTCCTCATGTAAATTAGTGCGCAGGCTCTGTGTTCTTCCTTCACTGTCTTCTTTTGAGCAGGTGGTATCATTTGAGGAGGTGGTCAATGAGTCGGTGGTCGCGCTCTCTCCCTGTAGGAATTACCTTTTACCTACTTCTTCCCTAATCTTGGCAGTTCCCAGCAGTTCTTCAAAGTTTATTGACCAGACCATAATCCATTACCTTTTCTGACATAAACATAATGTCTCATTGTCTAGTAGTTAGTTCCTAAACCCTAAATCATGTCTAGCTATTGTTTCCCTACTTTAAATATTAACTGGTGGGGGCTGTACACAGGACTTTAGCAGCTCCTTGGTTATTTCAATCGTATTATACATATTAATTGATAACAGTATGGCTGCATCCACTGAGTCTCTTCATTTCCAGGGAAAAATATGTTAAAACTGAAAATTATATGGGGAATAATTCCCAAGGAGGTGACTTCTAATGTGACCTTCTCATAAGATTAACCCTTCTCATTTCAATTCATGACTCTAATTTGGACCACCAGGTAGAATTGATTCTTTGCAGTCCTCTATCTGAGAAGCACAGTTTTACCAGGTAGGTCTGATCCTGCTTAAGCCAGTGGCACTTTAGTATATGTCAGGACTGCAGCATGTGAAGTGAAAAGGATGGTAAGCAGTATGTTTGACGGATCCTGACTCTAGTTTCTACATTTCTCATAGGTTCTAAGAAGTGGGAGTCAGTGAAGACAAAAGAAAGAAGCTGAACAATAATAGATTAGGGGAAAAAAATGGAAGTGAAAAAGTCTTACCAATTACACTTGGTTCTTCAGCTGGCACAGTGGTGTCGTCAGCGATGACCTCTAAACACAACAAACATGAGCCATGAGAAAAAACTGATGACACACCTGGGAATAGGGTTTTACTGAGCCCATAATTAAATTTATTAGGTTGCTCTCTAGTCCTGCAGAAATCAAGTACTAATCTCACTGGTTTGTCTCTGAAGTATTCCCAGGCAAAGAATTTATGAAGCAAGGCTGAAAGATATATGTAAAGAGAAAATTTTCCTGAGACTCACAGGAGTCACCCAAGTCCAGAGGCTTGGATGGACTAGATTGTAGGGTCTGAGCAGTTGAGAATGTTTAATCTAGGATGTGGAAGGTTTGGTAGGGAGGAAAGTGCATCAGCAGGATGACAAGTGAAAGAAGTATTTCCTTTTCTGCTGGGTGCATCACTTAATGTATCCCAGATTCCCAGCCTCTTCATTTCACCTCTCACTGTCACCTGCCTGTTGCAGAAGGGTCTATCTGCTTTTGCTTCTTTCTTCCTCTACCCGAGAAGAAAAAAAACTTCCCGTCATCCAAAATCCTAGCAAAAAAGTGCCACCAAACCAGAAAGTCTGTAGGAAGTATGGCTCAACACAGAGAGATTGTAGCTGCTAGTGAGTGGGATTTAGTGAAAGACAAAGATAGGAAGTGGGGAGCGTAGAAGATCCCTCTTGGCTGGGGTATTCAAGGACCACTGAAGAAGATGGTCTACCACACAGAAGATGACCAGGGAGTGAACTAGTCAATTATTTCCTGTCTATACCTGGAGGCTGTAGTTGCAGGAAGAGACTGTTTCTGGCGACCACATAAAACAAGCTATGTAACAGTGCTGGCAGGTACCAGCAGGTAGCAGTGATAGAAAGGAATCAGAGTCAAAAGAATTTATCAGTAGAAACGATTCTGTAGCAGTTTCCTTGGTGATAGAAAGGGTGCTGTCATCCAAAGGAACCAAACATAACTAACAGTCAAAATTATATCTCAGGGAATATGATTCCATTGAATCAACTCTGATCGGTTCCGACAGTCAGGAACATCAGGCTGGGCAATTTACAGTGTATAAGCTGTGGTAGGAAGCCCACCACCATTGGTGGCCTTTTTAAATGTGAGTGAATCAGGCCCAGGATGGAGCAACTCTGCACTGACAGATCTGGTAGAGGGAAGACAGTCTGAGTACGAATTTACTGAATGTGAGATAATTTTGCCAAATCACTTTCAGGCTCTGTGAGGTATTTTCTATTTCTTCTCAGCCCAATTGGCGTTCCTAACACTAAGGTGCAGCCAGGGCAGACTTTCAGTATGCCAGCCTGAATTTACTGCTGTGACCTGTTGCTGCTGAGCTCTGGTTTAAGGACATATTGGTTGTGCTACAGAAGTCCACCTCTTCCAGATAATAACAGTATCATTCACATTGACTGTAATTTTAAGAACATTTAAGCACATCTTAATTACCTAAGGAGCTGGCAGATAAAACCACTGTGCTGTGATGAGAGGGTACATGCATGTCATTGGGTCTTGTTATACAGAAAACTTGTTATGCTCCTTTCATGCTTTAAAGCACTGTTGCCTTACAGGCAGAAGAACAGTGGGTTTGGAGATAAAGCATGAGTATGGGTGGATATTTTGGCTGGTGTGTCAGGAGCTGAGTACTGGGATGAGTCAGCACAGAAGTGTCATCAGATTAAAAATAACTCTAGGACATAGCAGGGTGTGGTAGTTAACAAACAGATCATTGCATGGCACTCACATGGAGGAAAGTTCTTCTGCCACTCTGACTCTCCCCTTTGTCTCCCTTTTCCAGCCATTTCATTCCCCCTTGTCCTGGTTTCAGCTGGGATAGAGTTAATTGTCTTTCTTGTAGCTGGTACAGCGCTGTGTTTTGGGTTGAGTATGAGAAGAATGTTAATAACACCCTGATGTTTTCAGTTGTTGCTAAGTCGTGTTTAGACTAACTCAAGGACTTTTCAGCTTCTCCTGCCCAGCCAGCAAGAAGGCTGGAGGGGCACAGGGAAGGTGGGAGGGGACACAGCCAGGACAGCAGACCCAAACTGGCCAGAGGGGTATTCCATACCATGGGACCTCATGCCCAGTATATAAACTGGGGGGAGCTGACCAGGGGAGGAGCGCTGCTTGGGCATTGATTGGTGGGTGAGTGGTGAGCAATTGCATTGTGCATCACTTGTTTTGTATATTCCAATCCTTTTATTATTATTGTTACTTTATTGTTGTTATTAGTGTCATTGCTAGTTTCTTCCTTTCTGTTCTGTTTAACTGTTCTTATCTCAACCCATGAGCTTTAACTTTTTTCTGATTCTCTCCCCCATCCCACTGGGTGGGGGGGGAAGTGAGTGAGCGGCTGCGTGGGGCTGAGTTGCTGGCTGGGGTTAAACCACGACAGTCTATTTTGGCACCCAACATGGGGCATGAAGTGTTGAGATAATGACAGATCTGACCAGAGCGTATTAAAATGGATTTGTTACAAGCAGTCATTATATTAGATTAATAGTCACTGGTCACAATGTTGATTTATGGGCTCTTAAAGTTGTGTTGCTCATTTTTAGAGCTCTGTTATGTATCGCCTCGCTGTATATAGTCCCTGTGCTGCTGCTTACCATCTGTGGGAGGCGTATTAAGGTTTTCACTTTGATGTACTCTGTAACACTGGCTTATGGTATGATAAAACTATTGGTCATGGGACTAATCCAGAATTTATACTCAGCATTGTCGTCACCGCTATACTTTGGGAGCTATCTGTGGGAAACTATTAGTAATTACACCCTTTACCTTTTCTCCTCGGAGAACCAATCTATGGGCGAGACACCTTTCTCCACCTTCCCCTTCTCCTCCAGTCTAATTGCAATGGCATTTGGGAATTCTGAAAAATTCAAATATCCTTGGGATGTTGAAACCAGCATGGTTCTATTGCTAGGAACTAGCATGTTCCTGAATGTGGTTCAGGTCTTG
>JAVKLA010000024.1:7471404-7488792 GCA_034782735.1 Sagittarius serpentarius
TGCCTGGTCTCTCTCAAGACCCTTCGATCGTGGGGCTGCTGGGGGTTGAAGAACAACAAGTGCCAATTGCTACCACAACAGTGCACCGGTGGCAATATCGCACCAACCGAGACTCCCTGATTCCCATCCATAAGTTGATTCGTCAGCTGGAGAGCCAAGAGGTGATCAGTAAAACTCGCTCACCCTTTAATAGTCCCATATGGCCAGTGTGAAAGTCTAATGGAGAGTGGAGACTAACTGTTGACTATCGTGGCCTAAATAAAGTCACGCCACCACTGCGTGCTGCCGTGCTGGACATGCTAGAACTTCAGTATGAACTGCAATCAAAGGCAGACAAGTGGTACACCACAACTGACATCATTGCTAATGCATTTTTCTCAATCCCTCCGGCAGCAGAGTGCCGGCCACAGTTTGCCTTTACTTGGAGGGGCATTCAGTACAGTTGGAATTGACTGCCCCAAGCATGGAAACACAGCCCCACCATTTGCCATGGACTAATCCAGACTGCACTGGAAAAGGATGAAGCTCTGAACACCTGCAATACATTGATGACATCATCGTATGGGGCAGCACAGCAGAATGGAAAAGCCGTTTGGTACAGAGAGTTTACTGGTGGGGTGCCTAAACCTGAACATCTAGAGCCATCTTATATCACCTAGGTCTTCCTCCTAGCCTCCAGGTGCACCCCCAGAAGGGAGAAGGTCTTCTGTAGTTCCTGTGTAATGTCTGCCAATCCCTTGGAGTTACATCAGAAATAGTAGGTCATCCCAGATGAAAGTACATGCTTCTGTTCAAGCAACAAAACCCATCCACGCTGCTTTGTTCAGAGATCAACTACACAGTTCTTCATGGGTTCCCTGTGTCTTCTTTTCACAGAGAACATTTAGAAACCGCTTTTTCTAGATAACACTTTTTCTAAGTGTTTCTAAACCTAAATCTTGATGAAAATATCGTGACATAATAAATTCATATGGAGAGTTGCACCCTCAGGGGAGCAACAACCTTCCCAGAGGTCCTTGGGATTTGTGCTCTCTGAAGGAGAGCCAAGGAGCATCTGGCTAAAGCTGGTCGTCAAAGGCTCGCAACATCCTATTTCACAAGCTCTCACCCTGCCTGCTGGAGCTCACTGGAGGAACAGCCTTGCTACCCACAAATCTTGCTCTGGAAAGGCTGGATGCTGGGGAGATGGTCTGGTACCCCTGTGTAGAGATTTCCCTCACCCATAGGAATGCAACGCCACTTTGAAATCATCCTTTACAGCAGACAAGCGCTAAAGTAAAAGTAAGGAAATTAAGCATTTACTGTATTCAGACGCTAACAACACATTTACTGTGGGCACAGGAGCAGCAATAGCCAAGGCCCTTGGCCCTGCTGCAGCATGGGAAGACCAGGCTTGCTGCTGCTGTACTTGGGGGGAGGGCTTGGGAGCTGCTTCCCAGAGGATTGTGCCAGTGGGAAGTAAATGCACTCCTCCTCAGAGAACAGCAGGATGAGGAAGTACAGCCCTGCTGGGCTCTCTCCCCCACCTTTCCATTCCAGCTCTGCTCCTTACCCTCCCCGTTCCACTTCCCAAGTCAGGAACAGTCTGGCTCTTGCATGTTACTGTGGGACCACAAAACCGACTTTGCCTGCAGAGCTCAGAAGGCTTGAATGGCTCTGTGTGTACAGAAACTGAAGAAGTATGTTTACTCAGCTTACATATAAATGCAGATCAAAACCAGAAGGTTTCGAGATCCGTTTCCTGCAGCTGTCCAGCCACTTATACAGCCTTAAGGCTAGAATTTACCATTCAATCAAAACCCTTGTCCCAGCACTGTTACCTTATCCTCAAGCAGACCCAATTCAAATGCAAACCTCATAGCCCAGCCCTAGAAGTGTTTCCCGTGATTCATACTTTAATCTGGTATTCACTTTTATCACTCCTCCAGAGGACTGCTGATCCCCAAAGTTAACTTCAGAAAGCACCTGGCACGGTAAAGCCACCGACCCACCACGCAGCAAACAGAACCTGGTTAACAGCCGTCATGGCATTAAACAGTAGACAAGTCACTACTGGCATTAAATACCTGCCTGGGTATCTCAGTGCATTACTGCTTTATACACTGCAACCTATGTTTAATATAAGCACGATTCAAAGTGATAGTCATACTGTATACATATCGCATGTGCCATTGATACTAGTTCCTTACGGAGTCTGTAACAGGGGCCACGTAACTCTGTGTTTGTAACGGTGTGTCAGTGAATGCCTTTGCCTCTGGCTTCAAGAGGTGCCATGACAAAGAGTTTCCTTGCCATTCAGTGAGCTTTTCGGTTGTCCTAGTTACAGGATTTTATTAGATTTCTCAGCTCTACAAGAAAACCTGAGAGACTTTATCAAACTTTGAAGTTAGTCCTGCTCTAAGCAGGAAGCAGGACTAGATGACCTTCTTCCCACATGAATTTTTCTGTGATTCTAAAATGGTGACGGTTGTGAAAAGGAGAGGAAAAGGAACAATAGTACATTTCAAGGATAAATTCAAACAAATTGTGACTTACCAAAGGGTCTTGCTGAAGTGTCTTCAGAGAACACGTATCCCTCTAGGGTACCAGGCAGAAGCCATTAAATTAAGTGCAGCCTTACACTTGTATGTGAGGTTGGTTTAATTTAAACCCTCCTAGGGCCGCGACATGAGGGATCTCTCACTCTCAGCAGGGACAGGCCCGGAATATAAAATCCCGGAGTCTTTGTGGTTGCTGGTGACTCAGCAAAGGATGCTATTTCCTCTAGGTGTTACATATAGCTCGTGATTAAGCGGCTTTCCCCTGAGAAAACTTTTCAGTGGAATTAATGCTTCTATTTTCATTGAAAAAGTTTCTTTGAAAAGTTTTGTCTGCTGAAAAAGTTTTAGATTTTGAAGAACTTTGAATTAATTTTGCACATGTCAGAAGCCATTTTCTGTGAAAAAAGTCAGCCTGCTTCCAATGTGAACTGGACACTTTATACTTAGACTTTTTTATGTATTTTAATTGCACTAATTCTATCAATTCTGTATTTTATACATTATATAATAATTGCATTTATAGTCATTGCAGTTTATGGAATTATGGTATATGTCATAGCTGGAGCAGAGCGCAGCCTATGGGATACTACAGGTGATAATCAGAGGGTGTTTATGGAGGGGGAAGAGGAGGAGAACAAACTAGTTTTAGGATGGAGCTTAATACATTTCCTAAGGATATAATGTGATGACAATGCATGCAAAGCCAGGGTCCCAGGACTCTCTGCAGAGCCGTGCTCCGACGTTTCATCCCCCTCCGCATGACAGACAAGAGTCATGAGCCTTAGTGCCCAGGTGGGAAGCGCTCAGTTGTTGCAGGGCAGCATCTAATGCAGACCACAGCGCCGAGCGTTTCGTTCAGCTCACACAACGCAGGAGTACACACTATTCTGCTGGACGAGGTTTTGCTTTGCATTAAACCGCACAGTCTGGGCTTTGACCACTACACTCACTCAAGGTCCCACTGGTTTTGGTTTTCCTTTGCCATATTCCATTTGCTAATCCAAATGCTGACCAGACATTACTGCGGACAAACGGGCTCTCAGTTACTTCAGCTGGCTGTCTGCATGTCAGCTGGCTGTGGTCTTCCCTTTCTCCGTGAGCTGTTGTGCAGCTGCTGGATTATACCCACCAGTTACTGGGCCTTTGGTGAGTGGGAGCTGACTTTCAGCAGCTTGTGTGTGATCCCACCTATGAATTGGGCATGGTGCTCGCAACTCTTCTTTAGGGAATCTTATTTGTAGTGTTGAATAGTGAAAACATAAATTCACTGTACAGATACGCTGGCGTTTCCTGCATGTCCAAAGAACCTAAGGAGAAAGGCACGAGGCATAAGACAAAAATGGCTCTCCAAGAAAGCGTGCCTTTCCGCCTGCAAACAGAGCATGGCAGCAGGTTAGTGAAGTCCCTGCCCTGAAATGAGAACCCGCCCGCTGTTTCCCCAATTATGGGTTTAATCTTCATTATTCCCCATCTTTTACTGCCATCTGCTGTCTCTGACTGAATAGCCTTATCCTTGGGCCTCCAATAAATATCTCTGGTTTGCTCTTATTTATTTAAGAACTACAAGTTTTGATAAAACCTTTATTTCTGCTGGGCTTGGAAGGTTTGTCTTCCTTTCCATTTTAAATCTCTTTGATTCCCTGTTAGCTTTTCAGCACAGATATATCATATTGAGTTACCAGTGGCAAAAAAAAATGACTTTTGGCTCCAAAGGGAAGAGTGTAGCAGCCTTTCTGAATGTGACGACGTTCCTTGCAGGATTCCTGCGTGAGGTCAGAAATTCCTGCGAAGAAGGAAGGAAAAGGGCCAGCTGTGTAGAGCAGGGGAATGGGATTTGCTTTAATACGAACTGGGTCACTTTTTATTACCTCAGACAATGCTGGATAGGTCGTGTTTTCAGAGGAAGGTAAATACCATCACCGCCTCACATCTTCTTGCAGCAGCGGGGTGAAGTGAAGGGGAAAGTCCCTCACGTTGGTGAGGATGGCTGGCCTTCACCCCCAAAATGTTATCATCACAAACCATCAGAGGTTAGGGCAGGAGATCTGAGTGTCCCTCACGAGACACACAGCACTTCATGTGGCATGGAACAGCAGTGCACTGAGAAGGGACCCGCATAGAGGGCTTTTGGGGTAGATTAACTGAAAAATGCAGCACTTGTGTAACGGCAAGCTCGGGCCATATTTGGGGAGAAGTCATAGCTAAAGAAAGGAGAAGACAATCCAGAAAAGCCAAGTACTATATTTCAGCATTTTGAAAACAAAGAATTCTGATTTTTTTTTTATTTTGAAGTAAGGCTTTTCTGTGAAAAACAACTTCACAACCCCCCCCAAAGCTTAATTTAAAAGAGGGCTTTATAAAAGGGGCCAAAATGCATCTTGAGAGTCAATCTGAGAGCACTAGGGTTTTGTGGCCTAACCTGCAGCCAGGGCCAGCAAAATGGCTCCAGGAAGCACCTCGAAGCTCTCTCAGGCGAAGGAAAGCAACTGTCTCCTGGAACAACAGCATCCTGCGGTGTGCCTCTCTTTGTACGCACTGTCAGGCAATAACACCACTCAGGTATCGGCTGGTTTCATCGCTTCAGGCAACTGGCTGCAGGTAATGTTCTAACTCTATAATTAGTGTCTTGTCTTGTAAATGGTCAGATCGGCGTTAAGTCAGGCAGAAATCATTCAGAAAAGGTCAATGCTTTGATTTTTGCTGTTGATAAAGGGAGGCAAGATTGGACGGATTTTTATTATGGTTGGCCCTTGATGGGTTTCTTCTTCTCCTCTCTTACAGGCAGCCACGAGGTAAGTCCACCCGAAAGCACCGGCACTCAGGGTGTCAGAACAGGACAGGAGAGCAGGCTTCAAATCCAGCCTCTTCCATGTTGGCGCAACACAACCTCCCAGAAAAGCAGCCTTGCCATCTTGGCCTGTCAGTGCGCTGGGAGCTGTTTTGAGTCCAACAACATGTTGCAACATAGACAGGAGGCATTCCTGGAGCATATGCGTTTCACAGGGTCCCATAAATGCCTAGTGAAAAGGCACTGTATTAGACCACACCTTAGACACTTCTCTTCTTACTTGGCAGAGCAGGATTCCTCTCTAGAATCTATTCTTTGGAGCTCTGGTTTGCTTTAATGCAACTTAGCTTTAAATTAAATGGGACTTTTGCCACCCCTGTGGAGTCTGACACTTGCTTTTATGAACAAAGTACTGAACCACTTAGCTATCAGCACGTCTCCGGCCAGGCAGGGAGTTCCCACCTGCCTGCAGATATCCGCCCCGCAGGCCAGGATGATTTTTCTTTATTCCAGTGCTTTCTTTCCTAATTATAAACCTTTTGCACCAGCTCAGGTAACTCCCCTCTTCACTTGCCACTTTTAACTTTTAAAAAATCTTTAATGACTTGCTGTAAAACCTTGAATTGACTATGTGCAATGTATCTCCCAACCCGTTTTCCCCATAGGCATGTGCAGTCATATGGTATACGACAGCTAGTGGGAGCAGGCTCAGAGAAAAAGGAGAATGCTTGTTTCAGAAGACCAGGCCCCAGACTGCAGAACTGAATCACAGTGTCCAAGTCTGCTTTGCCATATACTTCCTCCATGAAAGTCCCTGAGGACAAGAAAGAAAAAAAGCTGATAGCATACTCAGGAACAGGGAAGGAATTTATTAACTCTGCGGTCTTCATTTGCCATGAGAGGCAAAAGGAGAATCCAGTGCCGTAGGCAGATGTCACAGCATTTACCATCTTGGTATAGCACTTACATACAAAGCACTTTCTACAAAGTGCATGGGTAGAAGATACTCCCAGGTAGACACACTCCTCTGAGTGTGTAATTTTCTTCTTATTATTCTTAATCTTGGTATAGCACTTACTTACCTATAATGCGCTTTCTACAAAGCGCATGGGTAGAGGATACTCATCGGCAACACACTCCTCTGGGTGTTTTACTTTGGGGCAGAGGCTAGTTCACATTCCTTTTACACTTTTCCAATCATACCCCCCTGACCCTTACTGCCATTGTACTTTCCATAGTGATATGAAGACTATCACTTTTAGAAAAGATTACAAAGGCAGTCAACGCTCATGACCTCAGAAATAACCATGAAATGCAAGGGAAAGACCACTTCCAAGGGAGATGCCAGAGGACACAACAAGATTGCTCCCGTGTCCCCCAGGGAGTGCAGCGTGTTCTGCACCTCTCTGTTACTTTCTCACCTCAACCTTTCCCACTGCTGTACCGAGCTGAGCTGCTTACGCCGAGCCGCTGCCTGCAGTTTGACCAGCAGCTCCCCACCTTAGCACGATCGAGGCTCCCCATAGATGTCTGGTGGCTACCCCCAGCTCACCCTTGTCTTCCTTCGCCAAGCAGGGGAGGTTCTGCCATTCTGAGCTTTTGTTCTGTACTGCAGGCAGATGCACATTCGCCCGTGACCAGAGAAAGGATGTGCTGGGCATAGTTCTCTCTGTGTGTGGTCTCTGCATTATACGTGCAGTCGAATTGGTGAGTGTGTGGTTTGTGGTGTGTGTATGCGGCTGAGGAATGGTTTTCTGAGTTGAAATTTAGGTACCGTGCTCTATACTTGTTTGCGACTGTAACACAAATTACAACTTGCAAAGTCTTTTGCAAATGTAGGCATCTTGTTCTTTTGCCAATGTAGACATCTTGTTCCTTTGCCTTCTCGCAGAGCCAACAGCTGGCTGTCATCCAGTCTTTTCAAAACGGTAAATAAACAAAAATCCGGAAGCAAGCCGGTGCGACTGTCACTACACAATTCAGTGCTCTAGTGAGCTAATTCCTTATCTTGATAAGGTCCTTCCAGCTATGCTTTATACTCCGTTACAATAACACCGCCTATTGTGCATTTGGTTTATGTCACCTTAACCCCTAAGACACCGCAAGGAGCCTTGGCTGGAGCAACGAAATGAAGGAGCATCCAGAGAACAGGAATGGTGAGGGCTGACCCCACTTCTGCGGGATAACGTACGGCAGGACGCTGAGCCAAGCCAGTGGGCTGGCAAGGGCTCCTCGGCCGCCGAGAGAGCCCGAGGACGGCTCTAGCAAGCACATGCTAAACTCCTTCCTCAGTTTCTTCATTAAAAGTCATATTTGCCTGGTCGTACAGTAATATATTTAAACCTAGTCAGCTACCTCGTTTTTGACACACTCGGGGTCTGATCAAAACTTTGTAGATGTCAGTCCATCAACAGAAATTTTTCCTTCACTGACCGTTGGTCAGGTCCTTCATCTCTTAGCAAAGAAATCCTCATTCTTCAGTGGCAGCAGCCTTTTCTCAAGTTCAGGTCTTTCAACTCTGGCCTGGAATCCAGTTCTTCATAACTCACAGATATCCAGATAATAACAATTATCTTGCTCATAAGCTTTTCAGTATTTTACAACACACAAATCCGGATGGAAATCGTTGACAGTCCTTTTACGTCCTCCCATCCGGAAGGATCCGAAACTGCTTATAAACAATAATTCTCGGCTACTTCAACCAAATTTGAAACACATCCTCTGTGTGGTAGAACACAGCAGCCCTAAAAGTGAATTCGATCCAACACTTCCCAGGATAGTGCCAAGCTACGGGTTATTTTGGGATGGATTGTTCTTCATTTGCCGTGCTGAAGTAGGTGTACTGTATGTAGACTACCTATGTACTCATTTAACATATTCAAATGGATTCTTTGACAATTGTGAAGTATTTTGTTAATTTTATTTTGCCTAAAACTATTAATGAACGTGATCTCAATTCACAGCATTCTCTCATAAATCATCCACTGGAAAATTTTTTCCTAGGTTCAACATTATGTTTGTCAGAGTGGGTGGGGAGGTGCTTGCTGGATAACATGAAGATCAAGGGACAATGACTTCTGGAGCCTTTGTTACTTTCCTACCACAGTAACTTTGTTATATTCTCCAAGACAACCTTCCACAGCTTTAATGGGAAAGATATTCTTTACTTTCCTCATATGTCATTACTCTGTAATATTCTGGACACAGGCTGATGGAGCAGTATTTTGCATCTGACTGCTGTACCCTGCAGGTATTTAATCTATAAACCATTTTGATTTCTTCTAGATTAAAGGATTTACAAGACTATTGATACTTTCCATTAAAGCCAGCATAAGTTGTTTTTTCTTCATAAAAGCCTTCAAAAAAAACCCCCCAGCTTGCTGGATTTTGTAAAACTGCCTTCAGCCCAATATAAAAGATGTTACTTGAGAAGCAGCTGGTGGTGATATAAAATGTAATGTAAAAGTAATTAAGATCAATCAATCCTCTACATTTTAGATCCAACCATACAGTTAGGGCCTATTCCCAAGCCCATTTTTCCACTGACTTGGTGGATCAAGTGCTACATTTTTTAGTTTATTATTTTCTGACTTTTTAAACTTGCTTTTGTAAAATTATGTTTTAACTTTAATTTTTCATAAGGAAGGGAAGTAGAGAGTTTAAATAACTTGCCTGTGGTAGGTGGATCATTGTATTATCAGTTTTATGACAGTCAACACAGGCACAGGCTGCAGTGAAGAAAAGGTCCCAGTTACGCCAGGATTTTTATAATAACACACTAAAGGACCACTTATAATTTGAAGAATTTATGGTTTAAATTCAGGCTTAAGGCCCAATAAGTCTCTTACTTGTTGAGCTAGACCTGGGAAGACCAGGGTTTTCTGTTTAAAAGGAAATTCTGCAGCTTTAAATGTCTCTCCTTTCCAAAACTGGAAGAAAAAGGAGTATTTACAGATGTCTGTATTTTATAAAACATAACCCCAGAAATATACTGTTTACTGTAAAAAAAAAAAATTCAACATTATTTTTGTATTACGTAAAATAATTTCAGTACACAAAATCATTTAGAAATGCTATACTGAAATGTTAGTTTCTGCAATTGTTGAAACAGAACCTGTCCGCTTTATTGAAAGGTGTTACCTCAATTTTTTCCAAGAAATACAATTACAGAAATTGATTTGTATCTGCAAAATGTTTCTGCTTTGGTGAATACCACATTTTCTAATTACAAAACCTGTTAGCTCCATCTGCTCTTTGAACCAGCCTATTGGATCAGTGTGTGCTGTTATGGACAGGTGAATGCAGCCACCTTGCACATCATCCACCGTGTAAAATCTTCAGAAATGCTGTTTTCCCCTCAGATTTCTCAGTAGAGCCTGAGGTCCCTAAGGAGCTACTTTGTAAGTACAAGATGTTATTCATATCCATAAGTCATCAAATACACTCAACCTACCTAATCCAGAATTCTTATGGCATACTCTTGCCAATTCCCAGCACTCAAAGTTTACTGGGGTTGATTTAAAATAATGAAATTTTTAGAACAATGATGAATTTTAGCTCTTCTGATCTGTCTTTCGGTATCTAAGCCTGAAAGAGTACTTTTCAAGATCTTTTCCGCAGCCAGCATGGAGTAAACATGTTCTGCACAAAGAAACGAAAGCACAGAATTATCACAGGACTCCAGAGGCTAGGACTGTAAAAGGGAGACCGCGGATAAACGTGATACTTGTTATAAAAAATCACAAACTATTTTGTTTTCAGGAGCTGCACAACCTCATGCAGGTACCTGGCAGATTCAGAAGACGGAGCTGGGTGCCTGGAATGCCCACGCAGACCATTGGAGGGATTAGTCACCGAAGGAGAGAAATTCACAGGACGCGATGAACAACGGCCTATGCTCATCGGTGGGAAACAGTGGGACAAGAGGTGGGGTTCAAACCCCATCCCACCAAGGAGGCCAGGCTGCCGACCCAGCGCCACAGCAAGACATCTCCTCTCACTCAGGATCTGCGGGAGCAACCTCCCCTGAAGCCAGGGGCATAAAATAGCCCCATAAAATAGCTCCCACACTCCTATGCCACACTTCCCAGCTTCACACAGGCATCTCATGTCCCACCCAACTTGTAAAAACAGCAAGTTCCCCAGAAAAGAAACGCGTGTGTGTTCAAGGCAGCTGCCCAGAATCAGCAGATACTTGAAACCAGTAGCATTAATTTCTTTTTGCTCCTGTTCCCCATCCCCAGAATGGAGATGATAATCCCAGCTGTTTGCACATGATGCTGGATAAAATACATTCATTAATGCTTGTGATCCATGGGTACATAACAGTAAAAGCCCCACAGGATCCCACAGAAAGAAGGGAATGAATAGTTCTGCATTCAGTCCGAGGGTTATATAATACGCATTAAATAACAGCTTGAGCTGCACATCGCGAGAGGAGGATGAAAGGGACTATTGAAAAACAGCTCATTTGCTGAAAAAAAGCAGGATCCTGTGGGAGGAGGAATACGTGATCATCTAATTAAGAAATGTACAATTATCCCTACACTTCAGGGGGCTGAACTTCAAGCTTACAAGTAACCTCATTCCTAGTATTTCTTAACTTTTCCTTGCTTAACTTTGCAGCTTTACTGACTTTTGTCGAATGGGTTTCAGTTCCCTTCCAAAAGTAAAACAGCAATAAAGGCCAGGCTAGGCAATACCACTTTTGTCCCACAGAGCCCCTCGGACTGACCTAAGCGAGCAGCAGGTCTGGCTCTCCCGGGCTTCAGCTCGGATGCTTTCCACTTGGAGAGCCGGAGCAGCAGCAGGCAAAGCACACGGAGTACGAAACAGAGGGGGTATGAAACACCCATCGCCAGGCATTTCTGCTCGTGCTCTCTCTCTCTGCCACTGTCTTCTCTTGCCTTCTTCCCTCAATATTTCATCCCCTTCTGACAAGCGTCTTCACCCTGGATGTTTTAGTCCCTGGTCTCGCATTCGGCAGAGCCCATGCTCCCCAGACGTCCTCTGCTTCCCGCCTTTGTTACAACCTGGGCAGCAGGAGGCACACAGAAGAGCACAGACGGGATAGTCTTCTCTCGCCAAACACCGGTGACCGGTGCCACAGTGACCCAGAGGAACTGCAATTGCGAGGGTGAGCTGCTCGGCCATCCCCAGCTGGGGTGTCCCACGGTGCTCATGCAGGAGTGACAGACACGGGATTCAAGCAGCAGGCAAGAGCTGGAGCACGCTCGACGCACCTCCAGACGGCACCTTCGGATCGTTTCTCTACTGACAATGTGCTAACGATATTTTTTCAGAAGTTCATTACTTGATGAAATTTGATTGCTGGTAGTTTTAAGGGGTGCTTTTTGTTCTCCCCCCAAACAGGAACTGTAAAACACATACCTCTACCACAGCTAAATTTCAACTTTCCATTCAAAAGCACGGAGTCACTGTAACTTACAAAGCCAAGTCCTAAACCAAATTGAAATGAGGGAAAACAAAGTATTTTTCCCTCATCTCACAGTCAGGGCTGAGTATCTTTTGCTGAACTTTGTACTAAGAAGTACAATTTCCAGTCCAAGCTGTCACAGTCTGGCCAAGTTATGAGCAACTTAAATAGTGCGTTAGATTGGTATATTTCCACCACCGAAAATGTCAGAAGGGTGTTGTTGATCTGCTATGGATCTAGTAACTAGGAAACAGGGGCATGAAAATAATTTTTAGAAATTTCTAGAAATTTTTAGATGCTATAAAAAAATGCATCTTCTGCAAACAGTGTTCCTTCTGGGGGTGATAGTCAGGGCATGGGGGTACAGGTGGTGTTCTCCTTAACCCTGCCAGCGAGGGGAAAGGATGCGAGGGGGAAGAGGAGACAACTGTGTGTCAACTGGTCGAGGAGCTGGTGTCAGCAACAGGGTTTTGGTTTCTGTGACCATGGGACCTTGTTTGAGGATCAACATCTGCTTGGGAGAGATGGGATCCATCTCACTAAGCAGGACAAAGGCATCTTTGCCAGCAGGACGGCTGACTGTCCTGGTTTTGGCTGGGATAGGGTTAATTGTCTTCCTTGTAGCTGGTACAGTGCTGTGTTTTGGGTTTAGTATGAGAAGAATGTTGATAACACCCTGATGGTTTCAGTTGTTGCTAAGTCGTCTTTAGACTAACTCAAGGACTTTTCAGCTTCTCCTGCCCAGCCAGCAAGAAGGCTGGAGGGGCACCAGAAAGCTGGAAGGGGACACAGCTGGGACAGCTGATGCAAACTGGCCAAAGGGGTATTCCAAACCATGGGACGTCATGCCCAGTATATAAACTGGGGGGAGATGGCCAGGGGAGGAGTGCGGCTCAGGCATCGGTCGGCGAGTGGTGAGCAATTGCATTGTGCATCACCTGTTTTGTGTATTCCAATCCTTTTATTATTATTGTCACTTTCTTGTTGTTATTAGTGTCATTGTTAGTTTCTTCCTTTCTGTTCTATTAAACTATTCTTATCTCGGCCCACGAGCTTTACCTTTATTTCCGATTCTCTCCTCCATCCCACTGGGTGGGGGGGAAGTGAGTGAGCAGCTGTGTGGGGCTGAGTTGCTGGCTGGGCTTAAACCACAACACTGACATGGTAAGAAGGGCTTTAAACTAGGAATGATGTGGGAGGGACAGTCACCAACAGCCGTGTGAGGGAGTGATGCACAGGGCTGATAAGCAAAGGGGCTGGGAAGATGTGAATAAAAGGAAACACAAAATCAACAAATCAAGGCTTAAGCCAAACTCAAGCATTTGCACGTAAGCAAGGAAGTGCTGACAAGGCAACATTATGGAGTAAAAGACCCTTTTCGGGGAAATGAGCATGCTGGGGTGCCCCTCTGAAGTGCCTGTGCACCACTGCATGCAGCACGGGGAGTAAACATGCTGGGTTAAGAGATGTGCGTGCAGTTGCAGGGCTACAGTCTCACAGGGATCAGAGAGGAGTGTTCGGATGGCTCCCACAGCGGGGGTGTTGCAATGGAAGGATACGGGCTCTTTAGGAAGGACAGGTCGAGAAGACCTGGAGTTGCCCATTATGTGAGAGAGCAGCTGGAGTGCCTGGAGCTCTGCCTGGGGATGGATGATGAACCAACACAAGGATGCGAGCAACATAAAGAGCAGACCAGTATGGGTAACATTGTAATGGGTGTCTGCTATAGGCTACCTGATCAGGAAGAACAAGCAGATGAGGCCCTGTACAGACAGAGAGGAGCAGCCTCACGTTCCCAGGCCTGTCCTCATGGAGGACTTTAGTCCTGGAGAGCACCGATGACAACTTCCTCGCTCAAGTGACAGAGGAGCCAATGAGGACAGATGCTCTTCTGGACTGCATACTCATGGACAAGGAAGGGCTCACTGGGGATATGAAGGTTGAAGGCAGCCTTTGCTGCAGTGAACATGATATGGTAGAGACCCTGAGAGGAGGGAGCCGGGCAAAATGCAAGCTCACAGCTCTGGAGAGAGTCCCATGGGATAAGGCTCTGGAGGGAAGATGAGCCTAAGCAAGCTGGTTGATACTCAGCAATCACCTCCTCCAAGCTCAAGAGTTGTCCATCCTGACGAGCAGGAGGTCAGGCAAAAATGCATGGATGAACTAGGGGCTCCTGGCCCACAGAAAGGAAAGCCCACTCAAACTTGAAAAGGAAGCACGCAGAGGGTGGAAGCAGGGACAGGTAACCTGGGAGGAACACAGAGACACTGTCTGAGCGTGCAGGGATGAGGTTAGGAAAGCCAAAGCCCAGAAGGAATTGAACCTGGTGAGGGGTGTCAAAGGCAACAAGGAGGGCTTCTACAAGCACACGGGTGACAAAAGGAAGATGAGGGAAAATGTGGGCCCACTGCTGAATGAGACCAGGGAGCTGGTGACACAGGACCTGGAAAAGGCTGAGGTACAGAATCCACCTTGGCCTCGGTCTCTACTAGTAAGACTGGCCTTCAGAAATCCCAGGTCCCAGACATCAGAGGCAAAGGCTGGAGCAAGGAAGATGTATGTAGCTTTGGTGGAAGAGGATCAGCTCAGGGAATACTTAAGCAAACTGGACATGCGTAAGTCCATGGGCCCTGATGGGATGCACCCACGAGTGCTGAGGGAGCTGACAGATGTCATTGCAAGGCAACTCTCGATACTCGTTGATTGATCATGGCAACTGGGAGAAGTGCCTGAGGACTCAGAAGAAAGCAAATGTCACTCCTATCTTCAATAAGGGCAGGAAGGAGGATGCAGGGAATTACAGGCCGGTCAGCCTCACCTTGATCTGTGGGAAAGTGATGGAGCAACTAATCCTGGAAACTATTCCCAGACACATGAAGGACAAGAAGGTGATTTGGAGTAGCCAGCATGGATTCACCAAGGGGAAATCATGCTTGACCAACCTGATGAACTTCTATGATGAAATTACTAGCTTGGTAGACAAGGGCATAACAGTGGATATTGTGTACCTGGCCTTCAAGTAAGGCTTTCAACGCTGCCTCCCATAAGATCCTCACAGAGAAGCTGTTGATGTATGGGCTGGATGAGCAGACAGCGAGGTGGACTGAAAACGGGCTGAGCAGCTGGACCCAGAGGGTGGTGATCAGTGGCGCAAAATCTAGTTGGAGGCCAGTGACTAGTGCTGTACCTCAGAGGTCAATACTGGGTCCAATCCTGTCCAACATCTTCATCAATGATCTGGATGATAGGGCAGAGCGTACCCTCAGCAAGTGTGCAGATGACACAAAACCAAGACGAGTGGCTGATAGGCCGGAGGGTCGTGCTGCCATCCAGAGAGACGCTGACAGGCTGGAGAGGCACGAAGTTCAGTAAGAAGTGCGAAGTCCTGCACCTGGGGAGGAACAACTTCAAACACTAGTATGTGCTGAGCACCACCCATTTGGAAAGCAGTTTTGCGGAAAACGACCTGAGGGTCGTGGTGGAGACCAAGCTGAACATGAGCTAACAGCGTGCCCTTGCTGCAAAGAAGACCAACGGTGTCTTGGGCTGCATTAGGAGGAGTGTTGCCAGCAGGTAACTCCTCCACACTGGTGAGGCCATACCCGGAGTACTGTGTCCAGTGCTGAGCTCTGGACGTGGACATACTGGAGAAGGTGCAATGAACGGTCACAAAGGTGATGAAGGGACTGGAGCATCTCTCCTCAGAGGAAAGGCTGAGAGAGCTGGGACAGTCAAGAAGAGAAGGCTCAGGGGGATCTTATAAATGTGTATAAATACCTGCAGGGAGGGCGTGAAGAGGACAGAGCCAGGCTCTGCTCGCTGGTGCCCAGTGGCAGGACCAGAGGCAGTGGGCACAAACTGAAACACAGGAGGTTCCACCTGAACATCGGGAAATGCTTTTTGACTGTGAGTCAGCCTCACAGTAAAAGAGAGGGAGGTTGTGGAGTCTCCATCCTTGGAGATATTCAAAAGCTGCCCGGACACGGCCCTGGGCAACCGGCCAGGGGCAGAGCAGGGGGGCTGGACCAGTGACCTCCAGAGGTCCCTGCCAATCTCAACCAATCTGTGATTCTGTACTGTTCTAAATTTTGTAAAATAGTTACTTACAACTATTGATAGGAAGTATTCAGAAAATTTAGAAATGCAGAAATTAGTCTCCATGTGCGACCGTTACAATTTTTTCTTACCTGAGTTGGTGGGTTAACTTCTTCCAACATAATTTTTGAAAAGAGATCGAATACTGAAGGAAAGAAAGTGTATTACCAATTGTCAGCGAGAAAAGGAAAAATGAGACTACTCTGTAATTCTTACATTTTTTGATTATTAAAATCATTTTAAAAAAAGAGGAAAACATTGCCAATTTTCCACAAACAAATTGGAATAAAGCACAGTACATTTCCACAGCTTGTATACTGTGTTTTTTTTGTTGAATGGGCTTTTCAGTAAAACTCTAAAGTTAACTTGAGGAAGAAAAATTAATTGACAACTTCACCGACAATAAATTTCACGTCTCAAGTGCATGTCAGTGTCTGAATTTTGAGAATGCATTTGGCTTAGCCTAATAAGCATTCCTCTCAAAATTCGTTCAAGCCAGCATCCTCTTAGAAATTTTCACATACCCTGAAAATGTAAAAGGACGCAAAGTGACATAATCTTAAAATGATGAAACTAACATAGAGTGGAGGATTAAAAACCACGGCATAAAAATTACTTTTTTGTTTCTTATGTGTACAGTGGGATGCAACGAGGGAGAACTGTAATAATAATTTCCACCTGGGATTTAGAAAAGGGTGTAAGTAACCGAATTGGGAGCAGCGATGCCTGCGTGGGTGGAAATAACTCTGAATGCTCCGAAAGCATTTTGAATTTCAGAAGAGCTCTCCAGCTCATTATCGGTCTTTAGGGTAGCTAAGCCTTAGCCGCTTTGCGGCTGTGGGAAGGGTCTGCGTCACAGCGTTGCAGCACCTTTTTCTTTTGGCTCTGGCATCGGTCAAACCCAGGTTCAAGGTTCCCGAGGAGTTTCAGTAGGCGAGACCTCGGGCAGTTTAAACCAGACCCTAAGGCGTGCCTTCCCAGTGAACACTTCATCCGAGACTGCTTTGGAGCCGAGGTTGGCGTTGTTGCTACCTGAGGGACATTCAGCAAGGGATGCCCTCCGAAGACCTCCATTTTTGTTGTGAGAACGAGCGAGGAATTGTGGAGGATGGAGGTCAGGAGGGGGTACAAAGCGAAAAAGAATCAGGATCCGACGCTCTTTGACTGCTCAGGTATCCAGAGAAGCGAAGCAAAGCTTTGAGACGGAGAAGGCCGAGGGCACGAAGCTGCAGTTCAGGCACCCATCTCAGAGGGAAAGACGCAAGGCAGAGGCACTTAAGAGAAGCGACGCGGCGGGAGCGCGGCACGAGGTTGGGGTGCTAGCGGCGCAAACTGGGCGAGAGAGTAGCAGCGTCACCGAAAGGGCGCCGGGGGGAGGCCGTGCAGAAACTGGGGGAAGGATGGGGAAAAAGAAGAGGAGGCAGGAAGGCAGGCGAGGGAGATGGCGGCAAGGGCGGTGGCGGGGACGGGAGGCAGCGGTGGGACAGCAGAGGTGAAAACTAGAGGTCACGGGGCGGGGGGTGCAAACT